>VWZV01011277.1:36343-53051 GCA_013397155.1 Irena cyanogastra
ACATATAAGGAAATTCAAAAAATCTAATCCTTCTCATATATTGTATGTTTTCACCTTACATTTCAGAGCCATGAAAGGCTTTTACAAATGCTTGTATTTATGAAAGTAATAGGTTATAGAATGTAGAAACCTATGAAAAGGCTGTTTCTCACACTATGCTCAAGTAACCCATCAGTGGCAGTCACACACTGGTGTCAAAAGTCAAATAAACATCTGTAAGTGAGAATATAGAGTGCTAATAGTTTCATAGTGCTAATAGTTTCATATTCCAAGACCACTAATATCTACATTGGCTGGCATACTCTTAATACATTTAAAGGGTATATTGCAGTCTATGAAGTTGCCCAGCCCTAGAGTTTATAATTTTGAGCTCATTACATTAATCTTTCCATTTTAATATTGCTTACAATACTTCTTTTAATTAATTGTAGAGAGATTTTTGCGTACATATATGCACTAACCTTTCAGAATTACTAATAATAACATTATATTACATTACATTACAAACAATGTCTATTAGTTTGATTAATTTGTCAAAGTTTCACATTAGCTCATTATGACTACATAATTTAGAAGTTAACATGCATAAAAAATGAACAATATTCCCTTCTATCACAGAAATTTCTCTTCTATTTATTTTGTAATAAGGTAATTTGTTGATAAAGTTAATGAAAATTTTACACTTGTGTGTATGTGAGCTTACTACATGGCAAATGAAAAAAAGCTTGCTTTGGGATTTTATAATGCAGTTATATCATTGAAACACAACTGTGTTGGTACCCAGAAATGGAATCATAACACTTAAGAAATGAAATATGATTAATCATCCAGTTAATTCAAGCAGAGATAAATGGCAATTACTGTGGTTTGGGGTGTATTTTCCAAGCCAGGAAGAGGTTTAGCCTCCAGGTTCCCAGTGATTTTAATGGGAGTTGCACAGCGCAGTCCCTCTACGGTGCTTTGAAAGATTGCCTCTTGGTCTAATGCATTGCCAATAAAACTATCAGGAAAAACTCACAGGGTGTGAAAGCTGCTCCATCTTTTTGACACACTTCTCTATGGAAAAAGCAAGGACTGACAGGGGAGAAGACCCACCAGCTCCGACATGAAAAACCCATTTAATTCAAACATTCTTACTTTCTGAAAATGAAAGAGTCATGTTTAATTTTACTGCATACTATGCAGTTCTTTTAATGCCTATCCCATTATTTGAGGTTATATTAATTGCAACCAGTTTGTGGATTTTCTGATGGTATTTTCTGATGATATGGATAAGTCTCAGCTGTATTCAAAATGTGTGGTGAATCATAGGAAACTTCTTTACATAGGAAACTTCTTTACACAGGAAACAGAATGCCAGTTATATTAAAATCTTTCTGCAGATCTTTCCATGAGAAATCACAGTTACAGGTAGAAAACTGCCAAGACACCTTGCAGCTTTGAGATTTTGGTTCCTGGGACTTCAGCTTTGCTCCTAGCAAGACTTAAATCGTTCCCTCTCTCCTCAAGAACTTCTAGCTCCTGATGTCTTGAGACAGTTTCTCCATTACCTGTTTGGTTTCAAAAGCAATGTTAAAAACCACTGCAAATCTAAATTCTGATGCTTCTCCAGGTTCCTCCCTTCCTGCAAATAATGCTGTTGTTTTGAAAGAGAAAAGTCATACTCACAGAATTAGTCACAGAATTTTCCGATTAAATGAACTAATTTTAGTTCCCAAATTTGAAAAAAAAAAATTGCAATGTCAGATCCCAGTATGTTCTACTTAGGGTTTTGAGATGCTCATGCTTTTAAACCATCTATATGACAATAGAGATGTCAGTCAGTTTTGTGGAGCTGCCAGCTGGAATGAGATAACAATGTTCAGAATAAATGACAACTGTATTAGAGAATGTAATGTGGTCATATACAGGGTTTAAGGAGCGTGCCCACATCCTGTAGTTCTGATAAATGCTGACAGCAGCTCAGATGGAATAAAATTTAAAGGACAAGCATTAATTTGACTCTGCTGCCTTCTTGTGATGACACTGTTCATCAGAGATGAGCTAAGCAGAACAGATTACACAGCAGTGAGATTTAAAGGTGACTCTCTGAAGGGAATCTTCTAATGCTTTGTCTTCAAAGAATTCCCTATCCTACTATGTTCTTGTGAGATGTCAGTTTACCCCACAATTAAAATGCATAAAGCTTGCATGTGTCTGGGAAGTGGGAGGGTGTGAAATGATACAAGAAGCAAACAGAATTCAAGCACCTAAAATGTTAGAAATAATCTGAAAAAAAAAGGCTCAGAATGACTAAACCAAAATTCATTCTTCCCTTCCCAAGCTTGTTATTCCACTAAATAATGATAATAATAACAAAGACAGCAATAATAAAATCAAACTTGTGGAAGGAAACTAGTCACTGGACAACCCTAGGAGATGACGGCAGAGGCCTCATGAGCTGTTATAAGTAATTTCCCAGAAGCCAGTTAACCTGAGAAGAGATCAAAGAGAGCTGGCTACCTGAGGAGCCCTTCTGCTAGCAGCAGTGAAAAAGGTATTAAAGACAAGCATCTATTACATGTGTCTCACTCTCTTCCAGCTGGTAAGGAAATGCCTGTGGAGATACTAGAAAAATTCTGAGCTATCATTCCATATAGAACTGTAGTAAAAATTGAAAATAGTGATGAATGTGCCACAAAGGCAGGCAATTTACAAAATCATCAGTCTAATTTTAGTAAGGGCTTCAAATATCTGCTTGTCTTGAGGTGATGAATTGGTTATCTGGAATAGTAAATAGTTTTGTGGAAAGACATATCCATGGAAAGAATATCCATTTTGTGGAAAGAATATCCATGAAAAAACATACATTATTTAACCATTTTCTTAGCCACTAAGCAGTGTAATGAGTACTTGTGTTACATGAACAGTTTCCATTCTCAGTACTGAAGAATTTTAATCAGTAAGTGACTATCAGGAATATAAAAGCCTTGAAGACTTTGCATAGTACACAAGAATTGTTTAGGAAGGTGTAATGTAAAGATGTGGCTTTAAGAAAAGTACTTCTGAAATATACCCATGAAGAGCACAACTTACACTGTCAAACTCTGCCAAACTCATTTGAAGCCTTATTTGAACACCTTTTGGATGTTTCCCTAATTTATTTTCTTTTGTATGCTGACACTAAGATCTGTAGCTGTACAAAAAATAATTTATATTTATATTGAAATTAATTTTACCAAACCAAATAATGTATGTCTTTTCAGTCACGTACATATTTTCCTTTACATTAAGCTGTAGTTTGAGGACTGAACACAGGGATATGGACAAAGCATGGGTATATAATGCATTCTTTGTCTTCAACACAGATGATGAACCAAGGTGTGACAGTGCCCTGAGCTGGAGGACCACGACTGCAAGAATGATCAACTTTCAGCAGACTGATACAATGTGGGATCTGCTGCTCCACCTGGATGCCTACCAATCTATGAGGTCTCATGGGATTCATCCAAAAATCCTCAAAAAGTTAGCTGATGTCATCACAAAATCTCTCCCGATAATTTTAGAGCAGTCTTGGGAACCCAGAAAGGTTCTAGCTGATGGAAGCTGGTTACCATTGTCCTGATTTCCAAGAAGGGTGAGAAGGCTCCCAGAAGCTGTAGGCCTATTGGTCTCACTTCAGTGCCCGGTGAGATTATACAGAAGATTAATCTCAGACTATTGAAAAAGCCCTGGAGGACAATACAGTCATTGGTCACAGCACAGCTTCATGAGAAGAAAGTACTACTTTCCTTTTGGGACAAGGTAACCCACCTTATGGGCTCCCTTGATCAAGGGAAGCCAGTGGATGCACTCTTTTTTGGATTTCACAAAAGCTTTCAGTAGTATCTCTCCCAGTATCCTTCTGGACAAAATGTGCAGCACACAGCTGGATAAACACATCATGGGGTGGGTGAGCAGCTGGCTCAGGGGTCAGGCACAAAGGGTGATACTGAATGAGGTGACATCAGACTGGTGATCTGTCATCAGTGGGGTTCCACAGGGCTCCGTTCTTGGCCCTGTGCTCTTCAACACCTCCATAGATGACTTGAACTCAGGAGTGGAAGGGATCCTAACTCAGTCTGCAAACAATACAAAACTGGGAGGAGCTGCGGGCTCCCTGAAAGACAGGGTGATCCTGCAGTGAGACCTTGGCAAATTGGAGAACTGGGCGATCACAAACCATATGAAGTTCAACAAGGGAAAGTGCCAGATTCTGCACACATGGGATGGGACAGCCCTGGCAACAAGAGCCTGGAGAGCAGTGCCTTGGAAAGTGACCAAAGAACTAAATGCAGTAGCATTCATTTGGCAGAGGTAAAGAACAATAAAGCAAAGTAATGAAAAGGAAAAAAAAAGTTCTGTTTGATTATTTTGGAAACATGCTAAAATTTTAGGTTTTGATCTTTGACCTGCAAACTCATGTACCATGCGAATGGATTTGGATGTCAGATAGTGTGTTGACCCTTACAGGACCAATAAGAAGGTCAGAGACAGAGTACACATTTCTGACCAAAAGTTCATAAGTGAATTTTCTTGAAGAATGGAAAATTTTAAAAATTTAAAACTTAAAATTTCAGTCTCATTTTCAATTGAATTTGGTGATGCACTTCTGACTGGTGACTTTATTAAGTCAAAATACAAAAAACAATATACACTTTACAAGTAGAGTGTAAACTAATTTCTTCTTTTACTCAGACTCTTGGAAATGTTGAAAGTAAAACACATCTGTCACAAAAGAGAAATGAGGGTGAAGAACTTTATGAGACTAACTCCATCGAGGCCATCTAAGCCTGAGTGATCCACAGGCCTGTTGTCAAATCACGGATATATTAAAGTGGGGTATATCAGGGCAAAGACATGAGCTTATGTCTTTCCTAAGTGTTTACTACTGGTCATTATCAGAGCCAGGACACTGTGCCAGAGTAAATTTTCACCACATTCCATAGAGTTGCTTTTCTGTAAAAGTGGATAGAAGTAAAATACATGAAGATTTATTACTAATAATGAAGAGTATAATTACTAAAACCTCTCTGAGAAAATGACCAGACCTAAACTTTACCTGCTAATAAGAACTGCTGTACTCTCCTCTGAGATATTCAGAGCAGTATTTTAAAGAAACTGTAACTGGAATACCAGATATAAAAGATTTCCCTGAAGCTACATGTTTCTTTATACTAAATACAGTTGTACATTTGTAGCTGTCACCTTAGAGTCTCTGACCTAGAGAGAGTATGCTCTGAGAAAATGGAACAATTTTCTCTTTTGCACAGCATATTTGTTAATTTCTTTTTGATCTGAAATTCAACCAAATTATCACTAAGTAGAACAGACAGAGAAATGGATCTGAGGAACTGAAACATGACTAAGGCACAAACATGTTTATAATTGCTTAACTTTAATTTCTCCAATGTCTATCTCTATAGGTGACCGTGTGACAAGTTTCCCCTGCACTTTTATTTTGAATAGGTATTTGTTGTAATCCTACCAATGCACGATATCACAAGCAACAGGTTTGACCATCTCACTCTACCTTCCCATCCTGCTCAAATTTCAATCAACTTTTCATTATGAGGCTGGAAATCACTAGACCAAGAATTCCACCAAGAATTCTCAACACTGGTATTTTTAAATTTCTTTTTAAAAAGCACTGTGTGAAAACTATAAGCAACTGAACAGACATTAAAAGAAAATAAGTTTAGAAGGCTAATGACTCTCTCAGTGTCTNGATTTGGTACATTCTGTGTATTTGCCCTCTCTTTGGTACATCCTGTGTTTTTGCTCTCTCTTCATGTCAACTATTTCCATTTTGGGCTTGACTGATTATCTCAAAAAATGTGTAAAAAAAATGAACCAAAAAATCAAGTGCTCCGTATCTTCTCTATGCCAATTTGCCCAAGGTTATTCTCATCCTTTCTTTTTAAAACGTGACACCTAACTTGTGTGTTTTGCCCCAGGTTCATGGAGTGATAGTGCACTGTGTCTCTCGAAAAATAGGAAATGCGCATGCTTGAGCCCTCTTTTGGTTCTCTCCAGCCTCGGAGGAAGTTTCCTGGTTCAGGTCTCAGAGCAGAAACCCAAGAAGCTGCATTTCAAAATCCATTACTGTTTCAGAGGTAGTTTTGCAATACTTTTCCACAGGCCACCGTGCCAAGCTGAGACTGGGAGAGCCAGGGCCACCACTACTCAGTGCTCAGCGGAAGTGTTTATTTTCCCCCCACGTTGGGGCAGCGACCCAAGGCAGCAGCAACACCACCAGCTGAGTTCAGCAGAAGGTGGCAGTGTCATCGCTGACCTCACACACAACATCAGCGCATGGGACCACCTGACCTGGTGCTGCATCCTCTGAGTGTTCAGTGGAACCATTTCTTACCCCTGCCAGACAGCAGTGACTTGGAATTGTAGCACTGGTCCAGCCAGGAAGCGGGGAAAGCAGGGAAACTGACCTACACATCCGGAGCTGCCGCACACAGCACCAGCATCCCCCATCTGCCAATTCATGTTTCGTAAGCTCCTGCCTACCCAGTCCTTTGTTCTGGGAGAAGGATCAGCCAAGCAGCTTATCTTCCATACTGTCTCTGTTTTCCAGTCCACGCAGTCTGTTGTGGCAGCTGCCATCTGGGAAGGAGGGCCTTCTCTGCCATCTTGCTTTCTTTGCTCCCAGGGCACTCCCGGGACTCAGCATCTTTGTGTCTGCTGGTTATTGATGTTGTCTTGGTTGTTGCTGACTTGTTTTACAGTAAACTGTTGTTTTTTCACTTAAAATCTTGCACTCATCTCTCTTTTTCTGATGAAAGGGGAGTGGTTAAAAGTAAAGGGAAGGTAGCTCACTTGGAAGTCTCTGCCCCATATAATTGTCTTAAACTAAGAGAAAATGCTAACATTGGAATCAATGACGCTTCACTTAGACCCGTTCTTTCCATGTGCTGCTTTGTGTAAAAAATTTGTGTTTATGAATTTCCACAGAGCAGGGGCAGACATTTTTAGTTACTGTGGTAAAAGCATGCAGCTTTATTGTGAATTCTTGCATAACCTAAGAAGCATTTGAAAATAGTAGAGATATCAAAATGGTTGAANCACTAGACCAAGAATTCCACCAAGAATTCTCAACACTGGTATTTTTAAATTTCTTTTTAAAAAGCACTGTGTGAAAACTATAAGCAACTGAACAGACATTAAAAGAAAATAAGTTTAGAAGGCTAATGACTCTCTCAGTGTCTTGGCATAAGGGTGAGTAGAAAAGTTTAGCTCATGTACTAAAGGCAGGACAGGTAACCTCCAGTGACTTCCAGTTTATCCTTGCTGTCATCTGGTAAAGTTTGTATTGATACAGCAACTATGGTTGAGTGAACGACACTACTATACCCCTTGGCTGAATTTGCTGTGAAGAGCAGATGTCACCACCAGCTCTGGGAAAAGCAGCAGAAATGAGTGAAGGCAACTTCCTTCCTTCCTTCCTTCCTTCCTTCCTTCCTTCCTTCCTTCCTTCCTTNAACCCAAGAAGCTGCATTTCAAAATCCATTACTGTTTCAGAGGTAGTTTTGCAATACTTTTCCACAGGCCACCGTGCCAAGCTGAGACTGGGAGAGCCAGGGCCACCACTACTCAGTGCTCAGCGGAAGTGTTTATTTTCCCCCCACGTTGGGGCAGCGACCCAAGGCAGCAGCAACACCACCAGCTGAGTTCAGCAGAAGGTGGCAGTGTCATCGCTGACCTCACACACAACATCAGCGCATGGGACCACCTGACCTGGTGCTGCATCCTCTGAGTGTTCAGTGGAACCATTTCTTACCCCTGCCAGACAGCAGTGACTTGGAATTGTAGCACTGGTCCAGCCAGGAAGCGGGGAAAGCAGGGAAACTGACCTACACATCCGGAGCTGCCGCACACAGCACCAGCATCCCCCATCTGCCAATTCATGTTTCGTAAGCTCCTGCCTACCCAGTCCTTTGTTCTGGGAGAAGGATCAGCCAAGCAGCTTATCTTCCATACTGTCTCTGTTTTCCAGTCCACGCAGTCTGTTGTGGCAGCTGCCATCTGGGAAGGAGGGCCTTCTCTGCCATCTTGCTTTCTTTGCTCCCAGGGCACTCCCGGGACTCAGCATC
Source organism: Irena cyanogastra (assembly GCA_013397155.1). Lineage (NCBI taxonomy): Eukaryota > Metazoa > Chordata > Aves > Passeriformes > Irenidae > Irena > Irena cyanogastra. The sequence continues at coordinate 44,467 of VWZV01011277.1, forward strand.
TTTGTGTCTGCTGGTTATTGATGTTGTCTTGGTTGTTGCTGACTTGTTTTACAGTAAACTGTTGTTTTTTCACTTAAAATCTTGCACTCATCTCTCTTTTTCTGATGAAAGGGGAGTGGTTAAAAGTAAAGGGAAGGTAGCTCACTTGGAAGTCTCTGCCCCATATAATTGTCTTAAACTAAGAGAAAATGCTAACATTGGAATCAATGACGCTTCACTTAGACCCGTTCTTTCCATGTGCTGCTTTGTGTAAAAAATTTGTGTTTATGAATTTCCACAGAGCAGGGGCAGACATTTTTAGTTACTGTGGTAAAAGCATGCAGCTTTATTGTGAATTCTTGCATAACCTAAGAAGCATTTGAAAATAGTAGAGATATCAAAATGGTTGAATAACTAAAGACTGAGAAGGTTGTATAGTCTGAATTAGTCACAGTAAAATCACAGTCAAAGTTAGTAAAATCCCAGTTACAGTAAAAGGCAGTAAAACCCCTTGAGCTATCTTTGTATTTTACATTTTGCTGTGAGGAGCTGCAGCAAGACATTTACAACAAAACACTTACAACACTGGGTCTGCTCATACATACTCTTATGTACAAGGCTGCAAGACAAACATTTCTGGTGGGACTGCTTCCACTTTACTAGCTTACGAACCCTTTGCATCATGAAAGATAGCAACTGTAGATCAGAACCTAATAAAACTGGGGATACATCAAACACATGAAATTTGTATGCCACTATCCCATGATAAGATTTTAGGTTTGCTGCCTATTTCATTTCAGATACCTTACATTTTTTTGCATCTCTCCGTAACCTTTACCAAAGCTGCTAGGTTCAAAATTCAGTTGTTCTGTCAAGTTTTCTTGATTAAATAAATTAGCTTAGTGATCCAGCTCCTACATCGTGTTAAAACTCAGGTTGCCAGCAATTATTCCTTCTGACAAAGAAATATTTATTTATTGATGTCTGCATGTAACACCATTCAAATAAATCTGTTTCTAAGTGAAGTGTCTGATTTACTGCCTGAGACTATCTGAAAAACATGATCATTCAATTCAATCTCAGATTTACACCTCAGTTCAAAATACACTCAACTGGGTCATGCTGCCTCTAGCCCTAACTGATAATGAACTGATTTGTGATTTGACATTAAACTCAATTATTAGAAAAGGAAAAAAATTGCGTCTTTCAAATACATTAGCAAAATTGTCGCTAGATTTTACCTTCTGTTACATCAAAGAGACTTTAGGATAGTTTTTCTCAGGTTTTATTGTTAAAATATTTTAATTAAAAGAGGTCTGCAATTTTCTGAATTGTTGATGGGAACCAGGCACAAAAGCTTGGATTTGCATATGAAAGCAAAACCCCTATGATATCTAGCTGTCAGCATTTTTTTCAAATGGGATATAAACCTGTCAAAGAGTCTTTAATGTTATAGCACATACTAGAGTCTCACTTCAGACTAAACTGCATAAAAAGTGAACAGAGTTTACTTTGCTCTAATTGCCTTCCAAGAACTAAAGATAAAACTTTTTCAGCCTAACTTTTTTTGACTTGAACATAATGAGTCTTAAAGTGCTCAAGGTAGGCAATATAAATGCAATTGATGTCTTTCACTGTATTTTAAAGTGGGGTTTTTTGCTTTAATTTTTCATAAAAGCACATGTGATTATAATGAATTTTTGTGTCTCTTCCCTCTAGATACATGCCTTATCCATGTAGGCACATTTAACCCTATTAATTCAGGCATGTATAACATGGTTTAGTATGTATACTGCTGTACTTACATTGCAGGAAAGACTCACTGATATGAGCAAATTACTTCCCTACTAATCCCATTGACTTCCATGGAAGTATGGAAGCTCATGTTGGTTTCATAACCACTCATAACCAGGGCTCATCTGCACTGTGTGCATACAAGGCTTGTTGCTAGTTGGACTTCACATTTATCACCCTCCCCTTCTTTGCATAAAATTTTAAATATGTCTTTTGTTCATTATATCCTAGGAAGATAAATGTTGCTGAGAGGAATGTTGGGGTTTGGTGTTTTTTCCCCTAATGCAAACTTTTGCTAATACCAGCTTGTATTCATAGGGACAGCAGTCTTGCATTCAAGTTTCTTCTCCAGTTTGTAACTGAATGAGGGTGTGCATGTTTTCTTCTAGAGCTGAGGGCTGCATATGTGTACAATCAACTGCCCCTTCTTCCTCCAGTGTGTTTTTGCCCTCTCCCTCTAATTGCTTTGGACATATGCTGAGCGCTGCACACCACTAACCACTCACTGATCCTGCTCTAACCGGAGCACCAAATCAGAGGAGCTGGGCCAGATGTTCTTCCATTCTTCTGCCTGAAAGAAGTAACATGAAGTGGACAACTTTTCCTTAATGAAGTGCTAAATATATAGATAATGATACTTAAATGAGTAAGTAAATAAAAACATAATTCAAGCATTAGGTTTTGTCAGTTTCAAGTGGATCTAAAAGTACTTGTTTAACAGTGTTTTTCATTAGATTGTCAGTTCTCTCTGAGGAGTCTTAACTTTACTCTTCTGAAATAATTTAGGGATCAAGAGGCTCTAAGACACTAAAAACCATGTCAACCAACAGATTAACTTTTATTTAATTATTCTGAGGTCAGAGCTTTCACTTACCTTCCCACTATATTAATTTCTTTTTTTTTTTTCCTTGGATATTTTCAAGGTCAGCAATGTGTTGACTATTTTTAGTTAACTGCTAACAGATGTACACTATTGAGTGCATCTTACTTCCCGTCCTGAAATTTAAAAACTCAAACCAGCTTTAACACTTCTAAATATAATACCCATTTTATAGCTGCTAATCTGCTGAGTTTCACAACAGGATAGTTTTTCATTAATTCTTTGCCTTAAGGCTTTCTTCATCTATAATTCTGTTTTACTTTACAGTGTTTAAAAGAGTACCTCAGGATTGCATGGACTCTGCACAAACTGAGTCTCATGTATTTCAAGCACAGATTACTTTTTAATGTTGATTAGGTTTTTCCATTGCTAATTGTTTATTTTTTGGTCTCTAAAATTCACTCTGATTCTTCACCTATTTACCCTTCATCATGAATAATTCATTCTCCCACATAAAAACAACAAAACAAACAAACAAAACCAACAACAACAGTAATAATTTAATTGGAAGTATAAGGTAAGAACAAGTCTGTTGTAACAAGTGAAACTCCAGAACAGGAAAGTAGACCTATTTTCTTTTATTTGAAGAATATTTTCCTTTCTCATATTGATAGGGACAGCAGAACTAGAACAGAACAGCACAGCATAAAGAATGTAATTTAGGCAAGCGGAAATTGTGGTACACAAGCAGGATACCAGCTCAGCATTGTAAGGCTGACAAAGTAGAAGTTATGCAAAACAATGATATTGCACTTACTCAAAAGTGGGGGTCGAAGAACAGCCACCTAAAAAAGACACCACACATTGAAGACCACTGAAAAGGGCTCCAAAGTACCATGTAAGGACTTCCAATAGGGGAACAACCATGTCAAATAAAGTAACACATGTACATCAGGTAATCAGGAATAGCTGATGAATATGTAATCAGTGCATATGACAAAAACTCTCTTTACCTGATGCTGAGGGCACTCGATTAGAGGAAGGATGCTCCAAGTGATCAGCATGCTGCAATAAAGAATGACAGATTTCTAATACTCAAAACTCTGTTGGAAAGTTTCTATCTGGCTGATTTCTGTATCAAGATATTCTATATATAAGAATTAGTATCTCAAGGAATCAGAGGAAAAAGACACCAGAATATTAAAAATGCATTTACCATAGTGCCTGTAACAGAGACCCCTGATGTAGTTTTTGAGGTGCTACACTAGTATGCATCCCAAATGTCTTGGTTTAAGACAATTTAAGGGGGACATTCTAGAATGGGATACCTCCTCTATAGTTTAACCCATCCCTTTCTACCAATAATGAAAAAAAAAATACAAGTAGATATAAGTGAAAACTAAGTTTATTATAATCAAAATAGCAATAGGCAAAAAAATAACAGTAATTGTCACTGGTTACCAAGTTTCTGAAATCTCATCAACGCTTGGGAAGAAGGAGAAAGTTAAAATGGCAGAGTAATATCTCCCCTGGATGGTGGTCCCAATTGCCAGCTGCTGTAGGGAGACGAAGGTAAAAACAGCTTCTTCCCCTTACCCCTTTCCAACCCCCAGTCTCCCCAGCAGTGGCAGCTGCTCCATCACCAAAAGCAGCTATACACTCTGGCAGGTGGTATGTGGTCAGGGGCTACAATTTGTGCAGGGCCTTCACCTCCCTCTTAGCAGGAGATGGCAATGCAGGCAGCTGGGGCAACTTGCTCTTGGTGCCTTCTTGCCTCGGCCGGGTGCTGCCACTGGGCTGGGGCAACTTAGGCTGGAGCAGGGCCACGCTGATCCTCTCAGTGTGATGCCACAGCTGCAGACAGGCACTCCCATCGTTTCCATGGAGTCAGTCCAGGGCAGTGAAACCAACTTCCCAATAAAAATAAAAACCACTTTGAGCAACATCCTTGGAAAAAAGAAACAATCTTGTTGGTCATCTCTCCATAGATTTGCAATACAAATTCGGCCTTTTATGAATAAAATCAAAATTTGACTTGAGATGTCTCATGTGAGAGCAGAGGGAGGTTTTCTCCCTTTCTTTTACAAACACAGTAATTAACTAGCAATGTTAAGCTCATCTTTCTAAATCATTAAGCCAAACCACTTCATTATTGACTCTCCTTGAAATGAATCAGCTGTAAGAACACTTATATCCTTCTGTCTAGATTATTTTTATCTACACTGCTGAAATATTGCTGCATGATCTCCTGCTACAACTTCCAGCTACATTTTGCAATACTGTGTTGTTTTTTAACTTAACTTATGCAGTTAAGTTAAAACCAAAGCTATGAATCAAATTAATCAAGTCTTCCAGTTGTTGGTTATTCCATGTAAATAGTGAGTGGTTGATGTTCAGATGCATCTCATTTTTATATATGTTTACATTTATCTTACTTGCATAATATAAGTTATCAGTCTTCTGATAGGCTTATTTGCTTATCTTTACAACTAAATAATCTGTAATGATGCCAAACTTCTGAATTATCATTTCATAGGAGGAACATCTATCTTTCATGAGCTGTTTGCACAAGCTTTTTTTTCCTGATATTAACTACAGCTATCAAGCAGAGGCAAAAAAAAAAACAAACCAAAAAAACCCCACCAAAACCAACAAATGCCCACTCCCCAAACTATAATTACTTGAGTTCTAAATAACCTGGAAGAAAATTCAGCAGAGCTCACTTGATGTGACATACTCTTTCAGACAAGAATGGTAGCTGTACCTGAGCCTTTGGGACAAATTATAGTGAAATGACCAGTAGCAACACAGTGACTGCAGGAGCCACTTTATCAATATTTAAGGAAATGACATTTAGCCTGCAAAATTTTACAGTAAAAAATTAATCAGTCTATCAGCTACTCCTCTGCTTGCCTGTGGCTAACAACAGCTCATATGCTATTGTCATTTGTTGATGTAAACTAGTGAACAAAAATGCTAAGCTTTCCTCTCTCTTATTTTCATTAATGACACAGAAAAAGATCTCAAGTGCACCTCAGCAAGTTTGCAGATGATACCAAGCTGAGTGGTGCAGTTGACACACCTGAAGGATGAGATGCCATCCAGAGGGTCCCAGACAAGCCTGAAAATTGGGCCCATGAAATCTCATGAGGTTTAAAAAGACCGAGTGCTGCACCTTGGTTGAGGCAACCCCCATTATCAATATAAGCTCGGGGATGAACAGATTGAGGGCAGCCCTTTGGAGAAAGACTTGGGGTGCTGGTGGATGAGAAGCTGGACAAGAGTTGACTGCCCTTGCAGCCCAGAAAAACAATCATGTCCTGCATCCAAAGCAGCACAGTCAACAGAGTGAGGGAAGAGGTTCTGCTCCTCTGCTCCACTCTGAGGCCCCACCTGAATACTATGTCTAGCTATTGGGTTCCCAGTAGACAAAGGACATTAACCTGTTGGAGCAAGTCCAGAGGGAGGCCACCAATATGATTAAGGGAATGGAGCACATCTCTTCTGAGAAACAGCCAAGAGAATTGAGACTGTGAAGCCTGAAAAAGAGAAAGCTTCAGGGTGACCTGATTGCAGCCTTACGGTACCTTAAGGGAGCTTATTGGAAGGATGGAGAGAGACTATTTACAAGGGCATGTAGTGATAGGACAAGGGGAAGTGGTTTTAAACTGAGAGTGGGTCTAGATGAGGCATTAGGAAGAAATTCTTTACTGTGAGGGTAGCGAGGCACTGGAACAGGTGACTCAAAGAAGTTGTGCATATCCCACCCTGGAAGCATTTAAGGACAGGTTGGATGGGACTATGAGTAATCTGGGAAGCTGGGGGTTTGGAACTAGATGATCTGCAAGGTCCCTTCTAACCCAGACCATTATATGATTCTGTGGTTCTCTGTATGTTGACTCTTCCAAATACGCCCACAAAGTCCTCTAGCCCTTAGGTCATTCAGTCTCAGTGTTCAGTGGAATTTAAGGTCATGCTCTTCTGTTTTGCCCTGTCATTAGCAGATGAGGAATATGCAAAGGCACATCTTGAGATCAATACACTGTAGTCTCACAATTCAGGGACTCAGGGTCCTAAAGCATTTGTCCACAGAACATTATTTCTTTGTCATCAGTCCTCTTTCACAAATAAGCACTGATTGGCTGTGTTTTCCCAAGACAAATTTTTATACTGAACATCTGCTACTGCACAACATATGCTTGTCCTTAAGCAGCTCCAGTTAATTATAATCAACAGCTAAAATGAGTAAGGTGGAAAAGCCATTTCCATATCTGTGTCTGGCAGGTAGTCATCCAAACTGAACAACAGGGGGTGTCTTTCAAAAAACAGTGTCACTAGTACCAAAATTATTCTTCTTGTAATGCAAGTATTCATCACAAAATAATTGCCCTTATAATAGATAAACTAGTAAGTAACTGTAAAAGTTGATTCCTCCTCAAAGACTGATGTAGACATAGCTGATGTGAGTGGAAGGAGCTTTTAGTGAAGCTGGGCCTGACTCTGAGAGGGCCCAGATCTTGATTCTCCAGTGTAGACTCCGACTGTAGTAGCTGAAAATAAAATGATTACTTGTGTTCACATTCAGAAATGTGAACACAAAGTTAAAAGGAGAAAGGGACTGGTGATGAAAGTTATGTCAGAACTTACTTTCTTAGTCCATCAAGGAAATAAAAGATGCCTTAACAGAGAAACATAAAAGTATTTGGAATGCAGAATAACAATCTTCAGCACTTCCCCAAGAATATTCTGAGTTGGAAGGGACCCACAAGGATCATTGAGTCCAGGTCTTAAAGGAAAGGCCTGTGCAGGGATCAAACTCACTACCTAGGTGTTATTAATACCATGCTCTAACCAGCTTAGGTGCCTTAGGTGCTTAACTTGGAATCTCTTTTGTACCCTGCCCTTTTAACCACACATTGGAATAAAGCAAAAGTACAAAGTATCAACATTTTGAAACAAGGTAAACACCTCTGATTTTGGTGAAAGAAGTACTAACTGCACAAAAATGCTGAGAAAAAAAATTGAGAACTTTTCCCAGTAAATATATTTTTTACTACATGCATGTTTCATATCTGTGGAACAATAACATTTATCTCTTTGGAGGAATTGCATTGGGCCAAATGGATGGTCACTTTTCAAGGCATTTTCTTGCTTCCTTTATTATACTTACAACACTATTCAAAAGCCAGGAATAGATTGTATAATGTCATATTGTTTTGAATTGTTATCCCATGACACTTGCTGAAAGGAGGGGAATGCTACATGCGTATCTCACAATATATTCAAATATGCATTGTAACCATGTTTGATAGGCATGAAAGAAGCTTAATCCATTTTACACATTATTTATTATTCAGGTTTCCATACAGCTCCTGGTGTTCAGAATCTATACTTGATTATTAAAATATGTGCTCTAATCAAAGTTTCCAGCTGATTCAAAGGAGAATTTAAGATCAAATAACTAAAACACATTATTTGCAGATATTATAGAAATTACAGAAAGGGAACGGCATATTAGTCCAGACTGCTGTCCGTACAAAATTATTCCTTACATAATACTTTCCAATACTTTGTGTAATAAAACTGTTAGTATTCTTAGAGATGGAGCTTTTTTCCACCATTTCTCAAAGGAGATTATTTCATAACCAAACAGTACTTAATGTCTAGTTTGACTTTTTAATTTGGTTGAATTTTCAAAACACATATTTGTACATCTCTATTGATTTATTTTGCAGAACATAGCAGCAGTAGCATTTCCATATGCATTTTAAGGAAAAAATCAGAAATATAATCAGTTCTCTACACTTAAAAAACCAGCATGTGACTTACTCTGCTTACTTCCCTGAAGAGTCTCTGCTCTGCCTCTGTTTATACTCAAAAAATACTAAGTAAAGCAAGGAAAAGGAAGCAAATTTTTGAAGTTGTTTTGCCTTTACCTTTATCAACTTCAAAATTTCTTACTTGTTTTCAATTATTTAAGTTGTTCCAGAAT
>VWZV01011277.1:53144-106701 GCA_013397155.1 Irena cyanogastra
TAATTCAAAAATATTCAATTAATATTCCTAATAATATAATAATATTATAATATTTCTAATAATATTTCAGATATTATTTTTAATGCTAGTTTCAAATGTCTGATATTGTGATTACTACTGATGTTGGTGACAATAAAAATACAAGGTAAGGAGGGAGTATTAAACCTATTTCTCAGTTTTGGGCTTGGGCATCTTTTTTTTGCAGTAAATAGCTGTTACCGCTCATATTTTCAACCAGATGGTCTGTATTTTTTAGAGGAACCTTAGCAAGGGTCACAGCAGAGGAAGTAGGAGACTTTATTTTATTCCACAAGACCTCTAATTTTCCCTTTGAGAGAATGTAAAATAGATACCAAAACACAACATCTTCAAATTATCACTGCACTTCTCTTCAGCAGAAGAATGCAGAATTGGTAATATCCACTGCAAAATAAAAATAATTTCCGTGCATTTTAAATTAGTCTTTGCAGCTCTTTCTGCTGTCATGTTTGTCTGTAAAATGAGGCTCTTCTTGTTACAGCTGAAAGACCACAGGTAAGTCTATGAACTTCTGACAATATGTGAGGCATTTGAGGAATTTACCATTCAAATCTTGCTCTTGAACTACATTGTAACTTCTACATTCACTTATACTATTCCTGGTCTTATTTGCTGGTCAGAACTACAAAGAACATTCAGTGCAAATTCTGAAACTATGGTGTTTTCCTTGTCTCTTTCCTACTTTGGCAAAATATAGCCACTGATTATTAAGAGAAAAATAAAATAACCAAGTTTGTATGTACAAATAAAATAAAATGTATAGAAAAACAAATATGGGAAACCTTGCCTATTTGTGGTGTTCTCTCTCCTGAGGTAGGCATGCACGTAATCTAATTTCTATAGGTTTCTAATTTTATCATGGAAAATAGTAGCTTTATTCTCACCAATAAACTTTGTTTAATGCAGAAAAGTATGTACAAACAGTCCTCTTCTGCTCTTGGGAATAGTGGCCAAATTGTATAATAGCAAGGACCTTTCACATGTGTCAGTTCTAAGATAAAAATTTCTCCACAGCGAATGAGTGAGTTGGCACATAGAACACTGATGGGCTCCTATTGCAAAGAAGTAATCCAGGCAAAAAGAAAATTTTTTAAAATATCAAAAAGTAATCCAGCAGTCCGAATGATTTGAAGCAATAATCCTGGCTCTGCCAGCCAGTGTGCTGTATTGGGTTTCTTATTTGATTTCACAATTTATAAGATCCTTTCTAGCAAATACACAAATTCAATACACAAAAAACCTATCAATACACAAATACACTTACGAAGAACAGCTATATGAAACTAGGACACCTACTGTCTCTTCTGTAGGTTAATTTTCCTTTTTCATGCTGTATATGTGTCTTCTTCTGTATAGATTATTGAGTAGTCTCCCCTTCTGCTGTGGAATCCATAGGTGTGGCTGCTCCTGGAGCTGAAAAAGTGTGCCTGTATTAACATATTCTAGCTATGGAGCAGTGGTGTACTGCTAAACACTGCAGGTAAATACTGCAACAGTTCCACATTGCTTGTGCTCCTGGACAGCCTACCAAGATGACCATGTAGCTAGCTAAGTGAAAGCATTGAAGTCTGAAGGATAAATGCAGATGGAGAAGAAACCAAAGTATTTAGAAATCCACGGCTTTCCGTGAGATAGAATCAAAGGTGGTCTGGGTACAGAAAGGTAGGGTGACATTTGGGTGGAAGATGAAGAAAGATCAGACTGTGACCAAGTGAAGGGATAGCAAGCACACAAGAGAAAAGACTAAAAGACAAGCAGCAGCATCTTTGGGTAAAATGCAAGCAGCAAAATAAAAAACTGTTATTGGAATTACCTTCACCAAATAAAGCAAGTTATCTGATGATAACTACTGCTTAGTTTGAGTATTAGCTCAATAGGTTTATCAAGCACGTGCTTCCCCAAGAAACTTTTGTGGATAGATTACCTGGTTGTAAATGGGTCCAAAACCTTGATGGTGAACCTGTGCACAATGCAGTCCTTGTTTTCTTCTGCTACAAACTGGTAAATGTAGGTTTACTACTTCTCCTGAGGTCATACTGGATTGTTTGTACAGAAGATGTTTCTGAGAACCCTCCGCAACATGTCAACATTCACTTAAGAAAGATGCAGGCTCTAAAGAACCAAATATGAACAATTTCCACTATAATTTATAGTGTAACTTCTTTCCAAGGTCGGTTGCTACAGAAGCTCAGACATAAGTTAAATGAAACTGTGGAATATCCCCATGTAGTAATCTACAGATACTTTTACAAGACACTTCTCTTTTTTTTTCTTTTTTTTTTTTTTCTTTTTCATTCCTCCTAACCCTAGAACTGCCACATCTGCCAGTTGCCTCTTTTTGACAGCTCATCACTCCTGAAAAATGTTTTGGATAATTTCCAGTTCATTCTTGCAGGAAATGAGGATTTGCTTCCTCACTTGGGATACCTGCTGCTAGGTTTATTCACTAATAAGCATGATAAATGTTTTAGCCTTTGATCAGTGTTAAATTAACAGGTAAGCTCCATAGAAGAAAAAGTCTTTGAGGCTCAGAGGCTCAAGACAGTGAATGTGTTGGAAGTATGATTGATTGTCTTGCTGTGAGAAATTTCCATAAAAAAACTTTTATCATGCTGTTATGCTCTGAACAATTAAATCAAAAGTGAAAGATATCTAGCCTCCAAAGAAGACAAGAGGAAGAAAGAAACAGAATGTACTTCACATGACTTTGTTTCAATCTCTATAGGCTGATTTTCCTGGAATTTTTTTTAGGTTTTTTTTTTTTTATTATTGTTTTATGTCTGTCCTACTTGAAGGATTATTTTCCTACACTGGCAAATTATTTTTATTTATCTTCTTTCTTTTTTCCATTTTACTGGGTCTAGAAGGGATTAAGTTAATTTTCCTTATAATATTCCATGTGGTGCTGTGCTATAGATTTGTGACTGATAATTCAAGAATGTATTAGCTGTTGTTGAACACTGCTTGCATAATATCGAGTCACTGTATGGTTTTTATTCTTTTTCTTCCAGATTGCAGGCAAGAGAAATTTTGTAATTAACTTACTTACAAATTTCAAATTATTGTGACTGCAGTGTAATATTCACTTATACAAGAAAGCTTTAGCATGTCTAGCTTTGATACAGACAACTATATATTAATCACAGGAGGAGATTTAAATGGAATTGAGAAATATTTCCTGAAAAGCAAAAAAAATTAAAGGTGAGCTTCGGCTAACATTTTCGGAAAGTATCACCCACTCCTTTTCAGGATGTGGCAGTGTGCCCAGAGGATGCTCAGTTGGAAGGGTGCTCAAGTCTTCATGGAAGATTAATCAAAGGTTAATCTATGAAACATACATACAGAAATAAGTTTGTGAAATGGTGTAAGGCACCAAAAACTGGCTCAATGAGCCTCTTAAAAGGGCTTACATTTTTTTATGTACTTAAACACACAGGAGAAATACTGACAAAATATTCTCATGAGGTCAAAACAACAAAAAATTTTACCGGCAACTTCAGAAAATCAGAGAACTTTGGCAAAAGTTTAAAGCAGCATTCAATCGACATAAGACCATCCACAAAGCATTAATTTAGCCCATTCAACTTCACAAACTCCAAGTCCATCTGATCTTAAGTTAATCAAAACTCTGAGAAGAGGGAATTAGATGGAGAAAGAAAAAGGAGGGAAGATAGAAAAGATATAGAAAAGAACAAACATAACTACCACTCCTGGTTCCAGCGGTGCTCAGCTCACAGAGATTCCAGGAGGAGGTAGGGTCAGGATGTGCTCACCTTGTGTCTCAGGTTTAATACCCTTTGGCTTTCCTGCACCCCTCCCTAGGTGGGAGTTCTAGTCATCTGGCCACTTTGGGGCTGAACTGGGCCTCCAGGGGCAGGGTGTGGAGCATTGCCTGGAATGTGCCAGTCTTATCCCTATTATCCCAGGCTGGGATACAGACTCTGGAGGGCGGAGTGTACAGACCAATGCTCTGCCTCGCCAGAACAAGGCCCAACCTGCTCCTTTCCCCACACACACCCTCAAAATGTTACAAGCCAGGAATCTCTTGCAGTCTCCCACAAATGGTAGACCCAGCTTCCTGTAATTCAGAAGCATCTCTGAATCTTTTTTTCTCCTGTATATATACAGTGTTCAGTAACCTTGCCATCCATAAAGTAATCCTAATTTCTCTATTTCTTTAAACAAAACGCCAGCAGCTAACATCCCTGTTTTCACTGGTGCCATTCAGAAAGCATACAGTGCATGCCGTAGATCACAATCTGTTTCCACATATTTGTGAACGGGTCATTGGACTGACAGTAAGAAGTACCTGGCCTAAAACAATGCTATATTACAAAATTACCTTCTCTTGAGGCCAGCTGTCAGATTGCTACTGTGAGAGGCATATAGTAGCAGGCAAATATGCATACCTATTGGCTCACGCTTTCTCATTAAAATTTAAGGCTTTCTTCTTAAGAATAGAAATATTTATTAGTTTCTTCCAGTCTTTGTAAACATTTGTCCTTTGTTTCAAGTCTTTGATGTTCTGTTGCTAACAAAAAAGGAGGAAAAAAACCATCTTTTCTTGACCTTGGCAGAAAGCTTAAGAGATTTTTAATGTCAATCTTTAGATTCACAATGGTATGAATCTGTTGATCCTTTCTCCTTTTTTATACTGTAAACAAAACAATATTGCCTTTTTTTTCTTTTTTTAACCTGCAAAATCTTTCCTAGGAGAAAGCAAATCTTGTTTTGCATATAATCTCATTTTATTCCTTGTTCTTTATACCGCAGTCTTTGGATCTCACAACACAGAAAGTGTTGTGATGGTAATTTATGGTTGAATATTATCTATTTTACAGTGGAATATTATCCATGGATTTGTGTGATAACCCTGAGACAGGTCTCAGAAATTATTCCCATTTTATGCACAGTTTCGTTGGAAAACAATTATTTTTCACAATTACATTTATTAAATTTGCAAAAATAGGAGGAGAAATATCCTGCAGCACTATTCTTCTCTCCCTATGAAAATCTGTCTAATGGAACTGTAGTTTTGCAACAGAAGAGAATTCATATTTTTACAGCAATGAACCACAGAAATACTCTGCTTTAGATTGAAGATTGCCAGTTCAGCAGTACTATTGACTCGGTATTGAAATGCGCTGACAGAAAACAAGAGTGGACATGCAGGAAAAAAAGCAAGGAACAAAAAGCAGAGATTGGAAACACCATACACCAGGTCTGCTTCCTAATCAAGATCACTTGTGGAGACAGGCACCAGAGGTCAGATATTCAACAGGTTAGGTCAGTATAATCTCATGAATAATAATGAATAATTTTTTAAATGGATTCTTTTTCCTCTACTGCCCCAAAAGCCTTTTCTTTTTTTAATACTGAAGCTGCTTTCACATAAAGAACTTAAGTGCCCTCCTTATACAATATTACAGCTCTGTATTCAGTCCCTTTAGGAAGAATTACAAAGACTTTGAAGCAATAGAATAAATACTCTTTTTATTGAACCTTGGTATATGAAGTAGCAGGAGATATGACCACTGTATTCGTTTTATAAGAAGGGTTTGCTGTGATTCACGACTCAAAGCCAGAGCATCAGATAGTTCCCACCAGCTTAGACTAAGAATATCACAAGGTTGGTACTGAAATCCAAGAGGTGGGCTCGTTCTAATGTAAACGTCTTAATCTATTTTTAATAGCTCGTTTAGGCATATGCCAGTTGAGCTTTAACTTTATTGGGTTTTTGCTTCATGTGAATCCTGCTTTTGCCACGAATTCTACTTAGAGACTGTATATAGGAAAAATATCCTGTGTGGAAACATACTTTTTGCTGTGCTTGAGTTGTTAATATTTCAGCTGTCTGTGGATGTAGACTCATTCACCAGAATCTCAAATCCAGAACCTTCAAAGTTTTTTCATTCATTTTATTGCCTTATAATTTTTACCATAGGCTACCCAAATTAGTTATTCCAGTCTCAGTGTGCATGCAGAGATGTTTTACTCTGAGCGATTTATGACGATTAGGGCTACAAACAGAAAAAGCTAGGTTTTTGTCTGTGGAAAATGTTAAAATAATTCCTCCATGGAATGCAACGCCAGCTGTACTAGTAAAACTACAATGCTTAGATGAATCTTCATCTCAAGTGTGCCTTTTATTCTCTGTGGATATATTAGTGTTGCCAGATGAAAAATTGTCTACACCTGGTGAGCTAACACAATGCTTATTCTTCAAAGCCCACTGGCTCATGGACCTGCAAAATGCCCCTTGTGTAAGAAGGAGAACTGGAAGATACTCAGCCCCAGCTTCTGCAGTTCACCACTCAGACAGCTCTTTTTGGGTCCCTGACCACTAGGGACCACCAAAAGGACCCCCAGAGTGGAAGAACACATGTAAAAAGGAGAGGGAAAATCTGTTCATGATTTCAGGAAAATTATTATCATATGTACATTTATTCTGGGACAATCAATGAATGTGTATGTAAAATGCAGTATATAAACAGAATTTTTGGTGTATAGAGTATGCACAATATTTCAGATGAAATATCCCCTCATGCATCTGGCTGAACAAAGAATGCCTGCTTCTTAATTCCTCAACTGGTGTTGAGGAGTTTTTTACCTTTTACTGAATTTTTGGTAACCTTAGCCCCCCTCAGATTTGAAGAGACCAGTGCTATCAAAGAAGGCTCAATGACATCAACGAATGTAGTAAGCTAGGAAGAGCAAGTGATGTGCGTCATATCCATTGCATTTGGTTTCTTTCTTGATATCAGAAGACAAGGCAAGTGACATGTACCTAGCCACATTCAGATGGAAATTAGGGTGTTCAGATTTGAAAACTCCCTGTGGGCACACTAGAAGATGAAAAGGAGAAAGTAGTACCCATCAATGTTCAATTAATTTGATAAAACAACATCAGTAGACTTAATAAGGCCAGAAATTTCCCTGCAAAATAATAACAAGCACTTGGACGAATCAGTGACATTTGTATTGCCTGTTATGGCTTTCACCTTGAGACCCATATGTTCCTGACAACAGCAGCAGAATCTGTCAAATGGAAAGAAAGTTTACAATGCGCAGTTTGAAAAGACAGTGTTAACAACCTACAAATGTTAATACCAATTGATTCTCTTTCCTAAAGTAATGTGCACTGTAGAACATAGCTATCTTACACCACAAAGACATAAGCTTTATTTGGAACTGTATGAAGTGGATTGTCTCAGCCGAATACTGCATACGGAAAAACATTGAAAGGAAAACAGAGCTTGTATGGCATCACTCATCTTCAGACATCAGTGTTAAATTCTGGAAGTGGGGACCGGAGATTTTTTCAGTGAATGTATCTTTTGGTTTGTAAATCACCATTTCCTATCTTATTCTAAGCAATTTGTACTCTAACTCTCTCTATATAATTGAGGTATACCAATTTATCAGAGATGTATAAATGTGCATCTGTGAAAGAAACCATTGCAGATGTGTTAATGGGCAAGTAGATTATGATGATTCATTCTACCTGATCCAGATTTGTGAAATGATGGTGAATATAATCTATGTATTCTCTTTTTCGAACAGTTTTATGATGAGATAATTAGCCAGTAACTTAACACGGATAACCCAAGGAGACTAACTTTCAATGTAATAAAAAACCTAAAAAACACAGGAAAAACCTGAATTCTTTAATTTAAAAGTATTTAGACTACTGATGGCACTCTTATGAATTTCTGTTTACTGTTTCCATGATAATGAAATACAGTAATATGTTCTCTTTCAGTTTTATTCCCATCCAAGATGCCCAATAATGGAATACTGTGGTATTTAGTAAATGTCAGTTTCAGATTTTCAAATGAATTCTATGCTCTTCTGACTGCTATTTGGGTGACTTCTTCATTCAGGAATTGTAGTCAGATTGGGTTCTTTGTAAAGAAAGTATGGAATGATAGCACACAATAAATCATGTCTAGCAACATGCTGAAAATCTGGCAAGAGACAGCTTGTACAGTGACAAATACAGCTGACAACAAACATACACACCTGTTTGGTAGAATTTACAAGAAAAGTATACAAACAAGGAAAAGGGACTTAGCTTTACAACAGACATTTGAAAGTCTTTTATTTATTTCTTACTAATAGTAAAAACACAACAAATAAAAAAATTGAGGCTAGTAAATAACTTTTAGTCATTTTAAACACAACTGGCTCATGAAGAGAAAATGTAGATTAATGTTTTGATTATCAGCCTTTTCTTACTCAAATGCCAGAGGAATGAATAAGAAAGTGACTCTAATGCGTACTGATTAAGGGATAGCATGGTGCAGCTATTTCTAACACACATTTGTATCCTGCCTCCAAAGCTAGGAGTAAAAGCATAAGAACAGTTCATCCATTATTCTTTGATAAAAAAGGAAGTATCAAGCCATTATTTCACTTAAAAAATGAAAATTTTATTATAAGAAATGACCTTGCAAGAAAAGTCATCAGATTCAAACTCTTTCATAATTAACTACTCAGTTATCTAAGTGAAATAATCAAGGTGCTGGCATAAAAATTATCATGGCTGATAATTCTTTTTCCTACTGAAATTATTAAGACTTGATATTTTGTATTTTAAACTATCAGTGGTTTTGGTAGAGATTTTGTAAGTTTATTCTTTTTAGCCAAAATAAATGTGTTAGATAAATTCAATTTCATGATTATGGTATAAAAATTCTCACTGAAACAAGTAAATATGTTATGTGTTACCCCTCCAAACAGCTGAAGCGAATTGTAAAGGATAGAAATTAAAAGGAATTAAAAAATATCAAAACATTTCAAGTTTCTACAGGTAAATATACACGGGTGTTTGCTCTGTTTTGAGAGAAAGGAATGAAAAAATAAATATACTTAAGTTAATGTTTTATTAAACTTTATCTCATAGCTACAGGACTTCCTTGAGGAGAACAGTTCTGATAGATATACAAAAATGTTAGAGGATTGCAATAATATATTTGAATTTTCATAGCACATTTTGAACAGGAGAATCATGCAGAAGAGATTAAAAGCATTAGTTCTGCCAGTTGAAGATGAAGTCCTTATGGACTGCTATCTTTGAAGAGTTTTGGAGTCATTATTGGAAAGAGCATTCTACTAATAAAATAACCCATATCTATCTCTCTCCAGATATGAAATCTCCTCTGATTTTATAACTCCTCGGCGAAAGGTCAGTCTTAGCTAAGAACAGTGATCTTGTCCACGAAAAAACCCAAATCCCATCTCTTCAAGCATATCTCTTCTGTGCATGGTTTAGAACTAGCATGGATTGGTTTACTGTGAAAGTTCCTGCCACCAAGGCCATGCATGGGAAAACAGCAGTCCTGTGCTTGTCTTTGTCGTGTTGCAAGAATTTGATTTTCTCAAAAACTGTTTATATATTTGGATTTGTAAGAACTTCTGAAAGACAGAGATAGTTTTATCAAAGACACTGGTGGTGTACTATACCTGAAGAATAAATTCTTTACCTGAATAATAAATAAAAATAATAAAAAGTAAATGTCTCACTTGTGGTTTAGAAACTTCAGCTGTGCAATTCACAAAATCAACACCATATTAATGTTGAAAATATTAGGCCCAAGTTCATTATAGCACAAAGTTTGCAAAAGGTGATTTAAAAGATAAAAGGATAAAATGAGGCACCTCATGCAATCTGGAAGAGACTCCACTTTGTGGAGATGGGGAAGGAAGGCTGATCTCAATTGTCTTCAGTTATAGATCTGTGTTAAACCTTATCACCCTTCTCATGACACATTCATTATTACTTCCTCCAGGTTTTTACAACGTAGGCAAAATAGTTAAATATTAAATATAGTTCATTATATGTAAGTGCTTAATTAATCTGACTGCATCACTAAAATATGTAATAATAGTACAAAATACTTCTGCAACTTTGTAAAGAAGAAACAATATAAAATCCCCAGGCAAATATTTGCGTTCACAGCCATTGTTTGTTGTTATTTTTAATGACATAATAAAAGAATCTTATATTCATTTGGCATTTGCATCTAATCTAAGACTGAAAACCTGATGCATTTATTGCAGATTTCAAAAGAAAATTAAAAACTGTATAAACAGTGCTTGTTTCTTTAAAATTTCATGAAACACACAGAAATTTCCTTTTTTCGCAAATGATTATGAAAGATTTTTCACAAACTCTCCTACCTAAATAGAATTTTATTGCCGAACTTGTAAAATCAAATAAATATGGCTCCATTCTTGCAGATATTCAAAATATAACTGGAGAAGGCCTTGATCTAAGTTACTCCTGCTTTGAGCAAAGCACAGGAAGAAATGACAACCTTTAGACCTTCTGAAACTAAGCTATTCTATGATTCTAGATTGCTTATAGGCTGCCACTTAACCATCCATGACTGTTTCACATCACACCATTTTACAACACCATGGTTTAGTTTAGGGAGGTTTTTTGGGCTTTTTTGGTTTGTTTTTGGTTTTGTTTGGTTGTTTTGTTTTGTGTTTTTGTTAAACTGAGATAATGTATTTTGCTTTTTTTCTTTTCCCTTGCATAGGGGTACACTTTCTGTGGAATATTTTCAAATTCCTCACAATACTTTTCAGATTTTTCAGAGGTTTTTTAAGAGAATGGATAGATATAAAAGTATAACAAATATTTCTTTCAGGATCTTTTTGGCAATCATTAAAATAAAAACCAGGTAGTTCTTAAGTACATAGTTGCACGAATGAAGGAAAATATTAATAAAATATGTCTGTGGTCCAGAGTAGTAGATAAGGAATAATCAAATACTGTTTCAGTTACTGAGGTATTTTCATGGATGAAGACTGATCTTTAATTTGTGAGACTAAAAAATTATTTGTTTAATGCACATTTTTATTTTGAAATATAGGACAAAGAAAACAGTGTCTAGACATACTCTTATTCCTTATTGCAACTAGTTATTAATGTGATTTCGTTTCCCAGAAAAATAATGAAGGCCAATACTGTTTTGCAGTCCTGCCTGCAGAAGTCCTCTGTGAGAAACTCTAACTAAATTAACTTCAGTGCCAGTTCAAAGAAACAAGGGGCACTCTGTGGAAATTATTCTGTTTGTACCTGTTACAATCTGATCCTACTGTCTTGTTCTTCAACTAGCTAGGAGCAGAAAGGCAACTTCCAGCAATATTAAGTAATAATCAAAAGGATGCATTGAGAAATTTCCACTGTAGTGAGGATTGAGAATTTTGTGTAAATTCGTCTGGTGTCAGCACACATGGCAATGGGAAACAAATTTTCAGACTTCTGTTCAGATACCACTGCTCAGTGACAGCAAAAGTAGCATACCAGCAACGTTAATTACTTTAATAATCCTACTAAGTAGGATGATCTATATACACTCTAATGAAGCTCTAACATGCATCAAAACTCAGAGGGAAATCTAGAATACATACATTTCTTCATACTAGAAAATGTAGCTGAAAAGATACAACATAAATCCATCTGTCTTAGGAAATTGTTATGTATTTAGACAATTAGCTAAAAAACATCCTAATATCAAATTTTGATAGGTGTTTGCTGTGCTTATTTGTGGACAATTCAACTGCTGAATTTGTTCAAAAAAGGAAGAGCTAACTTTGATTCCAAGCAGCCAAAGAAAGTATAGTTTTCTGATGACAAAATTAAGGCAGATTTTAAAAACTACTGCCTAACACAGCAATTCTTACATGAATAATGTATGAATTTAGATGTGATAATATGTATGGTGGTAATAAAATCTTGACTTACAAACATCATTGCTAGTTTGATTGCTCTCAGATGCTTTCCATGTATGAAAACCTACATTATTTTCAAATTTACACTACAAATATGTTCTTGTTTGTTATACAAACAGCTTCTGAGACTAGAAGATATGTAGCCAATGCAAGTGTTAAGATCTGCTGTCACTGAGAAAATTTAGAAGCAGCCCCCCTGGAACAGAAGCCACAGTCCGGCAGACACCCCCATTGTTTGGAATGCTTTTCCTTCGTCATCTGTATTTCACCATGGCTTTTCACTCCATCTGTGTCACACAGCCATCTGGCATTGCTTGGCACTTAAAGGCTGATGAGGTAAGGGAGTCTAGAAGCAGTTTTGCATTTCCAAACTGAGCGTTACACCTTAAACTTAGTTGGCAACAAAGCAGTAATTTCGACATGAAAAACAACAGCAACCTCTGGGATTTTAAGGGGTAATTTTAAAAAATCCTATGTTTTGTGGCACCTTCAACTATCATTTCTCTTCAGTTTTAAATATTACGCAGAAAAGTCAAGATTAATTTTCTCTTCTCCAACAGTACTTGGAGGGCACCTGATCCAGCTTTCTCAATCTCCTGGAGAAGCAAAAGTAGCAGTCACAGGAAATTTTTTCACAGACCACTTCTGAAACTGAAATATGTCAAAATAACTTGAAAAATAAACAGCTGAAATTATTGAGAAGGATTATAGACAATATAACTACAATACTTTCCTCACTGTGCAGTTTTTGCTAAACTGTCGTTTAGTTCATTGGTCCCAACTTGATCTTTCCATAATTTGAGTTCTCACTTTTCAGATAAGAACACCTGGGACCTGTACAGGTGGGCACCTGCTGCAAGTCTTGAAGAACTTTCAATGTCCTAGAAGACTGACAGAAGTCATAATCATCGCTTCAGATCCCTCAACAGTCAGCAGTACTTCAAATGAAAGAGCACTACTCTTGGCTTGCCTTCGTCTCTCTACCAGCTGATTTACTTCTGCTTTTCCTGGTGCATACTAGTCCAGCCCTAGGAGTTTGAGTTCTCAGCTGCTATGGTACAGGACATACTCCTTCATTACAGGCTGAGGTAAGTTTCTAGATTAAAATTAGGCTAGTTCCTTGTGGTTCACTGATGGTAAGTCAATGTACAGTGGTGCATTTTTATAGTTTTTCTTGGAAGAAATACTGTCTTAATGACTTTAATGGACAATTGAAAACATTCTATTCGTCAGGAAAGCTCTACTGAGAAAAGAGTTCAAAATCCTCCTAGCCTGTATTATCAAATTCAGTTCTTAACCTTCCACTGTTCTTTCTGTACAAGCTCTGTTTCAGTAGTATTTGGCAGAGCAACATGTAATCAAAAGGATGCATGGAGAGGAAATAGTAGTTAGTATTGATTGCTGATGCAATCAGTTCTGAAAGATACACCTAGATTAGAAAGCTGTTCTTTATATTATTTTATCTGAATCACTGTTGCAAAGAAAGTAGTTTTTCTTGAATGCTGGCTTGTTCACTTCCTTTTCCTTTTTTTTTTAAATATACAGAAGGACTCAAAACCCTATAAATCTGCATCTGTCTTCATCTCAATTAAGTTTGGACCATATGACTAAAGGAATTCCATTAAAGTAAACTACTGTAAGTTTCAAGTATGGTGCAGTATTCTGAGAAAACCTTGAACAGTTTATGATTATAGGTGGCTTGGGAATAAAAATACTTCCTGTCAGAGCAAGACTTTTAATTCACTAAAACAGAACTAAACAAAACAACTTCTAATGCCTCCCTTAATGCCAAAACCACAAACTAGCCATTACCATTAAATGTATGTACTGGAACATTCAAAAAAATATAAAAGTACCAGTTTCTTTTGTTGTTGTAGTTCTGATGAAATAAGAAGACATTCAAGGACCACCCAACATCTTCTTTTCTAGCAGATAGTAAAGAGAACCTTTGTGAAGTCTTTCCTCCTGGTCATGTCTTCAATCTAAGAAATAATTGAGGCCTTTAGACTGATAAATGGATTTTTAAAAATATATCTGTCCTCCTAAAGCAGTCTTCCTTTAATATTTGATAATATTTTTTGTATTAAAGACATATCATAGTTAGAAACATATTTCTAACTAATCAGTATGAGAGTGCTAAATGATAAATCAGCTCTTTGTCACTTCTAAAGGTCAAACAACATCATAAAACAAAATATTTTCATACAGTATTGTCATTCATGTCATTTGTGACTGAAAGGTACTTGCAATAAATTTATTTTTTTGCTTTACATTATGTTACAGAATCAACAGAATGGTTGGATTTGGAAGGGACCTCTGAAGACCATCTAGTCCAACCCCCTTCCTCAAACAGGATTACTAGAGAAAGTTGTACAGAATCGCATCCATTTGAATATCTCCAGAGAATGAGACTCCACAGCCTCTTTGGGCAGGCTATTCAAGTGCTTTGTCACCCTCAAAGTAAAGAGGATTTTCTGCATATTTGGGTGGGACTGTGTTTCAGTTTGTGCCTATTGCCCCTTGTCCTGCTACTGGGCAGCACTGGAGAGAGCCTGGCCCCATCTTCTTCATATTCACCTTTAAGATATTTGTTTGCACTTGTAAGATTCCCTTTCTGTCTTTCTTCTTGAGGCCAAACAGACCCAGCTCCCTCAGCTTTTCCTTTTAAGTGAGATGCTCCAGTCCCTAAATCATCTTTGTAAGCCTCCAGTGAACCCTCTCCAATAGTTCTTTGTCTTCCATGGACTGAGGAGCCCAGAACTGGATGCAGCACTCCAGATGTGGCCTCACCAGGGCAGAGTAGAGGGGAAGGATCACCTCCCTCAACCCACTGGCCCCTTTACTCCTAATGCACTCCAGGATACCATTGGCACCCCTGATAACAAGGACACACTGCTGGTTTATGGACAGTTTGTTGTCCACCACAATCCCCAGCTCTGCAGAGCTACTTTCCAGCAGGTCAGCCCCTCTCCTGTACTGGTACATGGAGTCACTCCTTGTCAAGTACAGGACACTGCATTTGCCCTTGCTGAACTTCATCAGGTTCCTCTCTGCAGTCTGTACAGATGGGTAGCACAGCACTTTGGGGCATCAGACACTCCTGCTAGTTCTACATAATCAGAAAACTTGCAGGTGGTACACTCTGTCCCTTCTTCCAGCTCTCTGATGTATATGCAGAATAAGACTTGTCCCAATACTAATCCCCGGGAAACACCAGGTGTTACGGACCCTGTGCTTCTGACTACAACTCTGAGCTCTGCCATTCAGCCAGNGTCCTGCTACTGGGCAGCACTGGAGAGAGCCTGGCCCCATCTTCTTCATATTCACCTTTAAGATATTTGTTTGCACTTGTAAGATTCCCTTTCTGTCTTTCTTCTTGAGGCCAAACAGACCCAGCTCCCTCAGCTTTTCCTTTTAAGTGAGATGCTCCAGTCCCTAAATCATCTTTGTAAGCCTCCAGTGAACCCTCTCCAATAGTTCTTTGTCTTCCATGGACTGAGGAGCCCAGAACTGGATGCAGCACTCCAGATGTGGCCTCACCAGGGCAGAGTAGAGGGGAAGGATCACCTCCCTCAACCCACTGGCCCCTTTACTCCTAATGCACTCCAGGATACCATTGGCACCCCTGATAACAAGGACACACTGCTGGTTTATGGACAGTTTGTTGTCCACCACAATCCCCAGCTCTGCAGAGCTACTTTCCAGCAGGTCAGCCCCTCTCCTGTACTGGTACATGGAGTCACTCCTTGTCAAGTACAGGACACTGCATTTGCCCTTGCTGAACTTCATCAGGTTCCTCTCTGCAGTCTGTACAGATGGGTAGCACAGCACTTTGGGGCATCAGACACTCCTGCTAGTTCTACATAATCAGAAAACTTGCAGGTGGTACACTCTGTCCCTTCTTCCAGCTCTCTGATGTATATGCAGAATAAGACTTGTCCCAATACTAATCCCCGGGAAACACCAGGTGTTACGGACCCTGTGCTTCTGACTACAACTCTGAGCTCTGCCATTCAGCCAGTTCACTTATCCACTCCATACTTTCTGACATATAAGAGACAGTGAGAAACACCTTGCTGAAGTCAAGGTAGACAACACCCACTGCTCTCCCCTCAACCAGGCAGGAATGTCATGACAGGAGACCATGAGATTCACTGAGGGTGGTTTCCCTTTGGTGAATTCATGTTGATTGCTGATAATCTTCTTTTCTTCCATATGCTTAGAGTTGTCAGCTGCATTACTGATTCCAGATCAAAGGCTCCTAGCATCTAGAGGAAGTACATATTCCTTTGGAATACAGAAATCTGCTGCAATTTGGGCTACTTAATTATCTCTGCTCATTTCACTGCTGTAGGAAAGTGGATTCAAGCAAGAAAAAGGCAAGGCGTTGGCTTCTTTTCTTTCTTCAACTAGAAAAAATTTTGGCATAGAATACATGATTTGTTTTTACCTTTGGGAGCCTCTCTTTAAGAAGGCTAATAACAAAACTGTTTCTGATGAGCAGAGCCTAGGAAATAGCAAGTATTAGTTAATTAATAAGAACATTTTTCATTTGATTTACCTCCAAAAAGAGTCGAGTATATTCTTTGAAGGAAATCATAGATTTTCTGCTAATATGTCTTTTGGGGGGTGAAGGATGTTAATGGTTTTAGTTTTTTAACTAAAAAAAGAAAAGCTACTCTGTGTGTTCTGATATTCCCATTGCACAGAAAAGAAAGTTACTGCAGTGTCCTTTACAGGTGGTGTACCTCCAGTATTTTGTTTGTGGAGGTGGAACAATGAAGAAGACAGCCGCTTATCTCCTGAAACAGAGTTCAGATGTTTATAGAATCATAATTGGTGTTAAAGTTTGGAAGATTTTCTATATGGTAATAAAGAATTATCTGTGGAAGAAATCATAGTAAAAATGTGAGGTCTGTGTAAAAAAAAAAAACAAAGACTGACTTTTGGGTTTTCTCTCCAACAGACTTCTTCTGAAGGTCTCTTTTTATCAGGGAGGGGAAAAAAAAACCCAAAAGCAAAGAAAAAGCTCCTGTGCAAGGCAATAAGTTAATTGTAGCTTTGCATCTTGTTGCTGTTGTCATGATTGTGGAATTGCAAAATGTTTACTGTATGCAATAACCAATTAAGTCAAGGTCAAACCTTGAGGAGTCAAAGAAAGACTAAACAGAGCAACCCTTTCCAGTCTGAACTAGAGTAAGAATTTTGGATCTTCTACTGACTTTCTTCCTACTCCCCTTCTCTTTTATCTTTTTTTATCTCAGTTAAAAGTGAGTAAAAGATCTCAGCTGAAGAGATGGGACTGAAATCAGTGAACAATGGTAGACGGGTTCTGTGCATGTTCGGTTTTGGGTGCCTCATTGCAAAAGAAGACATTGAGGTGCTGAAACATGTCCAGGAAAGGGCCACGGAGCTGGTGAAGGATCTGGAGCACAAGAGTGATGATTAACAGGTGAGGGAGCTGGAGAAAAGGACACTTGGCAATTTAGGTTCTCTACAGTTACCTAAAAGGGGGCTGCAGTTCACACCGCTCTACTTTTAGAAGATACAGAAACAATGAAAGGTTACTCTGACATCAGACACTTCAGATTGTAAAATATGCTATAATATGATAGTATGCAGGAAACTTGCTACTTGAGGTGGTATATTTTAAAGTGACACTACTGAAAGTGTATTTGTGGTACTGGAGTAATTTGGTCTCAGGCAGTATAGGATATGGTGAGGCGTAGACTTTTAACTGGGAATTAACTTTTCTTTTTAAACATGGTTCTTATAATTAGGAACAGCTTTTTGTGCTGCACAACTAGGAAAGGTCAGGTGTTGCTGCAGATGTCTCTGCTGCAGCAGAACAAACCAAATAGGCACAAGGACTGCCTGTCTGTCAAACTCCCACCCTGGCCTCGGTGGGAACTATCGCAGCAAGAAAGAGGAGAAAGTAGAGGGCAGTGAAGGGAAGGCGAGAAAGAGACAATGATAGAGAATCTTGCAAAGAAAAGGAAAAAGTGGTCTGTCATGGAATGCAAAACAAAATGCCACCTGAATCTTTCAGCCTGCATGCATATCTCACAGATCATGTGACAACAGTTCCCACACAAGATCAGAGGAGGGTGTAAGGTCAAGGCACCCATGTGCTTTGCAGACAGTAGCAGTGCTGCAGAGTGCCAAATGAGTGCATCACAGCTGCTGGGGAAATTTGCTGTCATCTCTAGATCTATTTGTCATCTCTTTATAAGCCTAAGTCTGTTTACAGTTGCACGTCACTAAATAGTTTGAAAACAAACAAACAAAAAAACCCACCAGCTTAGTACTGCATGTCATTTAGACATGTCTTTGTTTAGACTGCTATCTGTTCCACTCTGCTTCATCGTATGTGGTATGAGGGATGAGGGTTAGAAAGGCAGAACCTATCTTTACATATACATATGCATTTATAAACTCAAGACTAATAAACTCAAAGAGTTTATAAACCCAAAGAGTTATAAACTCAAAAGTAGTGGCATCCCTTTCAGTAAACATTCCAGGCTGTAATATGTGCCCTACTGCTGCATATGGATAGTGGACAAAAATGCCCCATCCTTCAGGGCAATCCAGCAATCCATGGATAGTACATTTCAAGCAGAATTATAGAGAAGATTCTAACAGATTTCAAGTAAATTTTTGTCAAACCAGTGTTCACTGACTTGCTCCTATTTATGGCATTTCTCTGTGAATTTGCACAAGCTATCTGTTCTGTAGATCCTTCAAATCTTAAAGTAACATGAAGTGCTTGTAGCTACAGTTTGTTAGTAACTTTAATTCTGTGACATACTTTAGTCTCTATATTGTGTATTCTGTACTCATAAGCACACACCTGAATATTGTTGCCTACATCAGACTGATATTTTAGCTTGACTTTGACACTTCCATATATGAACATGCTTTATGAAAGGCTGCCCAGGTAGGAAGCACCTTTACCTACTTCCCTAAAAAAACATTTATGACACAAGAAAACTCAGAGGGAAGTACCTTGAATTCTTCTCACAAAATGACTGGACTGAAAGAAATGAAATAAAGTTGGTAGAATCATGAGCATGTTATCTGTTCAATTTTGTCTGTTCCATTGATTTTGAAATGTTTTTATTGCTAGGAATGGTATTATTATAACCAGAAGAACTTCACAGCAATGCGGTAAAGTTAAAACATATTAATTCATCTCTGCTTAACAATGTGCAATATTAGCCAATGCTGAATTTGGGCCCTGTTTGGCAGCTTGAAGAAAGGTAGGAGATCATGAAATACATGCCTCTATAATAAGCACTATTTGTCTTTGGTTTGTTGTTTGTTGGGTTTTGTATGCTTGTTTTATTGAAAGATTATGTCTTTTTTTTTTTAAAGATCTGTTTATTTCCAAAAGGGGTAAGAAATAAGAATTTTGTAGAAAGGTCTCAGGATATACTAAGCAGAAGAACAGGCTACTCACTAATTTCTCTGCGGAACAAAATTCCAACCACAGGATCTGCTGACTTTGATCTTCTCTATCTATTGCAGCTTTGAATGCTGGCAGCCCTGCCCTGACACCTAACCTCCTTGACAACCCTCAACAATAAGCTCTGTATGTTAAACTGCGTAGTTTGAAGCAAGTCCAAAAGGAATGCTTTGCTATTGCCTGGTGCTTTTGCCCATCTACCTTGAAATGGAAGAAAAAAGAGAAGGGCAGAGGCAGGGAAAGAACTCTTGCATTTGTTTCATTTATTGCTTGTGACAGTTGTCTTCCGATGCCCCTGGCTCAGTAAGGTCATTTGTTTTGCACTCCTAATCAAAGTATGTGAGAGTCTTGCAAGTACGAGTTAGTTACCTCTCCCAACAGAGAGGCCAGAGAACCTGTGGAGTTTGTTGTGAGTTTTTTTGACACTGGCTTTCTTGCTGAAAGGGCAAATCTTTTAAAAAGTTTGTTTTGCCAATAGCTAGTTTTCTGCATTCATGAGGATGTGATCTGTTCCTGCATAATTTTTGCAATGTCAGCTGAATAATCCTCAACAGTGATACCTTTCATTAAATAGGAGCTGTAAGAGATGAAGCAGCCCTTGGTCCAAGAATTAAGTCATTCTCTGTGGTTTCGCTCTACTACATTGAAGCTGCTTGCCTCAGTGACTCTGCATCAAATTTACAGAAATTTATTTCAGAACTCTTGCATTTTTTTTCTCCACTTCAACAGTTCTCCTCCTTGTAATCTTCAAATTAGAGATTTACAAAGCGTTCTTTACCCAGACTCCATTTGTTTGTACATTGCAATACATATTTATGTTCCACAGACTGCAGGATGCAGGGTAAGATCATGTTTTATCATCTTTATTCTTCCTAAAACAAGATAAAAATTCTGTGAGCTGTTTAAAACAAAGCTGAAGAAATTTATATGTGCAAACATAACATATATTCATAAAAAACCTACATAATTTACATTTATTCAATATATCTAAAGGTCTCATATAAAATGGTCCTAGGCAGAAAGAGATACTTATTTTTAAAGAAAGGTGGTAATGGGTGGCACATACATGATGCCTTTCTTTTTCTTGCAGGCAACAGATTATTTGCTTACTTAACAAAGGTAGAGTAGCTAAAATGGGATATGTTTCATCCTGGGGGCTTTAATATACTATCAGGAAGAAATCTTGAAGAAATTTTAATGTATTCTCATTAAACACAGTAACACAGATTCCAGTGCTAGGCTGAGTCATTCTGATCCAGTTGTATTAGAGTGACCTTGCCATGACTTGGGCATTCCTGCCAGAAAAATACTTCCAAGATGAAGCCTCTCCAGGTGGCATGCAGAAAATTGCTGTTTGCTCTTGTCTGACCACTGTAATCTGTGCAGTTAAGAAGATGCTCTCAAAGACTCAAGGCTGACCTCCTTCCTGACAAGGGCTGGGAGTACACAGATATGTTCAGAAGCTAAGGCAAAAGGTTCAGCAGAACGTTGAACATGCACCTGCAGTTTAGCAGCAGAGGTGCAGGAAACACAGCAGGGTGATCCTGTGTCTTGCACTGCTCCCTGCCCTGCCCCTGAGTTAGCTGGGAGCAAGGTGCACCGCAATGCGCTTCCCTGCCCCACGGCTTTCCAAGGCATCTCAGGAACAAGGTGATGGCAAGTCCCAGAACAATCCTGTTGTTTTGGCCTTATTGATCAATAGCACACTGACAGAGAACACTGAGCCTGTACTGTACAAAGTACACCTACCACTGCTTTCCCCAGAGCACACGATTTTATGGGGCCAGGGCCATGTATACTGGATTCATTTGGTCAATCTCAGTCACACTTGATTTGTATGTAAATACCATATAATATACATCTATCTATAAACTTTTAGGGACCTAAATATTGATTTGGTATGGTGGGCACCATATATCTGTTAAGTTGACCTGGTTACTCTTTGGCACCAAAAGAGACGTGAAGCTCTGTTCCCCCTTCTCAGGATACTCAGTGGTCACGATATCCTTTAGACCCCACTGTGAATAGATTCATTTCATCAAACTGGCAGAAAAATAAGCCACTAGAAAAGAAATAATAGTTCTCTGCTCATTCAGTGTACTGTATATAGTTATGTGTGGGTCTGAAAAATTAAAAAATGTTGGAAAAGAGGGGAAAAGGTAGGAGAAAAAAGAAAAAAATCTGGGAGTGAGGTGATGAGTCAGTAAAAACATGCAGAATATTCACAAGGTAATTACTAACAATCCATCTAGAGGACATCTAATTCTTTGAATTTTGAGTTAAAAATCAAATTTCTGTTGTGAATATCAGTCTTTAGTTTTAGGGGTCACTTTTATAAATTCACAGAAATAATCTGATGAGTAGCTGAAATGAAGATATCTGCATCCATTTGAACATCATTGGTATTCTAAAATAACAGGCTGGAAAAATCGTCTAACAAAATTTCGGAAGTATATAGTGTTGGAAGTATATAGTGCTAACTATAAAAATAACTTTATCTATCTCTTCCTTACATCTAATTTTAATCTAAACCACATTTAGAAGAAGGATGTGTAGTTGTAAATACTCAGCTAGCTGTCAAGGTAGCACTGTCATTTAATATCTGGGCTACAGTACAATGACACACCTCAAGGTGCTTCTGAAAGCAGATTTATTTTTAAAAAGTTTGATCTTTACATGGTTGTCTAGCCACATAGCTCCAAGCCTAGCCTAAAGATCTGAGTACATTTCTCATAACTCCTATTTACCATGTCATATTTTTCCATTGCAGGCTTTTTCCCCAAAATGAAGCTTTCTATGGCAAGTAACAGAAGGTAATACTTTCAGAAACATTTGAGTTACTGACATTTGCAAAGGTGCTGTATGCATGCATGTATGAATCCTGAGGGCCAAAAAGCTGGAGCTGACTGGTCTTTGTTATGGGGCTGTGCTTATGAATTGCACCATAGGGAGGCAGCAGCAGAGAAATTCACAGACCTGCCCCGTGCTGGGTGGGCTCACTGTTCTGATGTCTGTTAAGGGAGGGGGCTCAGCCTCTCACTGTCTACTGTACTGCCAGTCCCAGGCACCCAGACACTGAAAATTGTCCTTTTCCCCTTGATGTTCTACTTAAGAACATTTTTCATTGTACACATTTCACTAAACCTTTAGCTTCTATTTTAAATTTATTTCTTTGTTGAAATTGAGATTGCATTCAGACAAAAAGAATGGAGGACAAGACACATGCTTTGGTGGAAATCTTTTGATCCAATGATTCCAATGAATAATTTTTGACTTTATACATCGTAAAAAAGAATGGGCTGGTTTTTTTTGTGCTTCTTTGGTCACTCCAAGTAGGTTCTGCCACAATAAACAGCCAAAGGAAACACTTTCCAAATGAAAACTGACATATCCTCCAGTTCTCTTTGACAAAAAACTGTGCAGACAATTTCTGGCTACACTTTTGCTAAACTCTGTCCATATACTGCAGGGTTGGCCAGTGTGTGTGAATTTTGAGCTATATGTGGTTCAAGAAAGGTTGCTGGGCAGCTGCTCTTTGATGTGCTTGGTGACATCTCTGATGTGTCACTGTGATGGTTGAACCAACTCTTGGAGAGGACAGGGGCCTTGAGACCCTGACATTGCTGGGTTAGCCTGAGAATCTCCTGTACGTCCAGCCTAACTCTACCATTCAGATCAGCCTAACTATACCAATAAAAATTTAATATTTTCTCTTCCTGTGAATTTTTTTTCTTAAAGTGTATCTGTTGCCTGAATGAGGATCAGAGGTTTCAAGCCAGTGTACACCCCACGCAATTACAATCAGTAAGTGTTCAGTAAGTATTAGAACATGCATGCTAATATGTCACCCCACTGCCTAGAATCATAGAATGGTTTGTGTTGGAAGGGACCTTAAAGATCATTCACTAGTTCCAACCCACTGCCTTGGCAGGAACATCTTTTACTAGACAAGATTGCTCAGAGCCCCATCTAACCTGGCCTGTAACATTTTGAAGGATTGGGCACCCCTAGCTTCTCTAGGCAACTTCTGCCATTGCCTTACAGGAAAGAATTTTATCCTAGTCTAAACTCACCCTCTTCCTGTTTAAAGACATTGTTCTGTCACTATGTGTCCTTGTAAAAAGCCCATCTTTATCTCTCTTCTACGCCCCATTTAGGTACAAAAAGCCTGAACAACATCAACTCTCTCCACATTTTTCAAAGGAAGGGTGGTCCATCCCTCTAACAATCTTGGTGGCCCTTCTCTGGGCTTACTGCAACAGCTCCATGTCCTTCTATGCTAGGGACCCAAAAGCTGGATGCAGCTCTCCAGGTGGGGTCTCACAAGAGTGGAGGGGCAGAATCCCTTGGCTTCCTGGCCACACTACTGTTGATGCAGGCCAGGAAAAGGCTGGTTTTTGGGGCTGCAATGGCCCATTGATGGCCCTTGTCCAGCCTCTCATCCACCAGTACCCCCAACTCTGTTTCAGAATTCAAGATCTGTTACAGAGCTCATGATCTGTTCATCCCACAGCCTGTGTTCACATCAGATGTCGCACTGATCTACGGTCATCATTATGATTCTTTCTGTACTAACAACAGCAGCTAGCAAGGTTTTCATACATATCCTGTTTTAAACGACTCAGACGCTGAGTGGGAATGAGTAATAAAAGTTTAATAGAGAGACAAATAAAAATACACAAAGCAAAAGGGGCAGCACCGGGAGCATGGCTTGATGACGGGGGCTCATTCACAAAATGGCAGTTCTGCCTTTTATACATCTGGGAACTGTATCAGCCTCATTAATATTTATGAGCAGTTATATACATATTTTCATATATTTTCCTTATCTTTGTCTTACTTGTCCCCTCCCAAAGTCCACCAGTTGACTCTCGTTTGTCGTCCATTGGTGGAGCCCTTCTCACAAGCTTATTGTTGGTGAAGTGTCACTATGCCAAGCTCCCCCAGGGACAAGCCTCCCACATCCCTGGCTGTCCCATGCCAAGGACACCTGTACATGCCCTGCGCCACATGTCTCTGACAACACTGACAGCCAGAGTTGTGTGGTGGCAACAACAGGGAGGGGAAAAGAAGGTATTGGAGGGAGAGCAAAAAGGGGTCCAAAACCAAACTACAACAACAGAGTCACATATCAAAAGAACTTTAAACCTTAATAATAAATCTTTTTAACACACAAAGTCATTTATGAGAGCCAATTACCTCACCAGTCATCCATAACATCCTGATCTTGCTACTTGCTCCAATGGATAGTAAAACTGAGTACTTTGAAACAGACTCTCAAGGTCACTACACCAGATCAAAATTCTGGGACAGCAATGGCAAATTTCAATCAGGTGATAAGACGTTCCTGTCTGAGTTTCTGTTATATCAGCCATACATATTTGTAATAATTGAAATGGGTCTGGGAAGAGCATTACAAGATGGTCAAGATTGAAAGGGCTCTCTAGAGGTCATTTTCCAGACCACATGTCCAAACAATGTAATCTGGAACCAATTACAGATGACAAAACTGTCACAGCTCCCTACGATATGTGGTTGTTTAAGACACCTCAGCTGTGAAAACCGTGGATGCAACTTTGAAAAAAATATGTCCAGGCAGCTTTTGAACATTTCTAAAGATGGAGGCTTCACAACAACCCTGATCAACAAGTTCCAGCACTTGCTCACACTCACTGTGAAAAAGTGTCCTGATGTTCAGTGGGAACCTGGTGTGTTTCGGTTTGCGCCCCTTTACCCTGATCCCATCACTGGACACTGCTAGAAAGAGCCTGGCTTCAACCTCTGTGCTCCCTTCCTTCAAGTATTCATACTCAGGAGATTTCTCCCAAGCCTTCTCATTCAAGGCTGAACAAAAGCCTTTCCTCATACCTTTTGATGCTCGAGTTCTTTGATATCTCCATGTGTCACAGACTGAAATGTTATAGTTTATGGCTTAAACATTTTCATTAAAGACTTTTGCCTATTATAGCAAAACTGTATAGTAGAAGCTGAAGACCACCACTCCCTGAATGTGGCCCTGATGAAGGTCCTGCACTGCTCATTGGTGGAGATAAGATAAAGTGACTCAGGTCTGAGCTGGGGAAAGATAACATTCATAGAGGCATCAAGCTTAGCACCTTCGAGGTGGAGACCACAGTCCAGGGCTATCAGCTACCAGCGATAGAACCAAAGGGTCAGGGGAGGAGAGGTTTAGGGTGTAGGGTGAAAAACTCTCTGGTCAGAGACAGTTGACACCCATTCTCTGCTGTGCAGACCAGCTCAGTGTGGGGCCCTTCATCCCAGGAAAAGCCACATCCATGTGAAGGACAGCAGAGAGGGGGTTGTGGCCCATCAAAGGCTGCCCACAAATGGGGCCCCAGACCCTACAGCAGAGCACTGGACATGATGCAACAGATCCTCAGTGTTGCAAGGGACAGTGTCAAACTTGCCCTCTCCAGGAGAGGTACCTGGGCATTCCCATCTGCCCCAAAGGTATATTAATCCACTGAATTCTGTACTTTTTGGTGGTAGATGGTAGGGGGACCCTCACCACCAAGAAGACAAGATGGAGGGGAATGATGAGGTGCTGCTGGGACCCTCAGCAGAGTGATAGGTTCCTACCTGGTCCCTGTCACTCTCTCCCTGTCCCCACCCCCACCCCACCATGTGCACCTCCTTGTCTTTCTTTCTTTCTTTTTCTTTCTTTCTTTCTTTCTTTCTTTCTTTCTTTCTTTCTTTCTTTCTTTCTTTCTTTCACTCTTTCTTTCTTTCTTTCTTTCTTTCTTTCTCTCTCTCTCTCTCTCTTTCACTCTTTCTTTCTCTTTGCCTCTCTTACCATTAAATAAAATGTATCTCTTTTTTTTTTTTGCGCCAGCATCTAACCTCATCTGGTTTTAATCAAGTTTTGGGGTGTATTGAGAACCTTTCTGGGTTCTGTCCATTTTGTTCACAGAGACTTAGTTTTCCTTGCTTTTCTGTGTTTAAACTGGTTTGTAACACTGTGGTCCTTCACTGCACTATCTTTAGTATGTCTGTGTCTATTTTGCACTGGGGAGCCCAGAACTGGCCTAAGGAGTCCAGGTGTGACCTCATCAGTACTGGGGAGAGGTGAAGGATGACGACCCTTGACCTGTTGGCAACAAATCTCCTAATGCAGCCCAGGATGTTGTTGGCCTTGTTCTTTCAACAAGGACACATTTGTTACTGGCTCATGCTCAACTTGACATCTACCAGGAACCCGAGGGTCTTTGCTGTGAAACTGCGTTCAGGCCGGTTGGTCCTCAGCATATGTTGGTGCACAGGGTCATTCTCCCTCAGGTAAGAATTTCCAGCGTCACTTTTCTGAACTTCATGAGATTCCTGTTAAACCATTTTTCCAGCATGCTGAAGTCTCTTTGGATTGCAGTGTGACCCTCTGGTGCGTCAAGTGCTCCTCTCAGTTTTGTGTTAGCAGCAAACTTGCTTAGGCTACACTCGCCTAGATTATCAATAGACGTAGTATTGACCATTCACCTGATTTTTAATTTGTCTCAGTGTCTGGTCATTCCATACATCCTTTTTTAGCTTCTGTGCTGTGATCTTGTAAGAGATAGTGTCAAAAGCCTTGCTGAAGTCACACTGGGCAATATCAGCTGTTCTCCCCTCACCAAGCCAGTCATTGCAGAATATTACCAAGTTGGTGAAGTATGAATTTCCCTTCATGAATCCATGCTGACTACTGCTGATTATCCTTATATCTTTCATAACCCTGGAAATGGTTTCCAAGTTCAGCTGCTCCATAATGGCCACAGCAATCTGAGGTGAGACAGACCAATTTATAGGGTCCTCCTTCTAGAGCTTTTTGAAGGCAGAAATGACATTTGCTTTCCTCCAGCCCTCAGATGTCAGTCCCAATTGCCATGGTCATTGAAAGTTTGCCAAAAGTGTCCTTGCAATGGCATCTGCTAGCTTTCTAAACACTTGGGTGCATCCCATCAGTGTCCATGGGCTTATGCTTGCCCAGTTCACTTGAGTATTCCATGACTTGATCCTCTTCTATCAAGAGGAAGTCTTCCTTGCTCCAGACTTCCCCCCCACACACACTTTACTCCAGTTTCAAGGACCTTCAGTTCTTGGAGACTAATCTTTCTAATAAGGCAAAGAGGACATTTAGGATCTCACCCTTTTCCATGTTCTGCATGAACCGTGCTCTGGATCCATTCAGTAATGGGCACAAATTTTGTCTACTCTCCTTTTTACTGCATATGCTTGTATATGCCTTTCTTGTTGCCTTTGCCATCATATTCAGGATAAGCTTTGCCTTTCCTAGTCATATCATAATGCTGCATCTATGAATTCCTCTCAGATTTTCCATGCTTGCTTCTACATTCTGTATACTCTCTTCTTATAGAATCATAGAAATTTTCTGCTGGAAAATACTCTTAAGATCATCAATTCCAACCATTAACTTTAAACTTCCAAGTCTACCACTAAAGCAGGACCCTAAGCAACACACCCACACATATTTTAAAACCGCCAGGAATGGTGATTCAATGCCTTCCCAGGTCAACTTGTTCCAATGGTTGACAACCTTTTGATGAAGATCCAATCCAAACCCCCTCTGGCATAACTTATGGCCATTTCTTCTTATACTGTTTCCTGCTACTTGGGAGAAGAGGCTGACCGCCAGCTCATCACAACCTCCTTTCAGGTGCTTATAGATAGCAAAATGTCCTCCTTGAGCTTTCTGTTCTCTGCTAAACTCAGCAGGGCCCTCTGCTTCTTCTCATAAGACTTGTGCTCTAAACCCTTCCCCAGTTCCATTGCCCTTCTCTGGACACACCTCAGTGACTGTCTCATTGTGAAAAGCCCAGATCTGAATACAGGAATCAAGGTGCAGCCTCACTGGTGATCTGGTGAGCACAGGAGGAAAATCTCACTGGTGAGCACAGGAGGAAAATCACTGCCCCAGTCCTGCTGGCCATGTTATTGCTGATGCAAACAAAGAGTGCTTTTGATCAGCACCCCCAGGTCCTTCTCCCTGGGCTGCTTCCCAGACACTCATCCCCAGGCATGTAGTACAGCATGGGGCTGTTGTGGCCCAAGAGCAGGTCACAGAATTTCACTTTGTTCCACCTCATATGATTTGCTTTGGTGATCTACACAGCCTATCCAGATGCCTCTGAAGGGCCTTCCTACCCTCCAGAAGAACAACACTCCCTTTTCTCTCCTTGCAAGATTTTGATTTCCACTACCTTATGGTCACTGCAAACAAGGCTGCCTCTGACATTTGCATCACCAACATGGCTCCAACAAGGTCCAACCAAGCACTGGTTAGGAATTTGACACCAGGAAACTTCTGGATTAGTTATGGACTGCTGTGTTTTTCTTGTAGCACATATCAAGGAGTTTTAAGTCCCCCTTGAGGATCAAGTCCTGTGAATATGAGATTACTTGGAGCTAATTTTATAAGGCCTTACCTTATAAAATTTCCTCCTAATCTTTCTGGTCAAGTGGCCTACAACGGATACTCACTACCATATAGGTTATACGTTCTGGTCGGCTTTTAATCTTTACCTGTAAGGTTTCAGTTGGCTCATCATCTGTGCCTAGACAGAACTCCTAGATAGAAAGCTGTTCTTTTACATAAAGGATGACTCAACATGCATATCTTCCTATGGTCCTTCCTAAAAATCTTATGTTTCTGCACTGAAACACCCTAGTAATTTGAACCTATCCACAAAACTTCCACAGTTCCAGTAATATCAAAGCTCACAACAGCACAGAGATTTCTAACACTTCCTGCGTGTTTTCCATGGCATTGTTGATACCCAATGTGACACCCCGTCCCTCTGTCCCTGTAGCCTCTACAACACCAAGTTGTATGCACACTCCTTAATGGTAATGCTGCTTGCAGTACTTTAAATTGAGAACAACATCCAGCAGCAGCAAGGAGAACTTGTGGCAAAAGGCAAAGCACAGTACTGACTAATCTGGGAGTTTAGTATAGATAATGCTATTTCTGGATACTCTCTTAATTTATTAATACAGACATAGCCTCAGATTAACTTTAATCCAAATGAGGCAAAAGGGAAATTCCTGATTATTATTTGAATTGTTGCTTTAAAAGACAATCAAGAGCACAACTGGTCTTACTGGTCTGAAGAAGACCAACAGTAATACAACTTTGCATTTCAGGCACTAATTATACACAACCTCAGACTATGTGCTGTCTAACCCTGAGGACAACACAATCCCTTGTTTTGCATAAAGGCAACAATATTGTGATGAGGAAATTCTTTTCCTGAGATAGTATTGACTTTAAAGATCAGTATTTCTTTTAAAGTAAAGAGGGAAGTCAAAACTGTGGGAAAGTAGAAGATTGGCAGCGGTGTAGATTTATATTTCAGTAGTTTTTCTTAGATTTTTCTATGTATGCAAACTTTTTCTTCCCTGTCTAATGAGATTTGAGAGGCATAGTCTTCTCTCTGTCCATTAGTTGAAAATAATACTAACTTATTTTCAAGTCAATTTAGAGGACCCTTTTATGGTTACACTGCTACTCCAATTCCATCACTTAAGGCACAGAATTAGCAGCTAGCTGTGTAGGACACAAAGCTACAAGAGTGGCCACTCACTTTGGCCTGGGCCAGAGCCCTAGTAAGTCCCTGGCTGTAGGTTGGGGTACAAGAGGTTTCTCTTCGCTCAGGTCTCTGTTTTAAGGCTGTATATCTCCCTTCTGTATCTCTTCTTTCTCCTAACTGAAGCCTGAAACTTTCAAAACATTTTTTTGAATCCTGCTGACAGGCTTTGAATGGCTCTGACAGGGTTTATCCATTTATAAACTGAGGGAACTATACAGTTATTCTGCCACCTGTGGACATAGTTTAATATGGATTATAAAAAAAAAACAGGAAAAAAATTAAATTCTGTGTTGTACACCTGAGAATCCACATTAGTCAAATGATCTAAATAGTGTAAATTTAATTAAGAACTTAGGGCAGCCTTTGTTTAATTACCTGACAGACTCCAAAACGTGGCAGAAGCAGAGATCCTGACTATGTCCATGATGCTTAGGTTGTGTGCCAAGTTGAGCACTGTTTCACACTGATGGCCTACCTCAGGGAGGGTTTGCCACTGCAAGAGGCATGATTTCTGAATCAAATGTGGGGTGAAACAGCCTCTGCCTCTTGGTTTGGTAAAGGTTCCTGCAGATCTGTCCAATGGCAAAATTCCACAAAATTTTGAGTCTGAAACGGTCACAGGTACTCTTCCAGCTAACTAAGGAGCCAGATGAATCATTGGGGTGGGCTAGGGCCTGGATTGCACAGTAGACCCTGAACTCTGCTTGTAGGCTTTGTCGGAAAACAAAGCAGTTTGTGTATCTCACTTCTGTGCCCCACCACCCATAAAGATTCAATAACTCTTGTAGAAGAAATAGAATAGCCTAATCTATTACCATTTCTCCCATTTTATGTTTCATAACATGAGAGGGAATAGTAACAAATGAACAAACTACTGAATTTCTTACTTTTTACTGGGACTGGTTAAGAAGACTTATCTACTGGCAGCACTGAGCCACGTGTGACCTAGAATTCTAATGTCCCAATACTCACCATGGTTCCTGAGAACCTCTAAGACAGGCACAGTCAACTGAAATGCTCTACTAAGTGGCCCCTGGTTTCAAATGCAAGAAGCAAGGAATTGCCTCCAAGAAGGCCCTTTGAGATAGAATGCACTTTTCAGCTGCTGATATACAGACACAGTTCAGTGATATTCACACCATAAACTGCTCACACTCTAGAATTCATTTGGGACTTAACAGGGTAAAGGAAAGCAGTACAGGTGTTTGGTTGCAATGGAAATGTAGTCCTTCCCTTTCTAAAAACAACCTTTGCTACCACAAAGGCAAATGGTTTGTCATTCTGAATGACAAAATAGCATACATCCATTATGAGCTGTGGAAAGGACCATACAACAGTCCAGGCATTGATCATAGTACTTTTCAACTGAAATTTTTACATGTGGTCCTTTTCTCTGAAGTAAAATGCTAACATGAACTGACTAGGATTTCATTATCTGGCTCCCATGGCATGTTGTTTCTAGTTCTATAAGACAAACAACATTAAATAGTAAACACCTAAAGCTACCGGAGAAGAAGAGAAATTCTTACAACAGAAAGATTTTTCACATTCAAAGGAATTTTTTAAAATTTTCTTTCTGTGAGTATGAAATTTTCATTTGTTTTCCTTCCTACCTGCAACCTTTAGCTGTTTCTAAAAAAGGAATCAGGAAGACGACAAGTGTCACAGCTCTCTGCAATATGTGATTGTTTAACCTCAAGTCACCTCAGCTGTGAAAACTGTAGATGCAACTTTGAAAAAATGTTTTGAATGTGACAGCACAATTGTTTTGCGATGTTTATACATTTTTAATAATTCTGCTTCCAGCAGAACTGATATTTCTCGCAGCCAGAGAGTAATGAAACCAACTGCTAAAAGGATGCAGTTTTGCTTATGCTGTTTTCTGTCTAGTTGGGTAAGAGACTATGGCGCAGCTTAAAGCAAGAGAATAATTACAGTGAAGCTTTAGGAAGACTCAAAAAGCAGAGGTACTTCTCCTCTTACATGGCTGCTTTTGGGGAGGAGGGCATGTGTCCATGTGTGAAGGAGCACAGCAGCATGATGGCAGATGGAAATAGAGTAAGACAGCCAAGAGAGGACTTGGACAACATGCCACAGAGCTCAATAAATCTATATGGTCTCTTTATGCTCTGCAAGGTCATAGATGACACTGACACTGGTTTCCTAGCAACCCACTCTGCTAACCTACTTTTGTCCCAATCACTGGAGAATGACTTTAATGCTCTGAGCTGTGTTTCAACATGTGGAGGAAAGAATCAAATTGACGCTGGTTAACCGCTGATGTGCAAAATGCCAAAAAGCGTTTTACTGGTCCATCTCCCCTCTATATGTCTTGCACACAGAAGGCTTTTTTAATAAAGAACAGCATTAAAGAACTCCCAAGTTTCACAGGAATATTAATTTCATTTAAAAATGTAGACATGTAATGCTAAAAGACACCTGTGTTAGTTAAGCAGGCATATAGTACCAGATCCCAGTGGAAAAGGATTTACTCCAAACAGGAGATGGTTATGATATTAAAAAAAATACAGGAAAAAGAAAACCAGAAAGAAAAAATAGGAAATTACAAAGTACTTAAATGATTAACATGTGTTTATTAAGGCATAGATAATGTAGTCAATTAGTTTAAAATATTTAGTGTGTAATTATTTAAAAAAAAAATCTAAATTTCATATACCTATCATAAAAAACCGTATATATTACATAGAGAAAACAGAGGTTTTAAGCATCAGTAACTCACTGAAATAACCGTATTGAATGAACTCTCCTTCTGTAGCGGGTAAGTAATATGCATATGGTGAATAGGACAACAGCTATATCTTGTCAAAGTAATGATGTATTTGTGTTTTCCTCTTCAAAAATTTTACATAGCCCAATTCCAAAACAGATGTCAAATGACACAGCAGAGTAAATCATACAAAGAAGAATATTCGTTCAATGAATTTTGCCTTTTTCCTCTGCTTGAGTAACGCTCCAAACGCTAACTAACCACAATTTAGATTTATGTAATCATTTCTTATCATTTTATTATTTATATTTCTAATTCCTGACTCACAATATTCATTCTTCACTGGTTAGCTGCAAACATTTATAAGAATTGGATGAAAAGGCTCTTCTGTGCTTTGGTAATAAGAATTCTCATCCACCCATAGGATCTAAAACTTGAAAAAGAACCACTTCATTTAACATGTAGCAAATGAATACTTTCAGAACACATGTACTATATAAACCTCAGCTCTGATTTACATTTGGTAAGACTTTTATTTCAGACAGACACAGCAACAGTGCTGTGGTTTAACCCCAGCCATCAACCAAGACCCATGCAGCCGCTCACTCTCTCTCTCCCTCACCAGCAGGGCTGGGAGACAATCAGAGTGGTAAAAGCCAGTAAAATCCAGACAAGTCATGGGCTGAGATAAAGATAATTTAATAGGAAAAGCAAAAGTCACACACGCAAGCAAACCAAAATAAGGAATTAATTCACTGCTCCCCACAGACAGGCAGATATTCAGCCATCTCCAGGTGAACATAATAGTGACTTGGAAAGAAAAACACCATCAGTCCAAACGTCCCCCACCTTCCTCCTTTTTCTCCCCACTTTGTATACTGAGCATGATGTCCTATGGTATGGAATATCCCTTTGGTCAGTTTGGGTCACATGTTCTGGCCATGCGTCGTCCCAGATTCCCATGGACCCCTACCTTACCGGTGTGGCACTACACACAGCAGAAAAAGTCTAGACTCTGTGTAAGCACTATGCAGAAGTAACAACCACCTCTGCATCATCAACCCTATGTTCAGCACAAATCCAGCAAGCAGCTCCATACTAGCTACTGTGAAGAAAGTTAAATGTAACCTAGCCAAAATCAGCATAGATAGGCAAGGGAGGTACGCTCTTGCCTCCCTATACTCAACAAAACTTGCAGTTTTGCTGTCTAAAAACCCTTGTGCTAACATTTTCCTTGATCACTGCCAGAAAAAAGACAGTGGATGTGTCACTGGATCCAAAACTACTGAATACTGTGGGACACTGAGCTACTGAATACTTGAGGGACACTTACTGAGCTGAGATGGAGCTTTTCAATTGTACTGACATGGCACCGGTCTCCTCTATGACAGATATTATCATTAACATGAGAGAATGAGTTCTTTAGTGCCAAACAGAGTAATTGCCCAAACCTTGGCTATCACACATCAACCCACACAGAAGTCTGGCAGATGCAAGGAGTGGGCATTGAAAGATTACCAGATCATAAACCACATATGTAGTGTCCTGCCCCCTGATTGAATAGAATATGTCATGAAGATTCTCCTAAACTGTTTTGGCTCTGAGTAGCATTGTGAGGCCATAACAGTAGCAAAATCCACTAACAGCTGTTCCCCACACAGGATTTGGAGAGTGGAGAAGCATGCAAATTGGCAGTACAGTAACTCCTTCAGAGTGGGGTATAGTCCCTCAGGATTACTTTGCCTCAGCTGCACAGGATGGTCCTTAGGTGGGAAGAGTCTGAGCTCACATAAAAGAAACTTCTGTCACTCTCCTTTTTACCCCACAGTGCATTTGTATTAGAGGTTGCTGGTGTGGTTTGAGGTGTTTTTTCTTGTTTGCCCAGCTGTCATTTATAACCTCAGTATAATGGCATTATGTAGATTGAGAGGAAGAATTGGAAGCTTCTAGCCTAGTCTCCTCAGAGCAGGAAAGGTCAAGAGTAGATTTTTCAGGTTCTTGTCAAATCAGCATCTTGGTATCCCAAAGGAGTAATATTTCTTAACTTCTCTGGAAGCCTCTTCCAGTGTTTGATAATCCTCATGATGATTTTTTTTTCCCTAAAAGTAATAGAATTTTCACCATATTACAATTATTTGGAAAAGTCTCAGCTCATGTGGAGGACTGGTGAGTCCTTCTCCATCAAAAAATTTTCTAGAAATGACAGCTAAATTAATGCAGGCTATATGTGTAGATGTGCTTGTTTAGTGATTAAAGAAAAATGCTAAATGAAAAGCTGAGCCTGAGCACAGCTAAATCGTGTTAAATAAAATGCTTTCC
This sequence comes from Irena cyanogastra, assembly GCA_013397155.1. Classification (NCBI taxonomy): domain Eukaryota; kingdom Metazoa; phylum Chordata; class Aves; order Passeriformes; family Irenidae; genus Irena; species Irena cyanogastra. Next base: position 88,042 of record VWZV01011277.1, read on the forward strand.
AATTAACAAAGGGAGATTTTAAGGAATTGTTAAGTTTCTGTACATCATTAAAAACAAACAAACAAACCTCAAAACAAAAAACAAACAAAGAAAAAAAACAGAAACAAAAATTTTAAAAATACCCCAGTAAATATTTTACAGAGGCATGCAGAAAACAAGCAAAAAACTAAACTGGAGGGGTATGCAGTGCAACCAGGGAAAAAGCAAAGGAGAGAATTCCTGAATGCAACTGGAGCTCAAATCAGCCTTGATGAACTCTCTCCACACTAAATTCTAGAGAATAAAATCCCTTAGACACTGTCAAGCAGACTGTACCAAAAAATGCATCCATTCCCATCCTCTGTCTCTTCTACATGCTTCTGTAAGGAGATGGGTCTCCTTACTCCTCAAAGGGCTGGACTGAATAGCCTTTCTTTAAGACTGTTTGGTGATATTAAAATACGTTTCATGGCTACACCATTTTTTTGCTTTCTCTGTTATTTCAGCTTCTAAAAACTACATTTTCAGTCCTACAGGCATTTGACTTGGTTTCTTTAGATTTTTTTCAAATGATACAGTTGTTTGGACTAATACTATTGTATGTTAGCCAACCTTACACTACTGAACGCATGCAGGAAAACAGCTGTCTTTTGAAACCCAAAAGGTCAAAAGTAGGGAAGTTTCACTTACTTTCAGCTTAGTTACTCTGCAGATTTATATCATCAGTAAGGTCTAGCTGCACTGTGTGGTAATACAGATCTTGAATCTTTTCACACACACCGGCCCCTTTCTAAACTGCTGAGGCTGAGAAGTTGGCACAACTGCAAATTTACAACCAAGAGATAATAGAACATATTATGAAATTCCCTGGAAAGAAGTTTCTTTCTGTAGGATCATCTCAATGTACACTGAAATAGTATTTTAAACAACCTATAGAATTTGTTGCCTAAACCCCAAAGTCATCTGCCAATTTTTCAACACTTATCTTCATTTGTATATACTGGTTAAATATAAATTGATTATGGCACTCTGAGAATAATTTTGATTCCAGTAGAACTGAAGCACATGCAGAGTTAAACTCATTAGCCCTCCCTAGTATAATCCATATCAGAATCTATGTGTGTTAAAAGATATTAATGTTTTCAGTCTGTAGTTTTCAGACTTGCATAACTAATAAGTAATACTACTTAGAGTAGACATAACTACTCTCAATAAAAGATGGAATAATCTTATCAAGAGTAAGGAGTGAAAGAAAACATCTAACAGTGTTTTTGAGGTATGTTTGCTTCAGGTATGTATATACATTTCTGTAAATACACCTATATATAACATAAAAAACCGAACAGGTATGTGGACATATATGATCTATCTCCCACTTCTCTGTAGATCAACAGTAGATCAACTGGCAAAAAGGCTAACATTTTTTTCTCAGAGCAATCAGGATAAACTATCTCCATTTATCTCACTTTATATTTGCAATAAGCAAAAAACATAAACTTTATCTTCTATAGGTCAGCTGGATTGTACTTCACCCATTGGTAACTTGTTCAAATCTAAGACAGACACAGATGGGTGGACACTCATAGGAAAACACTGAAGACACCTGGTTTGTGTGTTAGTGGGCAGAAAAGTTAAATTCCACCAAAAAATACTATGTAAAGTCTGAACTGTACTTGTGGCTGTCATGCTGTGCCTTTAAATTCACAAACTGTAGTTGCTAAAATGAGGCAAAGCTACTACCATCACTTATAAAACTTAGATACACTTTTTGATTCTCAGGGAAAACAACAGATCTTGCATCAGATTTTACCTCTTCTCAAACTCAGAAGAGGAAGCTAATTTCTAGTTTTTAAAGGAATTAAGTGGCTGGTGCCAGAGATAACCAATCTTAGAAAAGCCCTCTAAATTGTTTGTTGTGCCTTTGGCAGCTGTGAAAGGGGTCCTCCTCAGAAGCATTGAGCATGGTTCCTCTATCTGGTCTTGGTAACAGCTTAAACATCTTTCTCTCACCTCATTTTCTTTTTCTCTTTTTATCACTTGAGCTCTGATACTATAGGCGTCACTGCCCAGATATTTCATCTGTGATAGGAGGGGTAATGCAGATAAAATAAGAATCTAAACACATCTGCAGCTGTTTTTAGAATCCAAAATTTTCCTATAGAGCTGAATATATCTAAAAATGTTTTGTAAATATGATCTAAAATTAAAACCAACTTTCTACTGTGTTTATATGCTCTTCATGGTTTGGGGTTTTTTTCATTTGTTTAGAGAGAATAATTTCTCTGGGAAGACCATCTATGAAGAAAAACTAACTAAAAAAAAAAAAAAACTAGAGCTACTTTCCTAAACTAGTTTGTTGGAGTTTTTCAATCACCGTATCTACATTGAATAATGAGCTTAAAAATTCTTAATCATGTTTGAACAAATACGGAGTATTATCAACAATGGAGAATTATGTAAAACCATGGGGTTTTTTTTTAAATATCAAACTTAAATGTAACATATAATATTTTTAATGTATTCATATTTGCCAAACAAGTAGGTAAATAGTAATTAATTTAACCTTTCTACACTGTCAATAGTTCCTATAATATAGTTTAACACTGAGTCAATCCAGGGCATGTTTTTGTTAAACTCCTTGAGAACTTTCTGTAAAACCAATTATGCTTCTCCACTTGTGAGGCAAAATCAGTAGTCCATCCTTCTAATCAGCAGCATTAAATGCCATTTGAAAGTCTCACAGAATAACCCATGATATGGTAGTACATATTACTAAAACATTGTATTCAAAAATAAACTGAAATTAGCACCTTTTTAACACCTCTAACTCCATCTAGCAGCAGACTATGGATCAAAATTCCTTTTGACCAGTTATCCTTATATATCTGACCAAGGCCAACTGACATCTGTGAACATATGCACAGCTACCTACAAATATATGTGACTACATAAAAACACACATTATGCACAACAACACATGGAAAGAATGTTTATGTACAGAATTCTGCATGTACATCAGTAAGAATCTTTACACAGAAAGAAGTTAACACACATAGAAAAAGTGCTCCTGTACATTCTACACCAGCAGATATTTATTAACATTTTCCCCACTTCATACAGTTAGTCCATTAAGAAGTTATGTGGTACAATTACTTTTTACAGGCATATTGTGATAATATCTGACTGTAAAGTGAGTATAATGGCATTCAGTTAACATGCATGTATTTAGAACAATATAAACACTTGGAATACAGTAAGCACCAGAATTTTGGTGAATGGTGGTAGGAGGTAGCTTATCAGTGTAAGAAGCACAATCAAATTGACAGTCCACAGAGTGTGCATGTATGTGAGCAGCAGGTTTAGCTTCATTTTTATATATAACGGCAAATCAACCTTGGGAGATGTTAGTTATTTTTCTAATCTTCACAGGAGTGTCCAATAGAAATGAAGGTCTACATAAGTAAGCACAAAACCTGGATTTCACTCACCTGCATGACCACTCTCTGTGGTCGTGGTTCAGGATTGACATTCCCCAGTTTCGTGTTCCCAGTGAAAGGCTCCAAACCATGTGCTGCTCCCTCACACTTCCACACCCTCCCCCATGCAGCGTGCTGGAGAGGAGAATGGGAGGCACAAAAATTAAAGATCACTCATCAAGATAAGAAAAATGTACTGGAAACATTTGATAGGATAACAGACAGTTTCAGCAGCAACACTATACAAGATATAAGATAGAGGCAAAGGATCCTGTTGTTATGTGAACAGCTGCCAGGGCTCCCCAGCCAGAACAGATACACTGCCCCCCACACCCTGCATTAGTGTGAGCTGGTGCACAACAACTGCGCCTCTCGGCTGTTGCAAAATTAGCCCTGTCCTGGCTGGCACAGGTTAAAAATACCTGCAGGTATAAAGCATGGTGAGAAGACAGTAGATTTTGATCAGAGCCTCATTTTAGCCCACTATGCCAAAAATTGGATATTACTGACTTTAACTACTGAGAGAATGGAGATTCTCTTGATGCTATGAGAACTAGCAAATGGTGTATAAATATTATTTGTTTGTTTCTTTTATATTGCAAATAAGCCTGTTGACTTAGATGTGTAAAATTATTTCTCAGTCTGAGTTTTTACTCAATTGAACTATGTCCATATAAACTAGGGTTAAAGATGAATTATGTATGCTTATTTTGCTACTTTGAGTTTGTTTAACAGGTGCTTTAAACTCGTATTCTTAGTCAAGACATCAATAAATCCTGAATTCATTATGTGTTGACTATGTTTTCCATGTATTTACTGATACTGCTTCTTGGTTTTGGTGTGTTGCTAAATTTTCACAACGCAGTAAACTAGTAAACCTAGAATAATAACAAATGAAAGAAATGTAACTTTAGGATGGCTCATTGTCATTGTCAAACTTACATGTGTATATCCATCTTAAATATTCAGAGAATTTTCAAAAGCATCCCACATATAATCTCCAAATTCTGACGTGTCTGCAGCTAGTATTTTGGCTCCTTAGCAAAACCCATGATTTCTACTGAATTACACTGGACTTGCATTTCACTTCCAGCCGCTCCTATGATAGAAGGAATTAACTTCTGGACTTGTCTTCTTCATAGACAATCAGTAGTGGATGGTTACTCCATAGCTCTTCTCATTGTAATAATTACTTCATAGTAGCCTGCAAAATATTTGAAACTAAACCAAAAGAAGTTTTTACAATGAAAACCACTGGAAATTTTTGTCTGTAAGAATTTGGTTTTCAGTTGAGGTCTTGCCAATTTTCCCTATCAATAATATGTCATTCTCCCCAAGCAACCGTGAAGCAACGTGTAAGGAAGTAAGGGTTGACTCAAGCAAGGCAAGTAGCCTTGCATGGTCCTCCACATGGTGTTCAGCCAGCTCAGTCCCTCCATAGTAATGCATGGATATGGTCCATGAACCTGTTAGCCACCATGTTTGGCTGGTCTGTGAACTCAAATCTGCCTCTTTGGAGCTGGCTTTAATGTTTCTGACAGATCACACATTACAGACATATGTTATGTGAAAAGCTAATTTTCAGTTTGGGAATATCAAATGCAGAACAATAATTAAAGCTGTAGTAAAATATCTGCTGAATTCAAGAGGAAATAGTTGATGCTACCCTTTTAATCTTAATATCTGGCAATTCATGTACTAATTATTTCTTCAAGCAAGAGCTTTTGCTGAATGCCATGCTAGGTAATACCTAAATCAGGCCTTTTCTAGTACGCCAAGCTTGCTATTGATAAAACACAGGAATGAAAATATACAACTTAACAATGCACACAGTACAAAATGTCACATCTTAGTGTGAATTGAAACAGAAACTCAAAATGCCCTTGACAACTGAAAACATAAAACCCTCTGGTACTTGGTGCAAAGTCAGACACAATTTTGGCTGTGGATTCTGTTTTCAGTTCATCACTTATCTTGGTCTGGTCAGACACTTCAAAGCAATCATTAATTAGATGTCAAACTACGTTATGCATGAGATTAATGCAGAGAAACTGCCTTTTAGATGCAGACCATCAAAATTATTCAGCAGGTTTGCTAGTTTTTAAATACCATGTTTGCTAGATTGCTTGCAAATTCAAATCAGTGCTGCTGTTAGATCTCACGTCACAATGGAGAAAAAAGAAAAAATATTTAAGGTATTTGACATTCTAAATGTATCCCTTTTCCACTCAGAAATTCAGCTTGATTTTACTTCAAGTCTAAAAACACCACAAAGTTACACAAAAACCCAAAGTTTCAGATGTGTTTTTCCTGAGAAGACGAAGAGGAGGGAATAATCTTCAATTGGCATATTATTTTTTTTCTGACATTTCTGGTTCAAAACGGAAAATCAAATACCTGTATAATTCCTTTAGACTGATGCGTTTCTTAACTCTTATACATGTATTTTTATATGAATAAAAAAGGTTTGATTTATATGGTGATGTTTAAATCTTTAAAGAATTGATTGCCTTTAGTGATTTTTAAGGATATGTCGATGATGATAAATGTAGAGTGCAGAAGAAGACTCATCAAGTGTTGAATACAATTTAACTTCATTCTTTAAAAAAAACCTCACCTTTCTGTATCTTAGATAAATTGCTTTTGTTAAAGGAAAACCTTTGTTGTTACTATATGTTTCAAAGTTGTCTCAAAGGGTGACACAACAGAAAACCTAACTGAGAATTGAAAATAAAAACAGGGTTTTAGAACAAATACCTACTTAATATTATATAGGGGTAAAAATTATTTTGCTATTTAGCCTTTTCTTCATGTAACTGATTTTACACTAATTAGTCTCCATGAAAATAGCTTAGGTGTAAATTTAAGAATGTTTTTTCACATGTAAAATGCTTAGGCATTTTTCTTGATTAGGTAGATGTTTGAATTTTATCAAATTAAGACATTCTTGAGGCAAAATAAAAATGTACAGAAAAGAGATTAATTAAGTTGGGTTAAAAACAGATTTAAAGCCACCTCAAAACAGGCATAAAACACAGGCAAATTCAAAACCACCACATACCAGACTTGTAAACTGACTTGTAAACCTGAATAAGTTAATGGTTACTATTTGGGCATAAATGTGTGGCCAAATATTCTGGGAGATACCTCACACCCCAAGAGCTTCATAACATATTCTTCCTGTTTGCAGAAGCATCTTATGTTTATGCACAGGTGTTCTGCATTTTAAGTATAAATACTGTATCAAGTTTGGATAACAGAGCAATTGTTCTCTAGCTGCCAAAGAGTTGCGTCTTTGGTCTCCAGTAATCAATGGAAGCCTTCACCTACACTTCCAGGATACTGCAGATCAATCTTCAGCTGAAGGCAAAAAGAAAAATTTTCTCCTTCTGAATGAGTGATGAGATATAAAATAAGTTTGGCCAGGGTTTTTTTGTCCAAAATCTTCAAAAAAACCCAAACCAGTAAGTTGAATAAAAATTAAAAAAAAAACCCAAACAAACGAAAAAAAAAAACCATTTCACAAACATTTGGGAAGTCTTCAGATTAAAAAATATGGTTTTGGAGCATTACTGGACCCTTAAGTATACTGAACAAACAACTTTTCTATGTAGCTCTACTTCTTTCTGTCATGTCATAAATTTTCAGTGCATTTTCTTTCATCAGAGGGATCTCTTGTTAGTCATGTCAAAACATGTATGCTGACAGACCATGTGAAATTTTTGAACCAGCTGAGCACAGATGTAGACTTTGAGCTCAAATGCAGGTTTACAGTGGCAGTAGAAGGGCAGCGTAACAGAACAGCATTTTACTCTGAAAAGGACAAGTAGAACAGAACAGCACAACCTTGAAGAAGTAGACAAAGAATCTAACTTAGGCAAACAGGAGTCATGAAAACAGCAAGCAGGATGCCAGCTCAGCTCTGCTAGTCTACCAAAGCAGAAGTAATACAAAACAATAATATTTCACTTACTCACAATCAGGAGTCCAGGAGCAACTACCTAAAAAGTACACAGGACATTGAAGACAGACCCAAAGAACCACATAAGGACTTCCAATAAGGGCACAGCCACGTAATGTAAAGTAATACCTGTACATAAGGTAATCACGGATAGCTGACGAGTATGTAATCAATGTTTATGGTAAAAGATCTGTTTACCTGATGCCTGGGGCGCTTGACTAGAGGAAGGATCCTCTGAGTTACCAGTGTGCTGCAGTAAAGTATGCCTGATTTCTAATACTCAAAACTGTGTTAGTAAGTTTCTATCTGACTGATTTCAGTATCAATGGCAGGGCTTTTGATTTAGTGCAGATACATGCTAGTTTGTTAGATTACACCTTGGTTGTGTGTACAACTGAGGATAACAAAGTATAATCCAATATAAAATTCTTGAAATGTCATTTGCAAAGTGAGAATCAAGAGGACTACATCTAAAAGTGTGAACTGCAACTAGCATAATAAATTATTCTGAGCCAATAATATAATCCACAGCATATTTTTGTAAATGTGGTTGTGTGACCATGGCACTATGTGGTTGTCTGGGTATTTCAGGACAAAAAATCCCCAAAAAGGGTGCAAAGTGATTAAACTATAAACCACAAATTCATGTTTACCTCTGGTTTGCAATTACTGTATATGAGGACCACCAAACTTTGCTCAAGAGGCTGGTAAGTCAGTGTTCACAGTGCTCAATTCAGTCACAGGTCCTATGTTAAAGTAGCGAGGGCTACTCCAAGACTATCCAGAAGGACAGTCAAAACACAGGTCTGCACACTTTATAGACAAATCCTGATGGAACATTTTATTGGGAAGTTGTGTTTCTTCCTTCAGAAAGCTAATTCAGCCTACAGCGAATTGTTTTATGTGAAGAGCCTTCTGACTTCTGAGGTCATCTGTTGTATCTATAGAAATTTATTGTATTGGGAATCTGCTGGTATTTATGCTCAGCTGTTGTTTAAGCCACCTTGAAGACACCCAGCCATCAAGTCTCAACCTCAGTTATTCCAGTGTTATACTTGATATATGAAGCATCAGGCTCATGTCACAGAAGTCAACAATCTAAGCCAAGGGGCCTGGGACTTCCTGTTAGGTAGAAAACAAGTCCAAGTGGAAGAGTCGAATGCCACAAAGCAATGAGACAGAAGCAAAAAGTTGTGATGACACCATTTCATGGGCACCAGTATGGCCAAAAAAAGGTTAAATAATCTATTTGTAGCTGCCAGATAAGCTCACAGTTAACTTAAAAAGGACTGAAATCTTGCTACCACACTCATGGTGGTTTCTAGCACTTGTTTACCAGTTAATTTAAACTTGGCATTAATCACTTGGGAAAGACTTATAACAATCAGTTCATTAAAGTATATAAACCATGATCTTGGATTTTTAGCTGACTTAGTTTCCTCCCAGAATCACAATTTTTAAAAGGGTGGGGGAAAGAACAACTATTATCCAGCATCTGAAGCCAGAGTAACACATGTGAATGGACATTTCTTGGTATAGACAGACGTGTTGCCAAAGTTTTTCAGCCTAACCTTGCAGTGTTCTTTGTAAATACCTCTGTGCATTGGGTCCCTTGAGCACCTAAGTAAATCTCTTTATAGCAGTACAGTTCATCCAGGAAACAACAAGTTCAGGAGCTTGAGGAGAGAAAGGTACGTTTCAGAGCCTAATTGCTTTTGCTTCCAAGCCACCTGTATAAAGTGCGTGGTCTCTGAGCTCTTGTCATTTATCCTGTCTCCTTTCTTCTTTCCCTCTGAAATTTGTTCCACAATAAATTGTTGCTAAATCCAGATACCTCAATGACTGTTTGAAGTGTTGGTAAGTAAAGAAATAAGACCAAATAACTTACTTGTCAGGCATGTTGTGTTTTTTCAAAGAAAAGAAATATAGACTCTAGTACTAAATTGTCTTTGATGAATATTTAAATAATTCAAAATAAAGCACATCCAGTTTAAATAATTCAAAATAAAACACATTCAGTTTGAGATTTATAATGAGGGAACGTTCACTAGCTCATTTGCAGGTAAGATAAGCTTTCAAAGGGTTCATGAATCTATAGCAAACAGAAACAATGGTATCTGATTTACCTTGTTGAGCATAGGTTACATTGACTTACTTAGGATATATTGCTGAGCATTTAGGTGCATAGTTTAGTAACAGTATAGAATAAACCTAGATTGATTTTAATTTCATTTAAACAATTAAAAATTGCTGGAAAATAATAATATCCCAATTAGTTTTAAGAGTAGTTTTGCCTTGGAAGTGTATGTTCACTATAAAACACACATTTGTTTTTTTAAAGGCAGTAACTAAAGCAGAGACATATGATGTATTTAGAACTGTATAATTCTTTAAGACACAGCTACTCCAATATAAGTATTAGATGTGAAATATTTTATTATTTCTAAAGCTATGAAAAATGTATTACTAGAATAATTAAGGCATAAGGCAGTCAACCAGTATAGCCCAATCTTCCCATATATGTTTACGAATATTGTGGAGCTCTGGAAAACATCTAATAAAAAGTTGGTTTAAAGCACGTGAGGATAAAAGAACAGTCACTTTTCATTCAGCCATCATTCAGCCTGTTCAATCCAGATGTGGTTTCTTTTAAAAAAAGTACCTTAAGTCTTCAGTCAGGGAAACATTTTATATTTTACATTTCTTTTCTAAAGGATAAAAAAAAGGACCCTGGGAACTAACAACCTGTCAGCCCCACCTCTGTGCCTGGGAAAATCATGGAAAAGATCCTCCCAGAAACTGTGCTAAGGCATATGGAGGATAGCAATGTGGTTCAGGAGAGACAGCTCAGCTTTACCAAGAGAAAATCTGTTTGACCAACCCAGTGGCCTTCTATGGCATGGTGATTACATCACTGTACAAGGGGAGGGCTGCAGGTGTCATTTATCTGGACTTCTGTAGAGCTCTTGACATGATTCCCCAAAATAGCCTTCTCTAAATCGGTGATGTATGGGATTGACTGGTGAACTGTTTGGATGATAAGGAGTTGGCTGGACAGGTGCATGCAGAGGCCAGTGGTCAATGGTGTCATGATAGACCTCGATGACAAGTGTTGTCCCTCAGGGGTCTACACTGGTTCTGGTGCTGTTCAAAAACTTCATAATGCCATGGACAGTGGGATTGAGTGCACTCACAAGTCTGCCGCTGACACCAAGCTGATGGTGCTGTTGAAACACCTGAAGGTCGGGATACCATCCAGGGGGATTGGCACAAGCTCAAGAAGGGGGCACATGGGAACCTCATGTGGTTCAACAAGACCAAGTGGAAGGTGCTGCACCTGGATAAGGGTAACTCTGCTATGAACATAGGCTGAAGAATGGACAGATTGAGAGCAGCCCTTTGGAGAAGGACTTGGGGGTGCTGGTGGATGAAAGGCTGGACTAGAGCAGGCAGTATGTGTTTGCAACCCAGAAAAATAATCATATCCTGGGCTGCGTCCAAAGCAGANAAGATCCTCCCAGAAACTGTGCTAAGGCATATGGAGGATAGCAATGTGGTTCAGGAGAGACAGCTCAGCTTTACCAAGAGAAAATCTGTTTGACCAACCCAGTGGCCTTCTATGGCATGGTGATTACATCACTGTACAAGGGGAGGGCTGCAGGTGTCATTTATCTGGACTTCTGTAGAGCTCTTGACATGATTCCCCAAAATAGCCTTCTCTAAATCGGTGATGTATGGGATTGACTGGTGAACTGTTTGGATGATAAGGAGTTGGCTGGACAGGTGCATGCAGAGGCCAGTGGTCAATGGTGTCATGATAGACCTCGATGACAAGTGTTGTCCCTCAGGGGTCTACACTGGTTCTGGTGCTGTTCAAAAACTTCATAATGCCATGGACAGTGGGATTGAGTGCACTCACAAGTCTGCCGCTGACACCAAGCTGATGGTGCTGTTGAAACACCTGAAGGTCGGGATACCATCCAGGGGGATTGGCACAAGCTCAAGAAGGGGGCACATGGGAACCTCATGTGGTTCAACAAGACCAAGTGGAAGGTGCTGCACCTGGATAAGGGTAACTCTGCTATGAACATAGGCTGAAGAATGGACAGATTGAGAGCAGCCCTTTGGAGAAGGACTTGGGGGTGCTGGTGGATGAAAGGCTGGACTAGAGCAGGCAGTATGTGTTTGCAACCCAGAAAAATAATCATATCCTGGGCTGCGTCCAAAGCAGAGTGGCCAGCAGGGAGTGAATTCTGCCCCTCCCCACTCTAAGGGGATCCCACCTGCAGTCCTGCATCAAGCTCTGGGGTCACCAGCACAGGAAGGATATCAACCTGGTGGAAAGAGTCCAGAGAAGGCCCTCAGGATGATCAGAGGGTTGGTGCACCTCTCCTACCAGGACAGGCTAAGAGAATTGGGTCTGTGAAGCCTGGAGAAGAGAAGGCTACGCTACTGCAGTCTTTTTAGTACCAGAAGGGAATGAAAAAAAAGGCTGGAGAAAGACTTTTTACAAAGGCACCGTAATAATAAGGGTCAATGGTTTTGAACTGAAAGACGGTAGGTTTAGAATAGATACTGGGAAGAAATTTTTTGCTGTGAGGTAAGTGAGATAGTGGAACAGGGTGCCCAGAGAAGCTGTGGATGCCTCATCTCTGGTTCAAGGCCAGGCTGGATGAAGCTGTGAGCAACCTGGTGTAGTGTGGGTTCCTGCCCACAGCAGAGGGGTTAGAACTAGATTACCTTTGAGGCTTCTTCCAACCATAACCATTGTACGATTCTCCACAAGCTTCAGGGGAATCTCTGCTTTGGCAGGAACACCTCTGGAATATTTTTCTCCTCCTCCTCCTCTGTCCTGTTGTCTGTAGGACTGTTTCTTCCACCATTTCTTTCATTACTTCCATGTAGCATTTTTTAATCCTTTCTTTACTACAATATCAGAGAGACACCACCACCTTGGCTGAGGGGCTCAGGTGTGTCCTATGGCGTGTCCACTGGAGCTGACTGGAACCACCTGTGTCAGGTACAGGGAAGAGCCTCTCCTCATAGAGGCCGCCTCTGCAGCACAGCTCCTACCCCTCAAGTACCTGGGCAACAACAGGCGATACAGATAGGTTTACATGTTGCAATATCTAAGCATACTGGAAAGCAACTAAAATCAGTTGAATTCTTGAGCGCTATAGCTAACCATTGGAATATTTTGCTTTATGGCATTAAAAGTGATTTATTTGCTGATTGAAATTATGCAAGCATATTTTACCACTTATCTGAGGGCATTCGGCTTCATTACATACTACTCCAATTTTTAAGCTTTTTTTTTTTTTAAGCTAACAATAATGGTTTCATTGTTTTGCAAGCCTGAAAATAAGTGTGCTGAATATTTGCCATTTCTGGGAGAGTTTATTGTAGGACCAGTTACACTAGTTATTAAATTGTGAATAAGTAGAAATTACAATTGTGTCTCATATCAGCAAGGTACCATTTTGGGCAAACAGCTTTCAGCAGTGAAATTTTGTTGCTAATAGTCCTTTCTCAACAGGACAAGTGACACACTGACCATGGTCAACTTGAGCTACATAGTTTCTGTAGCACTTAAGTCTCACCTTAACCAATGCTGATTGCAAATGATTCTGAATGTCCAACAACAGAAGATCCTTTAGGCAATGAATTTTGATTGTTCTGCTCATAAGAGACTTCAAAATATATGAAAAGAGGAACTTTAAATGTCCCCTGATCCTATTAGAGGGTCATTATTGCAGATCATGAATGCATTGCACTGTTAATGTACTATAATTAATGCTGATAACTATAAAGTACCCATTACGAAGAGAGGCAAACAACCACCTAGGTTATATACTAAATGACTCATTTACGAAATAGTGCAGGAAAAGTTGGGCATCTTTCGGTTCATGTCTTGTATACAAGTTTAAATCTTGACTAATTAAAAGGAATCTTCTGTAGAGTTTTGGGTATTATTTATTCTTGCACATCTTTTGGCAAAGGAGCTGTCCCAACAACAGCAGGTCAAAAACTTTTAGCTGTTTTAAGGCAGTGTCTGGGCTTTCCTTTCTAATGTTATTACTTCACAAAAAACCACCATTTTTCTTTTTATAGTGCTGCTTTCCCAGTCTGAATAATGTGTTAAAAAGACTAGCTATACCCAACAGTATGGTGGAAGTTATCTTCCTTTTCATCATAGCTACACACTAAATGTAGATTTTTTAAAACAATACAGCTATTCATTCTATTGTTTTGGTCTTAAGGACAGACATTTTAGCCTATTTTTCTTCTTGGAACACTTTCTAATTTACTGACTTTATCCTGAATCATGCTTTGAAAATGTTCCTCATTTCCTATTAGTTGTTGAAAGTAAAACCAGATATATTAGAAACAGGGCTTTTTCTGGACTTTCCCACTACAAAGACAAAATAGGAAAATATTGATAATAGAATTAGGAGTTGAAATGCAAGGGTGTATTCTAATTGTTGAACAACCATGTCTTTGCTCCTAGTTACAGTGACAGCCAAAATCCACATAAATGAAATGCAGGCCTCAAGTTTTCTGTTATTTAACTGTATGAGGTCAGAATAAAACCCATTTCCTTCCTGAGCCTTACAGTAGAGTGCAGGTATGACTGCAGCGATGCCTGTGCTTTCAGCTAATATTTGGCTTTAGTAAATATTAAGAAACAATAGACATCTTACTTACAATGAATGAATATTTCACTGTTTTCTTGTTTTGATCTTTTTATCCCCTTTTTGCCTCCAACCCGGCAAAAGCCCCCTTCTCTCTGAGGCTCCAAGTTGAGTTTTGCAAAGAAATTAAATTTGTCTCTTGCTTTATCTTGCTACATCAGACTGGGGTGTAACCTCATTTCTGCCATCTAGTTCATCATGAAAGGGCCCCCAATCAGAATTTCACCCACCAGCTATGACTGTTTCGAGCCTTTTCTTAAGTCAGCTTGATAAACGTGTTTCTGAAGTGTTAATTTGGAGGATAAAAAGTATCTCCATCATTGTTACCTTGCACAAAAACGACCAGAAAATTGGCTTTCAAGGATCAAGTCTAATAAATGACACTGTAAATGTGTAGCAAGTATACTTTTAGAGCTCATAGGAAATGAAACAAAATTGCAAGGTGTAATCAAAAAATAATCTATGCAAAAAGGAGCAATCACTATCCAAAGTGATAATCACTGTCTTTGCAAATATTGTTAAATGAAATGTGGACAGAAGTATCAATGAATTGTGATGCATATAGAGTTAGAAAGAGACAAAATACGGGTATCTGTTAGAAGTATGGTCCTTGAAGATGACAAGGGGTTCACAATGTATTCATGAGGATTTGCAGGTTGTTTTCCTAAACTAGATCTATCTTTGAAGACAAACATTACCCTAGTATCTGACAGCATTTCAGATGTCGATGAATATATGAATTATATGCATGGGTAGAAAAGAGTTATGCAGAGAAGCAGGGTTGTTACAGTTTGGCTGTCAGGAGAAACAAGGGGGTGAATAAGAAAAGCACAGCAAACTACCAGAACCTTTATTTTTTCCCAGTGATATTTTTTCTGAGTTTATTTTTAAAGGAAGACATGAATTTGGGAAAGGCTTTCTTTTTCTTTCTATCTTGTGGCAGTACAAGAAGGAAGCAGCGGAAAAATTAATTTCAATTTCCAGCTTAAGCTCAGCTGTACCCAAGAGGAATCAGGTGAGGTACAAAGGTAACATATGCTCTTTCTCCCAGATGCCTCATTCTCTGCTTCTTTCCCACAGATGTTTTGTTTTCTTTTCTACTAGCACCCGTGAGAAAATAAACATTAAAAAATTACAACTGTTCTCCCTCCTGTGATTAAAGCACTGGAAAGATGTGCAGAGTGGCATTCAAAAAATGAAGCCAGATATGGACCTGTATTGAAATTTAGTTAACAGTTTTATCTGGTTACAATGATTAAAGGCTTATTCAGCTGGAATAAAAAATAAATAAAACATATAGAAGTGGAAAAATTAGTCAACTAGTGAACAGTCATGTTGTTATATTGTTGAGTCTGACACTAAAAGCTGGAAAAAAAACTCTCCAAACAATTTATGAGAAAACTGATATTGCTTTTTTAGCAGCACCGGATGCATGGGGAATTATCCTAAAGCATTCATAAGGAGCAACCTAATAGACCAGATTATAGCCATGAAACTAATACATATTCATCAGATTTCTATTATATAGTCTTAACATTTCCTGAATATGTACATATATGCTAATTATTTCCATGAGCTTGTTTGGATATGAGTAAAGATCTTTTGAGAGTCTTTGGTGGTCATTTGGGACCATCCTATTCCTCAAAAATTCCTGTAAAAGTCCCAGAGGACTTTTACAGTCCCAGATCTTCTGATGAATCTTCTCTCCTTGGGAGTTTCTCAAATATGTGGTCAGGTAAGGATGCACTTCTCTTGCCATTCCTCAGACTGGCATTCTACCTCTGTTCTCAAGAAATCTACTAGTACATATTATTCACTGACACACGTAAATAAGCTCACACAAGACTATGAGTCGCAGATGTAGGGAGTCAGAACAAGGCCATATTAACCTCTGGTATTCGTCCTAAGCACTCTATGGTACAAAACTAAGCATTAATCCCAAATATAGGTATCACAACTATTGTTCCAAAGCTAAAAGAAGTTTCTAACTTCTCGCCTCAAGTATGCATATATTTCTTCTTAAAGAAATATAACCTATTTGGTTACAAGGGTGGTTTTTTGGTTGGTTTTTTTTTTTTAGACTTAATTTCTTTGAGAAAATTTACTCTCTAGTAAAGCTAGTCTTTTGTCCAGCAATAATAATTTTGATGCTTAGCAAACTTGATCAAACATGCTGCAGGTTATTAGCCACACAGTTGCACTAACATCCATATCTTTAAAGAAAGGAATGCTATCATTTAAAGACCCATTCTGCTAATCTCAGCTTGCCCCGTTCTACCCTCTCATTTTCATTCAGTAATTTCTGAACAGGAACATACAGTGCAAACACAGTGCAGTGCATCCAAAATACATCAGTTCAACTGTTTATGTGATAAACCAATGGGGTGTGCTTGCACAGTGAGACCAACAAATCAAGAATGCATGACATTTATTACAAACTTGCTGGTATCTGTGCTTTCTCAAAAACTTTGTAAGGGATTGCGCTTTCATGTAGCAAATGGATCTGGTGTTTCTAGCAGAAAAAGATAAAAAAGGATGTGGTCAGTTTCTCCAAGGGATTAACTAGAACTTCAAGATAAAAGATTTCTCTTGATCTTCCATAGAGTAGAAGTCCACAATGAGACGGTCATTATAAAAGTAGTGCTAAAAAGAAAAGAGGTCCTTTTAAATTAAACTCTGGTAACACCTCCTGTGAATCTAGCAGTTGAACTAGCAGCTGAGTTCTTTGGCTAGATGCATGAGAGTAAAGATTATGTCACTTCAATTCTGTATTTACTTTGACTTTCTCTTCAGTAGGTTTGTGCTCCACACAACGCAGGGCTGAATGTCACATCTATTGCCAAGTGATGTGTGCTGACAGTAACTCATAGTATTCCTGGCCAGCAGTGAGACTGAAGCTGCATGATGCAGTCTAATCTCATTTGGTTTGCGCTTAAAAGCATTATTAGTGAGTAATATCAAGCATATCTAATGGTAATGGTGAAACGTAGCAGAGATCCCTATCACACATACACCACGTACAGTCACATACACCACGTACAGTCACATACACCACACTCAGCTCACTTTTTCCTTGTCTGGTATCTTGTTCAGTTGCAATAAAAGGTAACATACAAACTCATGTAACCTTAATTCTCTTTTTCAGTGTTGCTCTCTTATTGTCAGTTTCCGACCACCATTTCTATGAGGCATGTTAGTGTGGGAGACAGCACAGAAAGCAGATATCAGAATGAACAGCTTATGTATGTTCCTCACATTGACTTCAGTTCAAGTCCATATGACTCAAGCACAGACATTCAACTCGCACAAATGCTCACTTGCTACTGAACGTGAAGGTAATGTCTTCCTCTTGGCCTTCTTTCTTTAAGAAAAGAGAGGACACCGTAAACCCAAACGTGTCAGTGCAATTCATCACTCATCCTTGCTGTCCTATATTGGTGATGCCTACTTTCTCTAGGCTACTGCTGCAGGCTATGTCTTTCAGTGCTGCAGAAAAAAAAAACTCTTTCTGAAACATAATAAAAGGGATAACAGCACAAAAGAATCTGCTAATGGTCAAACCTTTCTGTCAATCCACTTCCCATAGACTGCTTTGCTGGGTTTGAATTGTAAGGACAGCTAACAGAGATGTGCAAGTCAGTGCTGGTGTCATGGTTATTGCTGGCTCACTACCTCAAGTACTATCCTGCAAAATGACAGCCTAAAGGTAAGTGTAATGGTTACTGACCTGCAAATGCCAATCCCATGCTGGGACAAGCCGTGCTGCTTCCTTTCTCTGATTTCCTTGACAATGTTAAAGCACAGGGCACAGGTAGAAATACAGAGTATTGACTATTCTGACTGTCCCCAGGCACTCTAACTCCTTTTCTGGTCTTATTAATTTATTTGCTGGTGGGCTGAATAAAGAATAAGGACGCAAAGCTTGGGCTAGCTAGTGTTGTGGACAGTGAAACTGCTGAGAAGGAGGAATACATTTATTTCCAGGGCATCAAAGCTACGGTCTGACGGCATCCAATAGTGTTTTATATGTGGATTCTAAGTGATCTTTCCTTTAAAACCTAATACCTTTGCACAGCCATTTAGGTGTACATGACACAGCCTATCCATCTGTAGTTCAGGGCATTACCACAGGGCATTTGTACTATGAAGAATTAATTTGTAGTGGGATCCATTAGAGTCTAAAGCAATACTTCAATAAGTTACATTATTATTTCTTCTATGCTTTTATCTTCTCTCCAACCAATCCTCATGCTTCAGGGCATATTCTGATTAGCAGCTGAGAAAAGGGAAAAAAAGAGATTCCCAGTTGTGTAGATTTATATTATTAGATGAATTGTAAAATTCTGCAGTTTCACTGAAATATCCAGCAGAACTAGGAAGAGGATGCTAGATTAGATGAGTTGCTGATGTGGTTTTGCAAATCCTCTGGAATGGGTTCTAACACTGAAAATAGTTTGCTCTGGTTATTAAGAACAACTTGTCTGGATCTATTGAATAGAAACAACTGGAAGTTTCCCTCCGGGTTTTGTTGTTCATTTCCTTTTTTTTTTTT
>VWZV01011277.1:106745-145148 GCA_013397155.1 Irena cyanogastra
CTCCAAGTTACTCAGATGGGGTAGGCACTCTGATGATTACCAACACAACTCTTTAGCCTGTGGTCTTTCCCAAACACAGAAAACCTGGCAGGAGGCAGCAGTGGTGGCTCGAATCTATTCATTGATTTTAAAGGACTTTGGATCTGGCCAGTAGGCATGGATCTGTCAGGATTCTAATTTAACTGACATGTACCATTATAAAAGGCTTCATCTCTGGAGGGAAGTGGATGAGACCACAGTTAGGTGCACTGGAGAATAGATAAGATGTGATTTGATATCCTTCCATGCAAGCAGTGGTTGTAAGGCCTTGCACAAGCTTCAGAGATTCCTTGATCTTCAGCATAAAGTAGGACGGAATTTTCCCTCTCCTATTGCTCCTTTCCCATTTTTATGATAAAGTAGCAACATTAATGAGGAAAGCAAAAATATGGTGAGGGATTTTTTTGAGGGCATGAAAGAAATACACGTCTGTCAATTTCTCTCCTCTGCCATGCCTCTTCATATTCTACTAATGGCAAATCCTAACCCTGCTTAATATGGGATACATTTAGAGCATGGGGATCTTGCCTCTGTGCTGATTTTCAGTCTGTGCTTTATGTGGCATTGCGGGTTAGATAACCCCCCAGTGAGACATGATAGCACCGGTACAGTTCTCAAAAAGCATTCAAACTGAGTGTTTGTGAGTAAACCTGCCAACAGTAAATCACTTTTGGTCCCTTCAAGTGTAAACAAGATGTAATATTTTAGCTTCGGAACATATTTTTACAGTCCGTGTGGGCCTGAGTGACATGTCTGCTGAGTAATGCCTTTTTCTTTTCAGTGAAGTACATCCTGTTTCTTCAAATATATGCTTTTTTCAGCAGTGCACAATAGAAGCTCTTTAAGCAACTGATCTGCTATCAGAAGAGATGAAGGTCACTTGCTTGGAAGTACCAAAACCTTGTTAGAGTCAATATGTGCAAATAGCTAAGTGAAATACATTTCCTATGACAGCCCTAGCCTTAGCAGAAATGCCCATGGACAAAGTAATAGACCAACAAATACAGTTGCTTTATCTATCACTGGATGCAGCTGAAGTAGTGGTGTGGAGGAGGGATGTATTTAAGCCCTTACTGCATGACTGTCCACCCCAGAACTGAAGCTGTGATGGCTGTGTGCAGAGGGACCAGAGACATCAATTGGTATTTCTGTAACACCAAGTGCATTGTGTGTTAAAACCAAGCTACTCAGGGACAAACGTAGATCTTCATTTCAAAGACATAAAAGACTCCCACGCTGCTGATTCAAAGATTTTATGTTAGGGTTATCTTGTGTCCTCAATGCTTATCAAGATTGTTAGGTGAATAGAAAACTAGCGGCTGTAGATTTTATGCTTACAGATTCCTTGTATCTTCTGGTGACCATTTTCCTTGAAATAAGAAAAGACTGTCTGAAAGGCAGACCAATGAACTTTTCCTTCAGCTCCAGCTCACTCAGCATTCTATTTACAGTAGATATATTTGGTTTGAATAAGAAGGTCTTTCAGCAAGTTAACTGCCATTGAGAACAAACACTCAGAGCAATATTAACACTCCTGATAGGACCAATATTTTTTGATTTGTTGACATTTTAGAGATTCATCTTTATGACTACCTGGCAAATGACAAGAAATTTTGTAGGGACATTATCAAAATATACTTGAAATTTCTGAATTTCTATATATCAGATCACTAGGTTACTGTATATTTAATATCACCTATTTGTATAATATGACACTTGCTATAAAATTTTCCTTTTAAAGTTATTTGCTATGAAGTACAACCAAAATTATTCCAGAAACAAAAAATCAGAGAATGCAAGCAACTGAATTTATTCAAAGCCTATACATGCTTCTTCCAAATTAATTTTCTAGTTATGTTCTAATTTATATTCTTTAAAGATTATTTATAGTTAACTATCCAACATTTTATATATCTTCATCTTGGGCCTTCACCTTTTCACAGGACAGGCAAAAGGCATAGTTTTATGTTACATTTTATTGATGTTGCTCTGGCCTGTTTACAGCCCTCTGATGAATAATAAAAAAATGTCATTTTCCTATGAACCCATACCCCATAAAATGCGACCACTGACTTTTCTCTCAGATAGCAGCAGAGAAGTTATTGTTCCCTGAGAAGAGATTGTCAATTTTCATGCCTTAATTCAGCATGTTTTCAGTGGTATTGAATGCTTAGCAAAAACAGTTTTAAAAATAGAATGCTTAGTTTTTTTCTCACATACAAAATAAATTAACCATTATGGTTGATCTAGCAGTACAAAAGCATACTATTGAGAGGGAAAAGTAGAAAAATGCTTTGATTAAAACTTCTCTTTTTGCTTTTTCAGTTTATTTAGGAGGGAATCCTGCTTGTTGAACCTGATTTCCTTCTAAAGCAGGATAACCCACCTAGCTAATCTTGCAATGACAGCAGGTGTCATCTTTTTGGACTTCAGCAAAGCTTTTGATACGGTCTCTCAGTGTCCTTCTGAACAAATGTTCAGCACACAGCTGAAAAATTCAATGGGCGAGCAGTGGGTCACAGGTTGGTCACAAAGAGTTATACTGAGTGGGGTGGCATCAGACTGGGGTCCCCTCATGTGTAAGGTTCTGTAGGACACAGGACTTGAAGGAGTACTAATTAAATTTGCCAAAAGCACTAAATTGGAGGAGCTGTTGATTTCCTCAAGAGAGAGGGGCCAGGCAAAAAGTCATGAACAAATTAGAGAGATGTGCAATCCCCAATGATACGAACTTTAAAAGGACGAGTGAGATTCTGGACCCATATTAAGACCCAGTTATTGAAGTTATTAGAAGGAGGACTCTGCCTGAATTTAGGTTTAAATGACACCATATGCCAGAGTCAATAGTATGGGTTTATTTAACAGTAAATGTGTGCGAGAGAGAGAGAAGTAGAAAGAAATAGAGAAGGTGGAGAGAGAGAGTAACAGAGAGACAGATGAAATACAAAATAACCCCACTCTGTGCATTGCAACAGCATCCTTTCCATCCTCTTCTTCTAGTCTTCTCAGAGGTGGGAGTACTGCAAAACATAGGGTTCAATGGATTAATATACATTCAGGCCAGGTAGGAATGCCCAGGTGCCCTCCCTGGAGGAACCAAGTTTAACACAGTCTCTTCCAACAGACTCTGTATCTATTGCATCACTTTGCATCACTTGCATCACATGCAGTTGTCTGGTGCTAGGCCTCAGGAATGAGTCTGGGGGGCACTTTGGGGGTCTTTGATGGTTTTGGTACCTCCTCAGCTGCCTCTCACTTGAATGTCCCATGCGGATGTGGCCTCCTCAGGATGGGGGTTTTTGACAGCTGACCCAGTTTGTGTAAGGGAGGATGGGTGCTAATTCCCTCTAGCCAGACGTTATGCTACACCCACGAAAACTCGGTTTGTCTCCCCACTGGGTTGTAAAGGAGTGTGTGCAAACCTGGCCTCAGCAAATGGGCCTGTGGGCTGTAGCCTTCCCCCACCTCAGATCCAGCCAGAGCTAATTTTCAGGACAGTTGCTGAGTTTGGCTTTCCTGTGTATACATTCTTCTCCCGGAGCCCTGTTTATTTCTCCCTAGACCTGAGATAATTGAACAATAGTGTCACATTTATCTCATCTCAAGTTCCCATTGGCTTAAGTCACAGTCCAAAATTCCAGTCAGAAGGCATATTGAGGGAGGGGTGGGCTTTTGTGGTTGCAGCTTCTTTATATAGCTTTGCCATAAAATCCTCCATTGGCAAAAAAATCCTCCATAACAATGCTTAAACCATTAAGTATAACATTTCAGTCCCTCACAACCTGCTGCAGGAGCAGCCGAGGTGCCTTAGTTTGTTCAGGCTGGAGAAGAGGAGACTGAGGGGAGACCTCACTCTGGTCTTCAACATTCTCACAAGGAGAAGCAGAGGGGCGGGTGCAGGTCACTTCACTCTCATGACAAGATTCAAGGAAACAGCATGAAGCTGTGTCAGGAGAGGTTTAGGTGAGATACCAGGAAAACATTTTGCATCTGAAGGGTGGCTAGGCGCTGGAACCTGCTCCCAGGAGAGTGATCACAGCACCACGCCTGTCTGACTTCCGTAAGTGCTTGGACAACGCCCTCAGGCACATGGTGTGATTCTGGAGGTGTCCTGCACAGGGCCAGGAGTTGGACTCAATAATCCTGATGAGTTCCTTCCAACTCAGCATATTCTACCATTCTACAATCCTATGATATTGTTTCAGTAATCTTCTAGTGACCACTAGGATAGCCAGCCTGAGCAAATATTTTAAATTCATTTAGAATGTAAACAAAAACACCAAGAAGGAGACAACATAAAATACTCATGTCAGAGAGCTGTTTTCTTAGTTCATAAAAAAACATATTTGTCTTTCTTTCTTATTAGGTGGTGGTACATGAGTATTCCAGCAAATGAAAATGGAAAAAAAAAACCATAATTCCCAAACATGTTTGACTTAAAAGTCTGATTGTTTTTCACTCATTCTCTCTTAAAACTTCCATACCCACTACCGACAGAAGAGCAACCAACACAGTTCCAGTACCGTATAAACTAGAAATGGATACAAAAAATATACAAGGAATATCTCTTGTAAAATCTCTATTATTTTTCTCCCTGATGCCATAATGCAAAAAATCTTCAAGTAGCATTTAACTAAATCGAGAAGTGCTCCAACATAAATGTGGACAGGCTGAAATCATCAGATGTTTGCCAAGATCCGCTACAAAGGGAGCCTACAAAATTGCTATAATTGAAGCCAAGCAAGGCCAGACTTGACATCCATCTATTAATACCAATTAGGAATAATTAAATCATGATGCATGGTGGAATAGATTAACTCTTCCAACCAGGTGATAATAACATCATTTCCCCTTTAGCCCAACAGCCAATATTGTGGATCTGTTCTCATTAGGAAAGTTGATTATGTGGACCTACAATATTGTTTGATGTACTCAAGTTCATTTGCAAAGAGTTCACTCAGCCTTGTTGGTGGGACAACATAGAGATAAAAAATGGCAGGCAGTTTTCTTGCACACAAATCTCCAAGTCAGCCTTTTGGTCATGTTTGGGGTGTTTCTTTAACAAAGAAACATTCCTCCTGCTTGCTGGCACAGATACAGAGAGGGGTTTTTTTTGTTTTTCAGGTGTGTTTAAACACACTCAGATGAACACTGTCTCTCCTGCAAGCAGAGTTTGTCAGCTGTTCCACCATACAACTTCAGAAAGTAAAACAGCCTTACACCTAAAGAGCAGAGTGCCGAGCAGGAGCCTTCGGAGCTGCCGCGGCGCTGGGCGCTGTGCGAGGCTGCGCTGACAGCACGGCGCGGCGGCGCTCGCTGGCGAACCCCGCCCGGCCGGCTGCAACCTGCGCTCCAGCTGCTGCGGCTGTCTCCTGCAAAACTTCCTGGGCTTGCTTACATCCTGAAAGGGAATCCGTCTTCCTTCCGCTTACAGGGAACAGAGAGTGTTCATGTGGGTTTTTACATATTCATCTTCTCTTCACAAGACCAAAAACTTAATAATGGCAATTATTAATGCCTAGCATAATAAGAATAAATAGAGAACTGCATTGTTAAATAAAAATATTGATCCTTATGCTTGGTGGGTGGGGAATAGTCTGAGATTCAGTAGTTACAGCTTCTGTTTCAGTCTCCAGAATAGACTGCAACAAAATGACAGCAAATCTCTTTAATCACTCTGAGTTTTAGTGTCCATAGATCAAACAGTACAATATCACAACATTTACAGAGATAGAACCTATGGCTACCCTAAATTATTAGAGTATATTTATCTGATTCAAGACTTCAAGAAATCAATCAAAATATTTCTATTGACTTTCTCAAGAAATTAATCATATTTTTTTGCACCAAGCGATATGTTTGGTGTTTTTTTTTTCTTTTTTCTATGAGGGGGAGTAAATGGCTTCCTGCCAAATGACCTGAGGTGACATATGCTGTACAGCTCCAGGGAGAGGGGGCAGGGCAGGGTTTGGGAGGGTTGAGGAACAGGAGGAAATGCTAGCTAGGACATTAATTGTAAAAATCACCTTTTTTAATTAGATATTTTCCAAATCATATGATGATGAATTAAAAGAGTAACAGAACTGACTAGAAAAATATAGTGGGCATGTTATCTGCTAAAAATTGTACAATGGTAGATAGATAAGCCTTGGGCAGAAAGAATCCTTTCCCCTTGCTCTCATCCCTGCCTCCAGCAGGACTCTATTCTGTACGATTTGAACAACATGCTAACTTTTCTGCACATGCATAAAATGCACAGAGGGTTCCTCAGCAGATACTTAGCTGGGTCTTGTGAATGCTACCCCAATTACAAAAATAATGCCCTATAAAATATAGTGTCTTCAATATTATGTAAAGCTTATTATAAAAGTAAGTTAGCATTTTTCATTCAATGTAATATTTAAGTATGTATATCCAAGTGTTTTTCCCAGCATACCTAGTCTATCAAAACTCAGGTGAAACGTGTGCAATCACCTCTGCATATGAACATTTCTACTGAACAGGATTTAATGTGCTGAAATTACTGTCATGCACAATTGTTTCCTGACTCAGAGAAGGAGAAGTAAAATAATGCCTCATATATATATAATGCCTGCACAAAATATAGCTAATCAATTTTGAACAGTTCCTGACCATCAGCCTTCCTCAAAAGCCTGAGAGTGTTCTTTTGTGCCTTAAAAAGAATACAAAATGTGCTTTGTTTGAGTTTGAAGTTAATAAGGCCTTATTGTTCTGTAAAACAGAAACAAATGGAGAGACTGAAGAAAAATCGCACAGGGAGGTGAAATTTCTAACAAAAATTGCATGCAGAAATTCTGTGAATATCAAACATACTAGTAATTAATTTTTTTTCTCTTCCTAATTAATAACTACTACCTATATTCCAGAGGTTAGGGAGATGAAGCAAAGTCACATGAATTTCTTCACAACTGTAAAATCAGTTAGAGGTTGGGCAGCATGCTGCCTGTCAGTGCTGCTAGATAAAGAATGGTATTAAACGGCATTAGACACATAGAAAGTAGAAAGAAATGGCAGCACAGTAGAAAAATTATTGTTTCAACTTTGTTTTCTTTCAGCTTACAGGGAATGACTAGAGGATATGTAATACTCTGTGTAATATTCTCCATTGATGTAAACTTGAGAAAACATGTCTGGTTTAGACTGGCATGGAGTATCTGTATTAGAATTGAAGGATAAGAGGGCATTTGTCCCCTGATAATTAGGTTTTCATAAACACTGAACCCATTTCCAAATTGCATGTCTTTTTTATTTAAGAAAAAGTATCTGGAAAATCTTTGTAACTAAAATACACATTGTGCTAGCACCTTGTTGAAATTGAAGTGCTTTACATTGTGTTGGAGACACAAGATAAGTAAACTTCAATTTTAAAATATAGACAAGTGAAAGATTGGAAGCAACTTTTAAAAAGGCATAACCTTTTGTTTCTCAGATATTAATTACAGTAAGAATATGGCTAAGAATAATTCTGTGGCCTTCCTGTTAGTAAAGTAGAATGCAAAAGTAAATGGACCACAGTTACTTCTGCTGGAGAGAGCTTGTCATCTGCTGGAAGCAAGCAGAAAGAAATAATCACATGCAACAGATGAATACTACATTCAGATACCCTGATGATAGGGGTCCTTATTCAAACAGGATTTTAAAACAGTAGCAAAAAAGTAATAAATCAAATTTGCTTCTGAAAGTCATAATTTTGCTCTGTCAACCTTACTGGATTAAGAACTACTCCAGTGCTCATGCATACATGTTTTGATTTCTATAAAGACTCCTGGCAGATTGAGTCCTTCTAGAATATTGTTAGCTCATCTACCACAATTTTTTTACAAGCTGAGAAATAGACTGAAGGAGAAATCTACATGCATGCACTCTGAGTTCTTTAACTGTGTACTCAGAGGCAGGGAAAGCCTCGCGATCATGCTCCAAGGAAGGAAAGATTAGTCTGTAGATCATTTTGACTATATTGTCATGATCAATAATAGTTTTGCCTGTCTGCGAAAAGTGCACAAATAAATACAGTATAAACACCGTTAAATAAAAGACCACAGCATTAAATAATATGACCTTGCTACCTTTTAGCTGCAGTGTTAGAGTACAAACTTATTTTAATTAGCAGTCAGCAACCAGACTGTAACTTCACTGAAGGAGCATTGAAGAATCACTGCCTATTAACAACCCAGCGGTAAGTAAGCCAGTACAAATACTTATAACCAAATAGTGTACATTTCAGGAGTGGAGAGGATTAGCTATTGGGCACACAACACAGTGGAGGAAATTGCTTTATTCCCAGTACTGCTGGGTACCAGGAGGCAATCACTATGCCTCTAGCCCATTAACAGCATTCGGAGTGTTGCTTCCCATAGAAGGGGTTATTGGCTAACCACTGGGTGACCAATTAAAAGCTATGAATAAGTCCCAAACCAAACAGCATGGGGCCTGTTTGTGGCACAGTGGTATCATTACTAAAGTGAAAAACTTGATGAGAAAGGAGCATATTTAATTATAGAACTATACAAATGGCTAATTAGGACTATAAAGTGAAATGAATGACTTTCCAGTGGATTTTTGAACGTTACTGATAACTGCTCAGCTTCTTTGGAGACCATGAAAGTGATATACAGTGCTAGGCTGCATGTTATAGTAATGAATGGATCTTCGTTACTGGGGACATGTTTGACCTGGTTGCTCAGGTAGCATGGGCAGTCCTAGATTCTGCTCCCTGCAAGGGTTCTGGTGCAGTCCCTGGTCTGCTGTGAGCTTCACTTGCTTTCACCCCATTCTCATAGGTTTAGAGGCAAAAGTATTACCTGCAATTGAAAGCCCCTACCACTTTGAAGTCAAGTGTCTCACTAATTTTGCAGAAGCTTAGACCCATGCTTAGATTTGGCCTTTAAAATCACTAATGGGTTTGAAAAAAATCTTTCCCCTTCATATCCCTCCCCAGGATTTTACAAACTCCTGCACCTGTACCAGTTATTTTAATCTTTACTGCACAAAGTAGAGACTCCTTTAAATTACTTTGTCTAGCTTCCAAAAGAGACCCCAGAGCCCAATGATTTCTTAATGAGTAGTGAACTTTTCATTTCTTCGCTACATGTATCCTCAAAATGAGGAGAAGAATGTTTCTACTTCAAGAAAATAAAGAGACCTGATTTTTTAACTGAGCTTTTTTCCAGCTGTGTAAGCACTCTGAGGCCTAGAGAGGATGCTTACCCAGGCAAACAACCCATGCAATTATTTATTGACTCGATTAGTGGCAACAGGAAAAAAGCAGCTGAATTTTAGTTAGTGTAGTGGGCATATTCTACAGCTGCATAAATAATATGTGTTGCAATATATCCATATCACACAAAGCAGTAAAGACAGAGCAAAGTCCCTCAGTGCTGACAAAAACCCTTGCAAATAATAGGGTTTAGTGGTGTGCTGACATTTGTTTAGACAGTGTCCCTAAATTCACTGATGATGGGAGTCTTGCAGGTTCAGCGTACACGAAGACTATGGAAGGCCTGGGAGAAGTTTGTGGTCATGCATCCCTGACCAGAAACCGAACTCGCTACTTCTCAGTTTTACTTTTGATGAGCTTTGTCTGCATTTCTCAGTCTGCAAAAGAAAATTGTCTCTCCTTCCTGATTACCAGGCTTTTTCACCCTAAATGGTCAATGCTAAAGGCCTGAAAGATTTAACATCACTCCCAATGCCTTATGGCCTCACTTTCATTACACTCATTATCATATAAGTGCACACCACCTTTTCTGTCCTAACATGCAGAAATTAATGCAGTTCCTTGTTGACAAATGAGAAATCAATTAATGTTTCTGATAAATAGCAATCTGAGTTAGATCAACTTGCTTAAGATGCCCTTTCTGCCCTAATCACATCATGAGACTCTGTGAGTCCCATTGTGATTTAACAATGCACCATGGAGATGAGAAAATACTTCACTGAGGCTTAATTTGGAGTTTGGCTAACTCATCCTTTGAACCTTTTTCAAAGTGACGTAAACCACTTTCTTAGCTTTGATACCTCATGAAATATGAATGTAAGTCTAGGCTGTAATAATGTTGGTCGGAGTTTTACCTTTTCGGGAAAGTTGTTTTTCTTTTTTGGGTGGGGGGGTTGGTTTGGTCTTTTTTTGTTTTGTTTTTTTCACCATGGCAAAGCTTGCCAACAGATGGTTGTGGATCTTCTATTTTATAAGACTATAAAAGATAGCAATCTCAGCAACAGGAGACCTTCTGGCTTTATCTGCAGTGTCCCTTTCCTCAAGAATTAAGAAACTTCTCGAAAGAGCAGAAAATGATCATCAGAGCCCATATGATGCACATATCATTACAAACAGCATCTTCTAGGACATTTCAGATTCTGAATTTTTTCCCTGAAAAATTCACTACGTTGATGTCTGCAAAAAAAATACAGAACATGATTATTTATAGGGAGAGGATATAAAGAATGTATTTCTTTACAACTTTTATACGTAGTAAGTCATAAAGCTGGCATGAGATTCATTAGTACAAGATGATACTTGACTGAGAATTACCAGAAAAAAATTATTATGAATCTTTCAATATTCTTCTGAATCTGAAGTTTATCCACAGATGCTTGTATTACAGATGTTTATATTAATGAGAAAGTTTCTCTTCATAGAATCATGTTATTTTCTCCATGTTTTACTTCTGAAGACAGAATAAAGCTGAAAGATAATTTTGAACACTAATCATGAGTGCTATTTTTCTCTAAATCACACTCTGCAGCAGAAATCACTATAAATGTTTTTTATCTTTGACCTCAAACTGTAGCAAAAGATCAATCTTCAGGACTGAAATATTGCTTACAAATATTTCTGCTATTGATTTCATTTATTAATTAATATGCAGTGAAAAGCAGACAATAAAGCTGTGAAGTAACTAAAATTCAGAGAAAGTGTGGGAATATTTCACCTTACCATGAACACAGGAAACACTGTTCTAGTAGTGTGATCGAGGGAAGAGGTGTACAAAATGGTAAATGATCAGCTCTAAAAATTACAATTCTAGCTGTGGTGCGCAGAATACTTAATTTCTGCTTAAAGAAAAGATCAAAACTGTGAGTTGTTCTAAATGTTCTCATCAACTTTTCATTGCTAGTATGTCCAGCAGACTGTAGCTCCCCCAGTCATTGATAAATAATTGCTATGATTGTGTTCTGACATGGACTGTACCATTTCACACTATCAGAAATTTTTCATTTTTATTATGAGACTAAAAAGGGTTCCTTTTTATGCTGAACAACTATAGTAACAGAACAGATTGTACACAGTACAAATTCTTAAAGTATCAATGGCAGCAAGCATAGCAACATGATTTATCATTCTGCACTAATCTGAACACCTAGAAATAGTAGATACTGAAGTTCCATGTGGTACCATGCACAGGTTAATAAATTAGAGAACTAAAGCAAAAAACTCCATTCAATCCCCTAGTAAATGCCTGGAAAAGTTAAAGTTGGCTAAGTTAATTTTCAAAGAAAAGATAGAAAGTTATGTAGTGACCACCCATGGATCCAGTGACGAGACGATTGTTGCGTTTCAGTGTTTTCTCGTCTTGATCCGTTGGGGCTGGGAGAAACCCATGAAACACAAAGTTCAGTGGGTTAATGTGTGCTCAGGCCAGGTGGGAACACCCGAGTACCTCCCCTGGGGGGGCAGTTCTACACTGCGTGAGTTGATGCTGTGGGTCATGGGGCACTTCGAGGGTCTCTTATCAGGCCTCTGACATCAGCACAGCTTTCCCAATTATGTCCACTAGGAAGGATGAATACCTTCAGACCAACTGCTAATGTGGCAGTACTTCCCAGAGGAGGTTTTCACACCTGAGGCAGTCACATAGTGGAGGACAGTGGCATGGCACCAGCTTCTGACTTCTGGTTCAGGTGTGCAGCCCCTCTGCACCAAGGCGCTGCATTGTCTATCTTCAGACAAGCACCCACTGCTTTTGAAAATGGCCAAGTGTTTTGAATCATTAGCCATTAACATTCCAGTCTCCTACACTTGCTACTCTCTTGTATGTTCAAGCGGAACACCACATTTGATAAAGGTTTTCTTGAAGAAAGGCTGATAGATCAAATTTTAACCTAACTTAGTGAAGGTGATTTGCCACAAAAAGTAATTTTTTTGCCTTTGGTGTACCCAACTCCTTATGAAGGTTCCTCTTGCTTCATATGATGAAAATACTTGCCACTATAGCCCTATGCAGTTGAATAGCCCAATCTATATACTAGTCTTCTAATTTACCATGTTTGTCAACATTCTATTCTTTAATTAGAATGAAAGGGATGGCAAATATGCAGTTTCTTTCTTAAGAACACTCATGCAAACTGAGCATCCAGTGCTGAAACAATTCAAAAAATGATGTGGTTAAGCTGACATACAGTAAAAAACTGGAACTCTGTCTTCCCCAAAATGCAGTGTGGTGGGTTGGCCTTTGCTATCTTCCAGAGGCACCATCAAGATACTTTATCAATCCCTTCCTGGACAGAGGCAAAAATATGAAGACAGGCTCTGGGGTGAGATTAGGACAGGGAGAGATCAGTCACCAGTTATTGTCATGGACAAAACAGACTCAGCTTGGGGAAAACAATATAATTTATTGCTAATCAAATCAAATTAGGAAAATAAGAAATAAAAATAAATATTATAGCACCTCTTCCCCACCCCTCCCTTCTTCCTGGACTCAGCTTCACTCCCAATTCCCTACTTCTTCCCCCACCAGTTCTATAGGCGGACATGGAATGGGAGCTGCAGTCTCTTCATCACGTATTGTCTCTGCCACTGGCTCCTTGCCCTCTTGTCCTGACCAAGTGTCAGGTTCCTCCAACAGCAAATAGTCTTCCATGAACTCTCTAATGTGAGTCCTTTCCATAGGCCACAGTTCTTCACAAACTTCCTCAGCATGTGTCCCTTCCACAGGATCAGTCCTTCAGGCACAGCCCTCTCTACTGTGGCTGCCCCATGAGACAAGTCCTGCCAACAAACCTGCTCCTGTGTGGGCTCCTTTCTCCACAGGACCACAGATCCTGACAGGAGCATGCTCCAGCATGGGTCACATCCTCTTTGGGGCATCCACCTGCTTTGGGGTCCTGTATGAGCTGCGGATGGATCTCTGCATCCCCAGGGACCTCCGTGGGCTGCTTCACCATGGTCTTCACCATAGGCTGCAGGGGAATCTCTGGCTTGGCAGCTGGAGCACCTCCTGCTGCTCATTCTCAACTGACCTTAGTGTCTGAAGAATTCCTTCCCTCACATGTTCTCAGAGTTGCAGTTGAACAGTTCTACTTTTCCTTCTCAAATACTTTATTCCAGAGGAGTTACCACTGTTGCCGACTGACTCAGCTTTGGCCAGTGGTGGGGCTGTCTTGGAGTCAGCTGGCACTGGTCCTCTCTGATATGAGGGGATGCTTCTGGCATCTTGTTAGAGAAGCCACCCCTGTAGTCCCCCCATTACCTAAACCATGCACATAACGAAATATACAGAGCTCTTTCCGCTAGCAGAGACCAGTGGGGGTTATAATATTGAGAGGACTGGAGAGGCTTCTGGAAAGAGACATGAATGAAACCCCAGTAGTTGCAAAATTCCTGTAAATAGGTTTAATTTTTGGGAATTAGAAAATAAATTACAGTGCAAAGACCTAATCTATAGGAATCCATGTTAGTCTAAATATTGGAATGTTGGGAAGAAAATAAATGAAATAGACATTATCCTTAGAAGCTTTGTTTACCCAAGAATTTCTTGTGTGGGCATTTGCTGCTGTATAGGTAGATGCGAGACAGCTGAAAAAACAGATCAGTGAAGCACTAGACCTCAATGTCTGAACCCTGTTGAGAAGGCAGAAATGCCAGCTTGGACACATTTAACATAGTAATGCAACTAGATGTCTTCTAGACAGAAACATGGTCAAGTCTGTACACCTTGAATTGGAAGTTCACAATTGTCTCCTTAACAGTGTCAGCAAAACACTGCAGAATTTTGACGTTTAAAATTTTGAAGTTACATCTTTGTCTGATGAGATTAGCTCCCACAGAACAATGAAACAACTTGATTCTTAGCTAAATGGCTGCCTACCTTCTTGTCTGTGTTTTATTTCTTTTGGACCTAAAATTATCCAAGATCACTTTAAGGAAGACTATTAGCAACAATTTTCTGTCCATAAAGAAACATTTAATAGAAGCTATTTCTGAAATGGTTTACACTTTTGAATTGATTACAAATGCTTTTTACCTGTACCTGAGGCCTACTTTAAATAAAAATATACAACATACTCATTGTCTTCATTATTGAGTTCCCTTTTCTCTCAACATGCTGAAGAATTAATTTTTATTCTGTTTCCAAAAATATGCTTACAATATTAAAAATGCAGACCAGACGTTGAAACTTTCAAATGGACTACAAAATACAGCTGGCTTTCATGTCAAGCTACTGTGGTTCTCACAAATGTACTACTATGTGATAATCAAAAGATTTCTTGCAAGCAAATTCAAATGATGATAATGAATTTTCAGTTGGGTCTTCAAGGTTTTTAACATCTTTTTCTGCTGCTTTTCTTTGGAGGCAGTAGTTTTCTCATATGGTTTATTTTCTGTCACCAGCCAGAAATCATCTTTTGCAGTCTGAGAGGGAAGGAGTCTTCAAAGACAAGCACAATGCCTTTCCATCCCATTCCACAAGCTCCTGCAAACCATGCTCAGTGACTGACATCTTCCCTTGCTTACTATGGTATCTTGTCAAAAGTGATGGAAAACTGCTGTGTGTTTTTTTTTATTGTCCTTTGAAAATCTAATTTTGCCTTTAAATTGTAAGCAGCACAGTCAGGTTGGAATATCCCTTCTCATATAGTTACTGTTCAACCTGAGAGCAATGACTGTGACTTGTAAGTTAAACTGAATAGCAAGGGTGACAAAAGGGAGATTTCCACCAGTTAACTATTGCCTCAATTTTCACAATGATTACATGAGAAATACTTTTAATTTTGGCCTTTAAAAATGTCAAAGATCCTTGTTTATTATAGAAAGAAATATACAATGTGTTTTAGTATTTAATATATTTTTGGAAAATATTTTTATGCCATTTCATGTAAAATAAATTTTTATTTTGGTGTTGATACACCAAAAGAAATAGTAATGTTGGCA
Organism: Irena cyanogastra; assembly: GCA_013397155.1. Taxonomy (NCBI): domain Eukaryota; kingdom Metazoa; phylum Chordata; class Aves; order Passeriformes; family Irenidae; genus Irena; species Irena cyanogastra. The sequence continues at coordinate 121,960 of VWZV01011277.1, forward strand.
TATTGCCTTTTTTTTTCTGAATGGTGGTCAGTAAAATGGTGGTGTTTCATTTCTTGGCACTCGTGGTAGGTGCAAATAAAAAAGTGGGTTTGTTTTGAAAATCAGGGCACTGATACTTTAAAGGGCAATTATTGTTGTGTCCAATTATCTCAGGAGTTGCTTGCTTTGGCTAATATTTCTGTATTAGGGAAATACTGACATTTCTGTCAAAATATTTGGCATTTGACAGCCAGAATAAAAAGGACAAGGTATCTTTTTGCCTTTAAACTTTCACTGAGGTACAGTTATTTCAACATATATCTTTATTTTAAATAGCAGATTTGTACATAATACAGTGGTATTCCTCCAGTACCTAGCCATGAAATAATGTTAGTGGCCTGACTAACATTGAGATAACCATGTAAAATGAAGTAGTAGGGGTTTTGTTCATTTGAGGCAACTTCTATGGCTGGAGTAACCTACAACAAAGGAAAATCTACCTCTGAAAAAGAAAACAGACAATTTCAAGACACTGTGCCTTCTAAGGGAAGCCAAATGGCAGTCCATAACATTTACACTTCGCAAAGAAATTTAATTTTTTGTGTCCTCAAATCAAGCCTAAAATTTAGAGCTTCTGGCCAGGAAAATTGAGTTTTTTCTAACAGGGAAAAAATGCCTTATCCTTTGCAATATCCTTCTCAATTCAGTGCAGAAAACAGTATGGTCAGAAAAATTCTAGGTAGAGGAAACAAGACTGATCCCACAGGTCAGTCCTTAGGCGTTCTGAGACTTGCAGGCATTGTAAGATTTTTCTCATGTGGAGCATGGGCTGTTAATTCAGGAAATTTATTTGAATTTAAGAAATCTGCATTTTCTGGCTCCTAAAGGAAAGGTGAAGAAACCATGAGATTTCTATCCACTTTAAATAAGGTTGAAGGAGTGTGTGACAAGAATAGGGAACTGGAGAGCAAAAGCAATGTGAGTACCCCTTGTTTTCACAAGACTTAGAATCCTTCTGCTGCTTCTGAATAAACATTGGTGTAAGTATTGTGGGGATGCCTTATTTACATTAAAGACTCTAGTGTGGACAAACTTTTCTGTAAAATATGTCTCAGTAACAAGTCCCTCAGGCATCTGTAACAAGTATCATCAAAGGTGCTGCTTTCATTTGAATCTATGCATTTGGGGATTACACTGGTTAATAACAGCCTATGATGTGCTGTGGACTATGTCAAAGGCATCCACAGCACTTCTTTCAGCCTGAACTCGAGGAGAAAGAATTTAATTGGCTTTAGCTATCAGCCAAGGCTGGCCAAACTCATACTCTGTTTGCAGGCAGTGGAAGCAAGAGACAGGCAATAGGTCACTGCGCAAGGCACAACATTTTCACCAAAGTCGTGCTTGGAAACCATTGTAAATAATAGTAACTCACCTGTGATTTTTCTTTGTGCTTATGATAACAGGACCTTGCATACAAATAATAAAAGCCGGAAAATAAAGTAAAATTAATGGACCTTCTTCAAGACATGGCAATCTTCAGGGTTATAATATTGGATGGCTTCTTGGGAAATACATGACAAAAACATCACCTGTAGAATTGGGTTGTCAGGAAGCCAGTGCACTTAGGATGCAGGCAGTTAGTTACATGTGCAATCAGAGCAGTTAGTCACAGCAAATTTGTCATGAATTAAGTTATGAACGTGTTTTTTTCCCTGAAAACATAAATTAGATGAAGGTCTGGAGTAGTACAACTATATTAAGGTCTTCATGTACATTCTTCAGGTAATTTCTGGCTAATCAGAAAGGTATGTTGCTAGTAATTAAAAGATTACATCATCATTTGTTATTATTCTTGACTGTCCTCGTGTTCTATTCACCTGAATGCAAACAAAAAAGTAATATATAAATAAATTAAAGTAAAAATCATACAATGACTAGCAAAATGTGTAAATACAAATAAAATTAATGTATTTGGAAAGGCTGTGTAGTTTATAAAAATGAAGAAATATATTACTGCTCAGATGCAGTAGAAAACATTAAATACTGTCATAAATGTGAATTAAATTAGGAAATTTGCATGCATGCTCATCTGTAAATTAGCATGTATAAAAGTAAAATGAGCTCAATTTTTAAAGTTGTGATTTTCATATTAAGAGCTGGTATTCTAGAGCTACACTGAAAACATCATTGCAACAGTAGACTCAAAACAGGGAAGGAGAGTGAAAGCTGAAGTCCAAAGAAATGTAGTTGGTATTTGTCAATATGAATGTCCTGTTCTTTTTGTGAACTGCCTTAGATGCTTAGGAAGGACCTATTCTAGAACATAAGAATTTTTTATTTGAGCTATTATATTAGTATCAAGGGACATGCCTAGGAAACAAATACGCAAAGAAGAGGTATATGCTTGTTCTGACACTGTCCCAAGGCTAAGGGATTAACTTTGCTGTAGTCCTTAATTTCCATTTTGCCTGAGAAAAAAATGATTACCAGATGGCACATGGCTGTTTTTACATATTGTGTGGCAAGATTCCAGCTGATAATTATGACATTACAGCAACAGTCTATGTCTTATGTTATGAATATTTGGCTTAGTAATCACTTCTTAGAAGTGATCTCTTCTCTTGCTGTCTTTCCTCCTCTGCCTTTCTGTTGTCTCCTCCCTTCTTTGCCTCTGTCATGTTCAACTGAGGCAGAAACAGAATTCAGGAAGCTATCTGAGAAAGCAATAATTTTTTTATGGAGCCTACACTTAAGACAGGAAAATCAAACAACTTGCAACTAAAAATCTCTTCCATTAAACACTTCTCATTTCCAAAAATTGTGTTATTTCTGGATTTGTACTTTTGATTTCTGTTTTGCTGCCTTAGACTCCGTCAAGGGTAAGTAAGGAGAAATTGTCTCACTCATTTAACATCAGAAGAACCACGTACTTGAGTAATGAATTTGCTGCTTATGCTTTCAGGTCTGTCATATGACAACTATGTTACAGCATTCACTCCCCTATTTTATTAGCCATTTTGCTTTAAAACCTCCCAGGGAGGCTGTGTGAGAGAGCGAGAATCTGAAAGCCCAGGTAATTGTAATTACCGCAACTTTGTACTGTTATGTAGAAATAATAAATCTAAAATTACAATGTAACACTGGAGTAGAGATGAGTCTTAAAGAATACTGGAATTAAGAGCTGTACATTGTTAATGAGCCAAATCACATGCATTGAAACAGAGAAAACGTTACAATACTATTTTATTTCAAGTGTAGAAGCCTGCCCTGATTACTTTAACTCTTCTGAAGACCGTGTAGTTTACCTCGAATTTCTTAGAATCCTGCCTCTGTCATTCATTTAACACTCTTCAAAATATATTATTAAGGAAATTTATCCACAAGTGCAATAGATATGTTTGTATATACAGCATAAGCAAGAAAGAGGAGAGGGAACATAACAAGAAAATGGAAAGTAAGTATTTTTTAGGATAGATGCTATAGAATGGCATTTTTGTCATTGTTACTCTTGACTGATACATATTTGTCAGTTTGTTTCTGAGTTTCAATGATTAAAAAAAATTACTATGTGGCTTAAATGGGAAAATAGTTCTTTGTGGATAAAGAAAGGCTTGGTCAAAAACTGTGCATTTAGAAACTGTATTGCTCTCCCTAGACAACGTGAATGAGAATCATGCACAATTTAACATGGTTGCTTCTCTATTTGTTTGCCTTTAGCACATACTTTCAGCTGATTTTTCATGTAGAGTATCCTTTGCTATTCACCACCACAAATAAATGAACAATTTGCTTTCTGGAAATGTGTCCAAAGCAAAATGAAACATAAAAAAGTAACACTTGAAGATTGCTAACTTGTGCTCTACACAAAAAAAAAAAAAAAAAAAAAAAAAAANCAACCCATAGCAGCAAACTCAAAAAAAAAAAAAAAAAAAAAAAATCAGAGGAGAAAAGCTCTACGCTTCTCTTAACTTTCTGGTACAGGGTAGTGGAGCAGGAGTGGAACATCATCCAGTAGCAGACTGCATATGCCCAATCCAGTTTGTAAATGCATTGGCCAGACATAGAGAATAATCCTTAGGGGAATAGGGAGCTCTAGTCCTGTTTCTTAAAGAAAGCAGGAAAAAGCAAGTTTCAGAATGAGGCAATCTTTTCAAACATTCAAAAGGAAAAANTCAAACATTCAAAAGGAAAAAAATCAGAAGAATAATACGAAGAAGCTATGCAGTCAGATTCCTTTTCTCATTAAAGCCAACCAAACAAAAAAACCCCTGGTGTCTGTATAAATTGAAGCTACAATGCAAGTATCTGCAGAAAATTGAGAGCTTTATTAAGAACCTAATAAGAATAAAATGAAAATAATAGGCAATATATAATGACAGAACAATGATTCTAAATCCTTGCCCTAACGAAAATTTTAAAGCAAAAGCATTTACACACGCTAGACATCTCATGTCAATGGACTCTGTTTTGCCTTTAATGATTGATCTCATTACAACTGAATGTGACTTTAATCCCCTTGTCCCCTGCACTGAATTTGAAGATTAGCATTCTGAGAGTCTGAGTCATCAGGTTATTCTGAACAAGTTGCAATCATTGACTTTGAGACAAGTTCTGATCAGTGCAATACAAGGTTAAGGTAATACTTGCTCTTCTTGACATTTTGCCTCCCATTCTCGGTTAGGGAGACAATCAGCTGTCTGTGAAAGATTTCACAAGTGAAGGTGTTTTAAAGTATTTTCTAAAACCAAATTAATGGCACAAAATAATGGGGAACCAACCTATTATAAGGCCTAATTTAAACATATTTTGCCAAATTGAAGTGTAGCCTTTCACCTGTAGTGCTGAACATCCTATCCACATTTGTCTTTTCATTTAATTTCTGCAGAGCAGCTCAGTCTTCTGCTTCTGAAGCAGAAGTCATGCAAGCCTGATACCAGGCCACAAATCTTCTCTAGTAGAGGAGAAGATTCTGACTTACTGGAGAGCTGTGGAGGAAGTTCATGTTGTTTTCATTTTCAAGGTGAGAGACTTAGATAGCGATGGTTAATGCAATATCTTTGCTTACCAAGATTTGTTTTCCAAATCAAAGGCTGTTCCTCATGCTGGTGTTTAAAAGTTGAATCTACTTTTATGCCTTAATAATAAGAAATTTGCTCTTCTTGTTGCATTTGCATGCTAATCCTTTGCCAGAGAGGTTTTGCAGGCTCCAATATTTTTAATTTTTATTTTTTAGTTGATGCCTCTGTTCTCTGTGTAGTTGATTGGTTGATTTCTCTCCTAGAAAAGACCTTCCATTTTCTTGTTTTTTTCTTAGGTGCTAATAAAAGAGTTATTGTTATCTCTGCTTTTAATAACAAATATCATAACTGCACATCTATGTGCTGACTATACATATATGCAGGTAACTCTCTGCAAATTAGTTCCTTATACTTTCTCAGCAGGCATCATGATAGACAAAGGGATGTATGTATTCATGCTCTCAGTTCTTACATGTAAGCAACCAGCAATTACTCAAAAAGAACCCTCTTGAAAATAAAAACTGTGCTAATGACATGTTTCATATAGGAATATGCATCTAATGCTCTATAGAATTATATGAGGATATTACATATAAATCTACATTAAAGATTATGCTCCATACTAATATGTTTTCAAAACTAGCAANCTCTTAATGGGAAAACACTGCTTTAAAAGTATTTTCTTAAGGTACTGAAAAATCTTTAAAACTTCTAAAATATTTGCTCATGGTTTTGGAGTTTGTTCAAATAGTTTTCTAGATGAGAACAAGATATTAATTACATTTAAAGGCAGCTGAACTCGCTAAAAAAATAAGAATTTTAAAAATCAAACAAAATTCTTTATATTGTTTTCACTTATGAATTTCAGGTGTTCAGCTTTTCAGCTGAAACGATTTTTAGGAAAATCTTATGTAGCAGAAATACTGACTCCTTTATATCATACATTTGGCTTTTTGCTGTGAGGATGTTTATAATGTTAAATTCACAGACACTACTTCTCTGTCATGATTGTCTATAACTGACTCAATTGTCATTATCAACTCTGACAGTTGTAGCTGAGAGTGAGGTACATCAGATATTTAAACATAAAATCTTGAATTCTAATAACAGTTTTCTTCCTCAGTATTTAGGATTGTCTTGCATATGAAGCAGAACAAGACTTTTATGACAAAACCCCTTTTCTTTTTCTCTTAAACAGATAGGGAGAGGACTTCTATAAGGAAAAACTCCATATGATTTGGTGAGGCAGGTGCCTATGCTGTTGAGTTTATACAGATGCTATACTGGGCTTTTTTGACTGTCTCATCCAGAATTTTCTGCTTCTTGAAGCATCCAGTGTGCTGACATCAAATAATTTCACAACAAAACAAGGAATGTAATCAAGAAAAATATTAAATCCATATAACTGAGCTATATGTGTATTAACCTTTATATTGGTATTCTACTGTTCTATACTTCTTTTCTACCTTTTTTTGATCCTGTTCTCTCTGTGATTAGCTGGTCAAATAGTTGTTAATAATTTCTATTGGCATATGCAATTAAACCCCCAATTATTTAACAGCTATTTCCCTGATTTCTGTGATCTATTACATTAGAACACAATGTCCGAATGTCAGAGTTACATGTACTGCTGTCATTATTTCAGACTTTTGCTTTGTTTCTGCATGAAGCCTTTTTGTGTGTTGCATTTTTAGTCTCAGTATTCGTAAACCCGTTATGAAGCAGGGGGTGTGTGTACCTTCATATTCCACTCGAAACTGGAGTGGGATTTCTATTGCTGTTAAGTGTTATCACATATACTGAAATGAATTAACTTTATGGTAGAAACCTGGGCAGAGTACCACTCTCACTTTAATATGTTTGCTGCTAATTGTAAATTTCTCAGCTGTCTTTTAACACTCTTTGAATTGTGCTATCCCTAAGAAAGATGGTTTAAGTCCTCATGTCCCTGCAGGTGCACATGTGGGTGCTTCAGCTTAAAGGGCAGCATATAGAAAAGCCCATTTATTGTTAGCTGAATCTATCAAAATTTCATTTTTTTTTTGTATTTCTAGGACTGAGAATGGGACAACTTACGAAACAAACACCACCAGTAAATCATACAAAATGTACCCCTAAAAGGCTAAGTAATTCATGAGTGTAACAAGGAGTGAGTTGTTTCTTATAACCTGTACAGAGACTGGCCTGGACAACTCAAAAACACATGCAGACTGAAATTGTATATTATTCTCATCATTTCCACTTCTTTTTATGCATCTACATGGACAAGGTGTGTTATAATGTGTAGCAAACCAAAGTTACTCTCATACAACTATATATATATACATATATACACATACATATATATATATTTATATAAAATTATGAGTATGGAAGAAATCCTTTTTCTGGCTGGCCTAGACTGAGCACGGAGAAAAGGATAGCTGTAAAGCAGTTACTAAAGCCAAGACTGCTGACAAGTGATTTTTTTTTCCTGCTTTGCTAACAGCGACCAAAAGGAGGTGGGGCTTTACTCCCAGCACCAGCCCAGCAAGCATTGCGCCAAAGGAGAAGCATGAAGTCAGGTCATGGTAACTCGAATCATGGTGACATTCTAAACCTTGCCCCATATAGGAAGAAATACTTGAAAACCTGGCACCACCCTGTTTCAATCTGTGGGGAAGGCTAAAAACATTTCTTTGAGTGAGCAGGACACATCATCACTGGAAATAAGAGAAGAAGGAAGGTGTCATGAAATTGGATAAAGAGTGAATGAAAGGAGAAGCGCAAAAATGTAAGGTGGGGTTTGTGGTAATATGAAGAGGGCAGAATACAGAAGAGATATTAACAGAAGTGAGGAATGTAAAGGAAAAAAAGTAAGATTTCAACAATTATTTGCTATGTATATCTCTGAATTTTTGTGAATTTTCCCACTGTGAATTTACTACAGGCAACCGTGTGTGCATATTAAAGGAAATATNATGCAACTCTGTGTATAAAATTATGTTTGTATGTGGATGTGTATAAAATGTATGTATACCTATTTTTGTTTTCACTGATTAGATTGACAATAATATTTTGTCTACTTTGCTTAATGCTGCATACATTCACAAGTCTAACTGAAAAAGAATAACTAATTCTTTATTAAAGTTTTATTTCGATTTTTACTTTCATGTTTGGTTTTCTTTTTTTTTAAAGCAATCTAATCCTTAACACTTATTTTCTTGCCCTTAGCTCTCCAGGCAATCTGAGTGGTCAACTGTTCTTTTTTATAACTCAAAATATGGAAACATGACATGGACAAAGGTATTGTTACTATTAGGGCAGCTAGGTGAAATCCCCAGTGATCCCAATGAGGGAACCATCACATTTCTTTTTGGAAAAGGTAAAAAGGAGGGTGATAGAAACACTGATCAATCAGCGTCTGCTCTGTGGCCATTACAATGAAACAGATCTTGCTGGAAGATGTGTCAGTGCATCTGAAAGACTGGAGATAGCCAGCACGGCTTCACCTCAGGCTAATTGTGCCTGACTAATCAGGCATCCTTCTACATTGGAGTGACTGCATTAGAGGACAACTGGACTCCTACAGATGTCATCTGCCTGGTCCTCTGCTAGGCTTTGGACATGGTCCCCCCTCTGAATTGGAGAGATATGTAATTGAGGGATGGCCACATTCAAATATCTAATATCTTCACTAAAGATCTATATCTTAAGGTGAAAACCAGTACAGACTGGTGACACTCAGGGGTCTATACTGGAACCAATAACTATTTTTACATAACCTGATCAATGACACAGAAAATGGTATTGAATGCATGTTCAGCATGTTTGTGGACAACATCAATCTGAGTGGTGAAGTTGATATTTCAGCGGAAAAGGATGCCCTCCAGAGGGACCTTGAAAGGTCCGAGAAGTGGGCCCATGGGACCTTCCTAGAGCACAACAAACCCAATTACAAGGTCCAGCACCTAGGTGATGTCAGTCCTCAATATCAGTAGAGACTCTGGATTGACTGGATTGAGAATACTCCTGCAGGGAAGGGCCTGGTGATGTTGTTAGAGGAAGAACTAGATGTAAGCCAGCAATGAATGCTTGTAGCCCAGAAAGCTGCAATATCCCATATAGATTTGATAGGTTTTATAATAAATTAGAGAAATTATAATGTTGGACTTAAAAACAAAACAGAACATTTTATTCTAATTGTTTTATATAATCCATGTCTTTCCAGTGTGAGAACAGTCTTTACAGAGTTTGCATCAGTATGCTATCTTATTCTAGAATGCATTCAAGTCAGGAAAGAGATGGCTCTGATTTTCTTCTGTAAAAGAAAAATTAGAAGCAAATTAGAAGCTGGGTCGTGAGATTACAACAGGTATACAACACAGAGAAAGGCTGTATTTATTGAAAACAATGAAGTAAAATTTAAATGCTATAACCAGCTTTAAATATTTTATACTGTCTGTAAACTGTTAACTATCCCTGAGTGCTGTCAGCAGCCAGTGTGTTTGCACCTGCAGCCACTGATTCTGGCATGGTCTCATTCTTGCCACATGAGTAGGTATGAGGTGGCTCAAAGCCTTTAAGGAAGACTGGTCTAGAACTGCTTTGAATGTTGTTTTGCATCAGTGGCATGTTTGGAATTTTCCTCTCTTTCAGCTACTGATTGTTATATATTCAGTATTCATGGATGAGTGCGTGCTGGAAGCAAAGTAACAGAACACATTTGATGCCTTGAGAGGCTACCTAGAGCCGGGGCTCTAGAGTGTTAAAGGAATAAAGTAGGTATTTATTAAAAATGCCTTCCAAGGATGGGCACTAGAAGAGCCCGACCATGGCTCCACTCAAGAAGGACACTGAGTCATGAGTTTTCACACTTTTATAAGTTTTGGTGCATCTACATATTGGGGTTAATTGTCCAATTACAGATTCAGGTTATGAAGCCCTATCCTCCCAGTTTGCTCTCCTCAATCAAATGTTGTTTATACTTTTTGAGCCTGAAGCTGCAATGGTGTCCTTGGTTCTTGGGCTGGAAAAGGATTGTTTTGTCAGACTAAACTGTGATGAGAACTTGCTAACACTCTATATGAAGTTCAGAGTTATATACTAATGCAGTATAGAATCTGGATAATATGAAAGCTAAAACTTAAGGCATTGCCATTCCATTTCTATGCTTTTGGTCTCATGCTGTCCTTTTTCTCCTCCCAGCGCAGCTTTAATTTTAGGGTGTTTTATTTTTTATTTCACATGAATTACAGGCTTCAATTTTCACTTTTGTCTGCCTTGGCTTTTCTTTCCTTATGCACTCTACAGTAAGGCCTGTCTTGCCATGTTTTCTTCAGCTGGAAGAATTATTCACAGCCATTTTGACAACATATTTCTAATCCCATCATTCTTCACAACACATATCTCGATATTTTGTCAGAGGATGTTAAGGATTTGCTAAGGACGGCTGTTTATTAATGCTTAGACTTTAGATGGCAACATTTTGATAAAATATCTCTAGGAGTGCTGTTACACTGTAATTCAAAATGTGGTTTACTCCAGAGGGTTATATTTCTCTTTCTTTAGATTACTTTGGGTAATGAAGACATATACGACCTTCTCTTTTCAGAGGAAAATTTTTGTTTTGCTTAACAACATTGCTGAAGTATATGAAGTTCTGCCTCTCATTGGTGTCAGTCCAAAATACTGTTCAATTATATTCTTTTTTGCCTGTGTTCTAGTGGGTTTAGTTTATGTCATTGCTTCGGAAGTTTTCTAATCCCGTAACTATAAATTAGCTTGTTTTGGTCTGCCTTTGTCTAGAGCACAGGAGGTTAAGGTCATCTTTAAAATCTGTGGAAATATACAGTCCTCACGGTGTACCCCTTTGCTTCATTTAAGTCATTATATGTAATGAGTGTTTAGGCTAAGACACACATTTCTGCCATCACCTGAAATGGGGAAAAATGCAATATTATTACATAGTATATTTTCAAGCTTTTGAGAAAGATAAAATTTATGCCAAAGAAAAGATGGCCTCAAATCATTATATATGAGTCTGAAACAACAGTGAAAGTCATGGCGTTAGTTTTTGTTAATTTGACTAATTTAATTTCAGAAAGAAGTGCTGTAGACAAAATCTGTAACCACATAGATGCAGATATGCTTTGTTGGTCTCCTGCCTCTCAAGAAAGATGTCATGAACAGATGGTCTGGAAGAACAACAGAAAAAAAAGGCTGAAGTAGGACAGAATAAAAGCAGTGGGCTGTACAGGTTTGTGGGTAAAATGAACTAGTACTGATTTACTAAGCAGAACATTTTCTATAGAATCACAGAATCATAGAATCATTTTGGTTGGAATAGACTTCTATTGCCATGGGGTCCAGCCATTAACCTAACACTCCCATGTGAATTGGAGGGGACACAGCCAGGATAGTTGGCCCAAACTGAACAACGTGATGTATATGTCTGTTCAGCAAGAAAAAAACAAAAACAAAAAGCAAAAAACCTTAAGAGAAAGAAGGGGAAAGATCCACAAATTTGTTATTTACAGTGCTTGCCTTCCAACATCTGCTTCCCAGGAAGTGGGCCCCTGCTGATGGAAAGTAGAGAATAAATATTTTGTTTTCCATTGCTTCTCCATGTGGCCTTTGCTTTTGCTTTATTAAACTGCTTTTATTTTGAATCACAAGGCTTTTTTCCATCTTTTTTTCTCCCCTCTATGCTGCTAAGAAAAGGAGTAATAATGCAGCTTGGTGGGCACCAACCAAAGTCAACCCACAACTGAAGTCAGTTATGTGGCAATTTCTGAGTCAATGGAAAACACTGTGGAGTCACACAAGAACAATCCCTCTTTTTCTTATTACTTGAGCTTGTGAGATGTTTATTTTGTCCCTCGTTGATCAACACATTGACCTCTGACTTCAGAGGGAAGTAAACAAGGTATAGCCTTGTGGTCTGACATCACTTTTGTTTACCTCAGTGACCACTCACATCAGGGAACCAAATGGAGGTCAAGAAATTCCTGCCCTTGATCACTGGGGAGGTGAGGCACTTTACTCTACAGAAAGCAGAGGCAAATCTATTTAAATACAAACAAAATGCAATTACATATCTGGTAATCAGTGTTGGTGCAGGTGTTGCTGGCATAAGATTCAAGCAGATTAATTGTTTACACAGATTATGTCTATGATTTGCAGTGGACTTATGGGAGGCTTCCTGGCAAGGATTGGAGGAGGTTTGTTTGTGATTAACTTAAAAGCAAGGATAAAGCAATGCTGTTATTAAGTAAATACTGCAGTCTGAATCAACATTTACTAACTGCTTGATAAGTCTTGCATGCTGAATGTCTTCAGCAGGCAGGCTGAAGACAAGGCAGAAGAAGTATGGGCAGCAGTCAGGGGCAAGAGAGGAATGCTGTGAGTATACTCAAATTCTGTGTTTGTGTTTTTGTATGCACTGCCTCAGAATGACTGTCTAGCAGAGAGAGAGTGGGAATGAATTAGAATTCTCTAAACACTGAGATTCTGTTGCCATAATGTGCTTATAGGCATTATACTGGAAGTGAATATCTGGAGGCAGATTGAAAGACTTGACCTAATGCCCTTATCTCTCAGTCCTCCAACTCTAATCTAGAGAACATATACCCATAATTATTTCTCAAATAGTTTTTATCAAATTTTAAAGTGGATAATTTATTGCACTTGTAGCAAAATGCTGTAAGTTTTATTAAAATGTTCAGCATTAGGAGAGCTTTGACCAGAATATATTTCCTTGCTGTTCTACAAAGTCATGCATATTTATAACATTAAAAACTCTTCAGTTGCTTTAATAATATTTTGTTCCACAGATCTGAATACTAATGTTAATATATCTGCTGCATGTATTAGAAGGCTGTGCACAGAATAACATTTTAAACTTTCTTTTTTTTTGTTTTTCGGATTTTCATTTATTTACCTTTAATTAAAATTTGTTTCGTGAAAAAAAACCACATTGTAAGCAAGAAATAAAGACACTAGAAAGAAAACTAATATTTCCTAATAGCTCTGTTGGGCCCCAGCCTGGCAGCACTGAACATTTAGAGTTGAACCATAGACTCATTTAGGTTTGAAAAGACCTCTAGGATCACAGAGTCCAAATGTAAACCAAGCACTGCCAATTCTAGCACTAAACCATGTCACTAAGTGCTACATCTACACATCTTATAAATACCTCCAAGGATAGTGCCTCAGCCACTTCCCTGGGAAACCTTTTCCAATACCTGACAAAATTTCAACAGATAAATTTTGTCTATTATCCAATCTCAGCTTCCCCTGGTTCCCCTTTTCAGGTTCCCCTAGTGCATACCTGAGGCCATTCCCTCTTGTCCTTGTTATCTGGGAGATGAGACCAACTCCCAAACCACCACAACCTCCTTTCAGTTGTAGAGAACAACAAGTTTTCCCCATGAGACTCCCTTCCAGGCTAAACAGTCCTGGCCCCCTCAGCCACTCCTTGTGAGACTCGTGTTCCAAACCCTTCAGCTTCATGGGTGCCATTCAGTTTGCTACAAGCCTGAATGCTGACAGCTGAGGATGCCCTGCACCATGCAGACCCAGCCTTCGGGCTGCTCCACCACACTGGTAGTGTGTGGGTGTTGGGAATACCAGTGCTCTCACCTAGGATAGATATCCCTTCCTGCAGCAGTAGGCTTGGAAGTAGATGACATTTAAAGGTCCATTCCAACCCAAACCGTTCTATGATTCTGTATTTCTATGAATCTACCCAATGAAGTACCTAAGCAGAGATAAATTTTTCAAAATGCTGATTTCCATATCTAAACAACAAAAACCAAGGCTTCTCCTGAGAAGAAAATTCTAAAATAGCTGGAAAACGACAAAAGCAAAACAAATTGGAACCTGTCAAGTGTCTGGGGGAGCATCTCGTAGGTATCCTTCAGCCCAGGAGGGGATAGGGTTAGCTCCTGAGGGTGTGCCTGGGGAAAGTGGTCACGGAAGCAAAACTCTATTATGACTGGGTAGAATGCAAAATTCTACTATGACTGGTAGTTATGCTAAAGCTGCATTTGTAAAATATCACATATTTACCACCAATAAGTCCAGACCTTATCTCATCAATGAAAGAAAAATATTGCCACCTTTTTGTGGGCACAATTCTTCTGCTGTTCATAATTGAAACAATGGAAAATGTTCTGTTTTCTTAGCTTCCCTAAAATGTTCTAGTCATATAAGACTGCAGTTGTTCAAGATGTAGCTGTAAAAAGTGTTTGGGCCAGCAGATAACAATGTAGATGATGATGTCTAACAGAGAAGAGAATGCCTAAGCAGGCATACATTTCTTCAATGACAGAAACCCATGAAATTCTAGGTTTAAAGTGCAGACACAAAAAAGTGCCTTGCAGTAAATTTGGAAACACTGTCTGCAGGCAGAAAATTCAGAAAATCCTGATTCAAATAAAATTTCATCATTGTATCCACATGGTTGTCTTTTGGTTGAAATCTCCTTCAGTTCACTGTGTATCTACTGGGATGTGTGAATGTGGTTGTGTCTGTGCCTAGGTAGGTGGTTTTACCATGTTTCTGGGCACATGGACAAATGAAAGGTGGGAAAAAGGAATCTGGAAAGTAGGATCTTTATTACCAAAAAGTTAATTATTTGTTAAGTGGTTTATTTCAGTTTCTTTTGTTCTTTAAGAACATGAGTCTATGATCTTTGGACAATGTTGTAGAATGGCTACCAAAAAAACTTGTGGACAGTATGAAATCAGAAAGCAAGAAGACCTGGGTGGGATAATCCTTACAGAAAACAGAAAGTTAGAAGAAAAATTGTGCTACTTAGCAGTAGGCACAGCAGGAGTAAAAAGCAATATATTGCTTCACAAAGGGATTAAAGGAAGCAAATCAGTCTAGCACAAATATAAATTATTAAAGTAGGAAGATGAAAGTATAGACATCCCATGAGAATTTATGTAAGTGTATGTCCATCCCTCATCTACCTACCTGTTTATTTAGACATGAACAGAGCACAATAAGTTTTAAAAATGCAGGAAGTTTTGAAAATGTTTAAAATACATTTTTGAAATACACTACTTGAAAAGATGAGTCAGCGGGGAACCATGTTCATGTCAAAAAAAAAAAAAGAAAACACACTTAGATTCAAAGATAATATTATAAAAGGAATGCAAGGTCTACAGTGCACTTTTTTTTTCTTCCTCCACTTCCTGTAAGTATGAAATTACTGAGCAGTTTTACAGAGCATGCTTGTCTATTCTGGCAAAATGTAGAGGCTTGGTAGAAAACTGTTATTGTCAACTCAATAGAAAGAGGATTTTCTTAGCAGAGGAGAAACAACTAAGAATAATTTTTCAGCTGGAGAAATTTTAAGTAACATTTTCTCGAAAGAGCTTTTCTAAAACGAAAAATGAGGAATTAATAACTTAAAAATGCATTAATCTTAAACTACTGTATTTTAAATATTCAATCTAAAACTAGGAAAAATCTAAATAAAAAACCTCTCAGATGTTCAAAAAGGAAAAGAAATGGAAAGCAATAAAATTGTTTTCTCTCCATGTGCTGAACTTCCATAATTTGTTGTCTCTTTCTTTTTCTGAAACAGTGTTAATAATAACAACATGTCTTCTGAATTTAGGTCAGAAAGTTTTTAGGCTAAAAACTTTTTGGGCTTCTTTAGACTCATACTTTTACACAGACAAAAAATTACTTTTACTTACCCCTAACCTCCACTCACTGTTGTGAAAAGATCAACTGTTACTAGTGTTAGCAAGAGAACCATGAACAGGAAAACAGGTATATAAGAACATATACACCTATGGTGCAAGATATTAATAAACATTTTTTGTTATGAGCTAATTGAAAATGCATTTGTTGAAAAATCAAAATTTTGGGAGAAGACATTCTACTTGCTTTTTCTGGGCAGGGGAAAGGGCATTTTAGTTTCTTTCTTCTTTTTATCAACCCCAAAAACATCACAAAAAATGCAGCTCTCAAGCAGAAGTGCAGCATTATGGAAAAGTAAAAAGTTCACATGTAGTGCAGTGAAATTGAGAAATCATTGAGAATCCATTTTTAACATGTAATGCCAAATTAAAATATGATATCTCTTTCTTTATGAATCATAGTAATTTTTCACCTTAACAAAAATAATTCAATATTTTTGTAATCTAAAGTTAGGACAAATTAAATATTGAATAGCAGATATTGCAAAAAATTGATGGCTGCAATAAGGAATGCGTCTGTGGAGTATTGATGTAAATTATCTTTGCCATTTAGAATTAGGGAAAAAAAGTATATTTTTGAGAGGTTTACCTCAGATATTCTATAAATAGATAGCAATATTATCACAGTCAACATTGTACAATTAATTACCGGATCAGAACGAGCCCAAGATGATGCAACACTTTCCATAAAGATTCTCTAAATAGAATTTCTCAAGGAATGGATAACTGCGGACAGAAGAATCAAAAGTCAATGTTTCGTATATTTAAAGTGTGGTACAAACTTTTAGTACTATAATAAAATAGAAGACAGCATCAGCAGAGATTCCTGACAACGTTCCTTACCTAGAAAAATCTGAAGTAGTAGAGCTGACTGAGCATTGATGTCCAATGTTTTTGAAGAATTGCAAAAACTTTGGCTTTATGTAGACCATTCAGGTCTGTACATTTATCTCAAAGCAGCTTATGAAGTAATGATGAATCAAAACCAATATAATGCAGAACCTATTTGAGTAAACCAAGTCTTAGTGGGAGCAGTACAAACATATAGAGAGATTTATAGAAGTAGGCAACCCATCAAGCTAATCCTCTAATCCATATTTGTGTTGAGTGCTTAACTTACATCTTTCACCCTCCCACTCCCTCCATGCTCATTGTTTTTACATCTGAATACAGCACAAAAAATATATAGTGATACAAAAAAAAATGGAGGACTATTCAGAAAACAGTAGAGCACTAAATTGCTACTTCCATTACTGCAGAAAGACAAAACACCTGTCATAAAATCTTTTATAAAGTCCTGTTGACATTAACAGAGAAGAAACCAAGTACCTGCATTTCTGCCAGTTCACTAGAGCCATGTAGTGGAGAACAGATGTTACAGATGAAGAGTCCTGAAAGTCTCCTTTTGTCATAACTTTATTAAGAGCAATCAAGCCAGGAAACTCATTGTATGCTAAGATGTTTTGTCAAACTTGAGGGCTTTTTCATGTTTTGCTTTGATGAGCTGATGTAAACACGAATCTGCCTCCGATTCTGGTATTGTGGTTTCATTGTCAGCTTTTTTCCTGTAAGAGATGAGAAAGAAAAGGCACTTTCATTTGTTGGTGAAAGAAGTTAAAAATAGCTGAATTCAGGCACACAGAGAGCATAGATCTTAGCAGAACAAGGTCTTAATTAGGCCCATGTAAAATCCTGAAGGAAGAGAACCAGACTGTCACTAAGGCACTGTTTGAGATAATAATTTACACAAAACCAGAGATAATAGATAGATCTAAAAGAAAGGATTAATCTATAAGCAGTTCAGACGGAATTTCTTTATGCAAAGGATTACTGAATAATGGAACAAATTGTCAAAGGCAGTGATAGAAGCAAGTGTGAATTATTCTGACACATTTCTGGATGAGAGAATTGGAAAGTACACTTGTGGGCTAGATTTCCAAGATAAATGATGATATAAGGATTGCTTGCATTTCAAGTTGGTGAGGCTAAAGGGAGCCAGCCTGTATTAAAAAGTCACAAGGTTAGTTATGGGAGACCTTAATGAGCCATGCTCTCCTCCTGATTCCCTTAAAAGTTCCTTTATGGTATTATTTAAGGGAAAGTTTTACATAATTGATAATGAAATGGCCTAGCTTGAAAGAGGGGAACAAGCTACTTATTGATAAAGATATGAAAGATTAAAGGATCGCAAAATATTTATTTGCTTTTCTTTGTATAAACTCTTTCCAATGAAAGGGATTTTTAGGTATGATACAACAACTTCAAGAACACAAGCAGTGAAAATGATGCACTAAAAAAATCTCCCCTCTAGTCAGTAAAGACATTGAACAAATCTTTCAAATGTAGCATGTGTGGTCACATGGCCACTTGTGCCAAAGCCTAATAGACAATCACTAATAGACTTGCAGGTGTTCTTAACACTATGAGACTGTGCA
This sequence comes from Irena cyanogastra, assembly GCA_013397155.1. Taxonomy (NCBI): domain Eukaryota; kingdom Metazoa; phylum Chordata; class Aves; order Passeriformes; family Irenidae; genus Irena; species Irena cyanogastra. The sequence goes on from VWZV01011277.1 coordinate 140,092, forward strand.
CAAAAAGGCCTAGAACATCTCATTTCAAAAAAGAGCACATTAATACTTTAAGCTAAAACAGAAGCACTGTGTGTTAATCACTTTCATACATAGATTGAGGAGAGAGCCTAAAATGGGAAAATAATTTAGCTCCTTTCCACAAAAGGAGTCACATAAGTAAAGTCCACATAATGAAAAACTTTATACGAATAAAAGAAAAGCTGAATAATTTCCTTAGAAATAAAAATTTCACATGCACTTGGCAGGTAGTAACTGCCTTCCTTCTCAGAATCCTACTTGAAATAATGCTTAATAATAAATTTCTGCACGATAAAGAGCACCTATGATATATATATCATATTAACCATGGATGAAAAATGTGTCATAAACAACTTGTTCATCTATTGTTATGTCTTCTTAAAATAGTTATGCTAGTATTGATTTTTTCCTTAAGGTATTTTTGGCATATAGCTCCCATTATGGGAAGAAGATATACTAGCACAGACATGTCACTGCCAAAATTTCTGTGAAAATAAATATGATTTAATCATATGACAGGTTTAGGACCTTTGACTTTGGGTAATCCCAAGGTATTACCCAAACTCTAATGAGGTATTAGTGAGAGAATGCATTCTTCCATTGAATTAATATAAAATCCAGTATGGCCTAATTTCTCAACAGAAAATTAAAATAATGACTTAATTGAGATATATATATATGTATTTGCTGCTTCTTTTATTGGGTTCACTAAAATGTCATAAAATGGTTTGAAATAGGCAAAACAAATATGCAACCAATCACTACTCATTAAGAAATAAAATTGTTTAGCAAAGTTAGATTTGGGGAATCCAGAAAAGTATGCTGCAAATTACTATGGGAGACTACTATGTTTAATCAAAAGGAATGTGGAATAAAACTACTGTCTCAATGAACTAATGCATCCCAGACTACACAAGAAGCAGATTACCAAACCTCTGTTTGAACTGCCTCAAGAGCAATCTTCAGTAATAGAGACAGGGGAAAATGGGCTTTGGGACTTCTATATGATTTTGGAAAAGTCTCAACAGATCTGAAACAGGTTTAATGAGGCAGGCTCACAAGTTAGGGCAGTTAACAAGGACAGTGATCATTAAGAATTCTAAAGATTTAAATATTTTTCCACCTAAATTTATTCAGTTACTGAAAATATTTGCTTTTTAGTAGAATGTAATTTTTTTGTCCTAAAAACTGTTTTCATAAGAGGCACTACTGGACCACCTGACACAAGTGAGATATTCTGGCTTCCTGAGGCTGGCACACCCACTGCTCTCCCAGGCAAAGGCAAATTTCTAGAGGCTATCTGACCCAACAGGCTGTCAGATGTTTAAGAGTCTGCTGGACAAGCAATAATAAGGTGAAAGCACTCAACAAAAGATGAATAAAATTAGATATTGTGGGGAAGCATCTTCATTAAATGTCAACAGTGCCTCTCAATTATACTTGTGTTCTATTCAAAAGAATTGGATACGTGGAATTCCTACTACTTTTTATTCTCTCCATCACTCTATGAAAAAAATCAGGCTGTTAGTTGCTCCTCCAACCATATTAACTCCTAAGGAGACATCCTGAGTCAACTATTTGTTGTCCTTATGACCTGGCTTGGTGACACCAACACCAAGGATATGGGAAAGGAAAACAGATTGAGGCTGCCCTTCTCTGAGCCCCTTCACACAGGGTTTTGCTCTCTTCATGGAATGTATCTCCATATCCCAGTGAAACCCATTATATAGTCATCATTAATCATATCAAACATTCCTTTTTTATTTCTACTTCAATAGATTCTCTTTCTTTTTTTTTTTTTCCACACACTCTCTACCCCTCCTCTCCGTTTTTATAAAGTTATCTAATCTTTAGGGAAAAGGGAAGTTGTTTACAGTTTGTAATCATTGTACTAAAAAAGAAATCAAACCACAAATTCATTGCAGTGTTTGATCCAGAGTATTGTTAGAAACGTAACTAATAGCTGTAAGTATTTGAAACAACAGTCCTCAACTTAGTTGCCAGACACAAAAAAAATATAAGCATCAAGCTTTTCAGCATCTAATGTCTGGATATTTGTTTTTCATTTCAGTATCTGAAAAATTAATTTGGTGGATTATTTTGTTAACAGAACACAGAAAGTATCCCCACTTTATAATCTCAAAACATTGTATTTGTTTAAAGGTTGTTGATAGTAAACACATTGAACTTCACTGAAGGCACTCATTTTGTAACACCCACCTTCTAATCTTCAGAGGCCTTCAGACCTAGTAAACACAAAGGGAGCAAACACAGGCTGGGATCACCCACTGAGCAGTGAGCTACGTCCCTAAAAAGGGTTCAATCACCATTTTTAATACGTTTCTCTGGCTGGTGCAAAGAAGTGCAGGTCTGGATTTGTGCAATACAGTGTCAGCTTGTGGGGGTTTGGGCCCTGGGAGCATACTTTTCTTCATGGTTTCCTTCCAAATATCTCCTTTGTTGGTATCCATAGTTTTTGCTGTTCATAGACAAAAAAATTAAGTGTTACAGACTTTAAGGCTTCCTACTGTTTCTCATCATTCTGTATTCACACTCTGTTATTTTTGCTAATATTTCTGGTTTTCGTTTTGCTTTCTTTCATTTTGAATTCAGACTACATATGAGTGTGTTCATCTCAGAAAGGCTCATTTGTTCAGTGGAGTAATTTTCTGCTCTTTTGCTTTCCTCCTTTTGCTCCTCATTTCTTTGGTTTAGTTACATCTCAGTAGTGCCTCTTCATGGATGAAGGTCTCAATGCACACAAGAAACGTGTCTTAGTGCATGAGGCAATATCCCCTAGGTATGAGTAACTTAGGTTTGCATCTGTTATGTTTGTGAAGGCATAATGCTGCCAGAAGTATACTGAGAAGGCTGGGAAATGTCTGCATTTTTCGAGGTGCAATGCTCTACTGGAGAACAGAAGCAGGAGAAAGACTAGGCACAGCATTCAGCCCCAGCAGCCAGGCTAAAGCTTTAAACATGGGGTAAGATCCAGAGCAGCCTCCACAGGGCCAACATACAGTGGATTCACACCCAAAGGCGAGAAAGACAGTGGTTTTTCCTTCCTGTGACACCCATGTCTAACGATGTTTCTACAGCAGTGGCATTCGTCTGGGCTATACAGTGTTGTTCCATTGTTCCAAGAAGACCATAGGCAAAAGATGATCACTTTATGCCCATGCAGGAAGCACACCTTGGGAAACAGGTTTCCCTGCACACATAGCATGTCTGTCTGCTGCTGGTTTTGCACATCCTTTGAGGATTGTCTCTGTAGCATAGATATCAGCTCAGCATTTATCAAGAATTTTGAAACATTTGAAGTCCGAATTTAAAAAACAGAGGAGAGGAGAGCTAGAAAAATTTAAATGCTCTAAACAAATTTACTTTAACTTTGAATTATATTCTTAGTAGATGTGTTTCATCACAAAAGTTTTGAATGGGCTTTTGTCTTTTTTTTCAACTTACAGATTAAAGATTCTAGGGACACTTGTCCAACTGATATCATCTTTCTAGCTCATTTCCATTTCACTTTATCTCAAAATTGCCCTTATAGTGGAAGGATTTAAAAACTGATGTTGTTTAGGCTGGACTTACCTTAATTAAGTGTATGAAAGTATATTAATTTGTGAATTTTTTCTTCTATAAACCAGCAAAACCTCAACCATCTCTCATGCTAAGCATAACTAGTAAGTCTTGAAAAGCACATCCCCCTTGTCTTTCTCAGAATTATTTATTTCAGTGCATCAAAAATAAAGATGGTGTAAAAGTTCAAATTATAGTTCAAATTTAGTTGCCAGACAAGTTTTTGTCTGATATAAGTATGTTAATGATGATCTTGTGTGTGGAAGTAATAATGATTCAAGTGTTACATCGGGATTTTATGAAAACTTATGGCTGAATGGTCTTCTACTCGTGCAGCAAACTGATGGGAAGTGTTCCTGTTTATTATTAAATACAAGCAGATATTGTTATACAATAAAGGCAAGAGTCAGGTTACTTTCTGCTGCTGCCTTTCACCACACAAGAAAGCAGGAAAACAGCAAGTGCCTTCCAGCACCATTGTCTGTTAAACAGAAAAGCTGAAGTCTTAACATCTTGATGTCTCACTAAGACACTAAGAAGTACCTGAACCAATTAGCAGGAATGTCCAGCTGGTACCTTTACTAATTCTAGTCCAGACTCTGGCTGTCTGTACTGGAAGCAACAGAGAAAATCCCACAAGCCTGTTAAGTGCCTTCTGCAGAGGTCAGCCATACATCTCATACCACGCAGTTATTTTGATGAGATGTTGCAACAAGACTATAGTTGACTCTATAGGGTTGAACATACATTCCTTGACCTCCACCTTTCATGGGACCCAAATGTCAATGGGGGAAGACTTTTTCCCATGGTTTTTATATAAGTGGCTTTAATCACAACCTGAAAGAAACCATGAGTCCTAGGCCTTCCAGAGCTATGATCTACACCTGGTAAAACGTTCCATCTGGCTGGGGAAATTATTAATAAGGTGATGAAAAAATTGTTTTCTTGTCCTTTTTAAAAGATCTTCCTTGGTGAGTGAGTGTGTTTGGAGTACTATTTGGCTCACAAAATCCCTGAGACCTAAGAAATAAGGAAAAAATATTTNTCATTTTCCCAGCACAAGTTTTTTCTCTATTTTCGACTTGCACACTCTCATCTCTGTGAGTCCAATATTTCTTCACTGGCTACCTCAACTCCCTCATAATGTACCAAATCTTCTGTAAACCGAGGCCAGGGGAGGGGGAGGTCAGGAGAGAAACAGGAGAATGGAACAATATGAAAATGGCATGCAAATAGTAGGAAATATGTTTGCTTCCAGTAGTTCCAAAGACAAAATTCTATCTGCTCAGAGTCTTTGTTTTTGCTGCTAATATATTAGGCATACCTCTTCTTTGGTTCTGTAATCAGAAATGGATTTGTAGGTTGGTGTATATCCCACGAAGTTCTTGCAGGACTTTTTCTCTATGTATTAGGAAGACATTATTTGCCATTTAAAAGGGGCATTACCTTAACTAAAG
>VWZV01011277.1:149377-178218 GCA_013397155.1 Irena cyanogastra
CTGGATTTTTAAATAAAATTAAAAGGTAGGTGTATCAGGGTACATAGAAAGAACTGGATGATCTTGAGGGACATTATAAATATATATATATATATATATGTAAACCACCTGAGAACCACTATTACAAATTGTTTGCACACCATTTTAACAAAGTAAGAAAAAGAGAAAAGTATTACCAGCATGAACAAGGTTTACAGTAATTCATCCAGGTAATGAAGCTGTAGAAGGTGAATGTGCTCAGGAAAGATGAGTAGTTCAGTATATTCCCATCAGATTTAGTTTGTTTAATGCTGCAGAGACTGTGGTAGGCATCTTCAGAATACCTACCGTACAACTGGAGAAAAATCCAGACATCAACAAACAGCAAAAGATGATTGAGAGTCCCACAAAGAGGACTTAAAGAATCAGATTACATTATACTAGAAATTGTAGACTAATTATAAAATATACTGGCATATTATTAATAGATTTATTGCACAAAAAACTTGAAGGGAAAACAAATATTTTAGACAACATATATATAAATTTCATAACAAAAAGAGAAAAAATGTTTTTTCCTCTTGAGGTCACAGAAGTGAGGAATCAGTGGGATTCCTCTCCTACCAGAGGAATTCTGAAAGAGTTTTCCATTACAAGTTTCAGGATTAAAAAAATTAAAAACTCTATGTGTGTGGATATAGGTATAATCTATATCTATAGATTAGATTATATATAGATATAGATATACATATAGATATCGATAGATACAGATAGAGATGTAGACATCTGCAAGGCACAGAATCTTACAGATAAGATAATATGTCTAGAAAAAAAACCAAAGACACATTCTGGGATTTTGGGCAAGAATTTATTCACTGGTACATTCTTGGGAAAAAATGTTCCTTTACAAAAAAAAAATAGCTGTTTAAAATGCTTTTCGATAAGCAAAAATCAAACTACATATTTTGATGTGTTTCTTCTCACTTGTTTCAAAATCACAACTTTTTTGCAGGCATGCTGAATAATTTCTAATTCACTCTGTGGTGAAGCTCAGAGACACTATTTGGAATCTTCTGACTTTTGTGCACAGTTTAGAAATAGATTCATTTAAATATGGGAAATAATTATTTTCATTACACATTGAGCTATGATATGAGGTCATTAGAGTATATCTTGTAAACTCATATCTTAAAGCTAACACTGGGAGAATACATATTTCTGTTCCAGCCTAAAACTGTGTTAAAAATTGGCTGGCATCCAAAATGTGCAGTTGTTACGTGTTGGATTTTTTTATTCATTCAATACTTTTTAGCTCTCCTCATTATGGAAAAAAAAAATTGCTCTGGCATCTCTCAAGATGTTTCGCTAAATATAAATAAAATTAGTTCAACTTAACCAAGGTGTAGGCTCATGGATACCTCTGTAAACACATTTTGAAAATTCCACATAGGTTATGTAATCTTTTTCAAGTGCCATTTTCTAACTGAAAGTTGCTTTGCCTTCAACCTTTGAATAAATTCTCAAGTACATGCTCAAGGCTTTTTGACATCATTGTTAAAATGAATACATATAAAATATGACATAGTACACTAAGAAAAAGTGATTTTGTATTGTGTAGTAATAGATGACAGCAGGAATATTCTTCTCCTTTGATAGATAAAAATAATAAAAATGGCAATAGCAAGATGAGGCTAGCAAAGAAATAGAATAAATCAAAATGTTTCTTCTGCTGTCATCTCTAACTTGTTTCCTCTCTGATTTTTCCCTGCAATCTCAAGAAAAATTAGTCACTGATATTATTACCAAAACAATCAATATATTTTCTGAAATACAGACAGGTTTTGAAAGAAGCTGTGAATTTACTCCCAAGGCCCCTTTGCTGTCCAAGCATTGCTGCAAGTAGTCTAGACAAAGAAGGAATCCTTTTTGCAATGCCAAGAGAGGTGGTGTCACAGCCAGCGTACTGATGTAGGATAGAAGAGATGGGAACCTCCAGGAGCCGAAGTCAGACACGAACGCGAAGGCTAAGCTATCTAAATGAACTGTGGCTTTCAGCGCAGCTTCACAATTTACTGCCAGATGAGACTGCCACAACACTTAGAGGAGATAACTTAATTAAAGGTGGGAGGGATAAAAAAGGAAAGGCAAAACAGTATAGCCCAAGGCTAATGTTGGAATCTGAATAATTCTTCGCAATTCTCCTGTGTTACAAAATTATTTGTGTAGGGAAAAGGAGGAAGTTGAAATGTGAAGCAAGAAACAATGGTCAAACTGAATTCAGGAATATGTGATGCATTTTTGTTCCCAAGAAATAATGAATAATTTCAAATCTACCCAACTTCCATCTTCTGCATGAATAAAGTGCTATTTCAATTGTAAGGTTTCAATGTACAACTGGAAGGTTAAAGCTAAGCATCTCCCTTGAGCTATTTAGTTCCATACAATATAATCTCAAACTGTATATTAAAGTCAGAGAATGAGAGCAAGACATGAGTGTGTGGTGCATGTATTGGGTCTTCTGTACCTCCTTAATCTAGCAGCCTGTGGCAGCTGTCATTTGGCTGACCTCTAAACAGCAAAAAATGTAACCTTTCATAACAAATCATTTGATTGCATTTCACTTCACTGGGCGCAGAATAGTTAACATATTAGTCAAAGTTAAGAGAAGAGATAGTAGAAAAATCAATCTATGGTGAATGTAACACTTGAAACAATGACACAGATTTTTGTCAATTAATTTCATTATGCTCCTGATGCTGCTCTGTAATTTGCAATATGCAGATCCATTTAAAAATATTCAGCCTGCAGCTTCCTCTGTAAAAGAAAGTCCTCAGACGCAGAGCTAGGCTGCTGAGCAGTGCTGAGGGGGATGGTGGACCCTGGAGAGAAGTTCTTGTCTGCAGGAGTGGCTGTGCTTCAGCAGAGGTGAAGTGTGGCTCTGGGTGAGTTTCAACATGCAAGTCACCTGGCAACCTGTGAGTGAGAGCAGAGAGGCCTGTGCTCAGATGTCAAGGCTGCTGCCCACAGCTCCTTGGGTCAGCAAGTGTGATCACTGAATGTCATTATATGAATTGTGTGAATACACTCAGGATGTATTTCTTTCTCTTTTTTTTTTTTTTTAATTTTAAAAGAAGCATTCTTTGTACAGTTAATGAGAAATCCTTCGCAGAATATTAACATTATGAATGTTACAATCCCTTTTGTTGTGTACAGACAGTCAATAATGACTGAACTCAGATCAAAATCAGATGAAGTTATGCACCACTTCCCCAGGGAGCTTGTGCTCTAGTTCAAATACGAAGTGTTTCAGGTACAGACGGTACATGGTCTGCCAGTGCAAGGTGTTTTGAGGTAAAGTAGGAGCTGACCTGTTCTCCTTGTTCTAGCTATGCTAGATGTTCTCTGTGTACTCTAATTTCCTCATTAGTACTGAAAGAGGCTCAAGGCAAAGACAAATTGGTAGTTCTTTTTTTTTTAACTATAGAGCTGTAAGAAATATCTCAGTTGCAGAGAGAACATGAGGTGCTGCTGATCTGCATGATGCTGTAGCTAGCTGCAGAAGACAGCAATGCATCCCTATGCAAATTTTCCTTAGTAAATTCATGGAATTAAATGTGTGGCGGATTTCTTGTTGCAACAACTGAATGGCTGTTTTAAAGACAGGTTCAGTACATGGGTGAAGTTCTCCACCTGGTTTTAGGAATTGTAACATCTCATTGAATTAGAAAAGATATCTAAGTTAAGACAAAGTATGGCAAGTGTATAGAGTATTTAAGTAAAATTATGAATCTGACATTCTTCTAATTTTTATAATTTCTCGCATCCTTAATCTATTCTACTAATAAAGCACTGATGCTTGAGAAGGACATTTTTATAAAAAAGGTAAATTGGGACTTAAGCATGGGAAAATATAACACACTTTACACAAACTTGGTTTCATCTAGAGGTCTCCAAAATGCCTAGCAAAAAAGATAACACCATGAAAATTAAAAAGAAAACACTAACAAGAATCTTTATTTTCATCTAACCTAGTATTATGGCTGATACCAGGATAAAGATTTTGCCTGTATCTTGAAAATGCACTTGTAATGACAAACTGTGACAAATCCTGCCATTCATTTGCTTGAATATATTCATTTGATTGAATGGAAACTGTTAAAGTGGCTTTATGAGTATTAGCTCTGGTCCTTCTATCATAATAAGGGAAACAAAATATGTCAGAGATTAATTATAATAGTAAACTCTTCCCTTTATAGTTTGTATTTTTCCTTTTAGGAGGAGATGTACATAGAATCTGTAAGCCCCTTTACAAGTGTACTTTCAATTGAGTCTTGATAGAGCTTTCATTTATTTGTGAATGGCTCCCAATGGAGAAAAGAGCAGTTCAGTGGAGCAACTCTATTTATAAAATGGAAAAAAAAAAAGAAACAAAACCAAGTAAAACAAGTTACAGTTATACAACATATATTTTTGGCCAAAATGATGTGAGGTGTGAATGCTGCTTCAATTACAGGCAGTAAAAAATAACTTAGTAAAATCACACAGGAAGTCCTTATTCAACACTTTGCTTTGCTCTTTCCATTTCTTTGAGCAAATCTGACGTTATAAGCACAACTGACTCTCTAAGGAACTCTTAAATAATTTAAAGATGCTGAGCCTCATATTCTACAGGCAAAAGATGCTGACATTATTTTAAATTAGGTTTTTATACTTAAAATCTATTGAAGTGCATTTTGGGGAAATGAAGTTTTGCTACCTGTGCTTTTTCTGAAATCCGTTATGTGCAGAACAATACTGGCACTGTGGGTAGAATAATGTTCACATGCACTTTTGTATATTCTGAAAAATATTATTAAGCACAATACTCATTTTTCAAATATGGACTTAATATATCCATACAATCTTCTGGACATATACTAGGTCACATAGGGGTTTTTTGCAAGTGATTTTACCCAATAAATGTAGACAGTGTTTATATCAAGTTTAGTGAATAACTAAAAATACACACCAGGTAAAATTGCACACTGGCCTATTTGAGGGATGCTCTGACTTCAGTGAAAGTCCAATTTGGCCTTTTTTGCTAATAGTCAGGACACAGTAGCCTCATTGTTATTTTTACCTCTAAGTCTTGGTGTTTTCAGTTATTTGCCACAAGCAGCTGGCTCTGTCATACTCCCCCATGTTGTTCTCAAACGTCCTTCAAGTCAAAGACCAAGTGAGAGCACGTAGAGAAGATACTCATGGATAAACAAAATTTCATCTTTAAAATGTGGAGAACACCGAGACAAAATTTGACACTTGTGTAACTTGTTTGTGAATTTCATTTTTATCTTCTTGTGGCTGTTGGGTAATACTAGTTTAACAAACAGAACCCAACAAAGCCCTGCAATTCTCTTAACCAAAACCAAAAGTGACCCCAAATTGTTCTGACCGTGCTGCTTGCTAAAACCTAATGCATGCTGGGATTAGGCATTTGCCAGTTAGCCTATTGATCACGTCTGATAGTGCAGACGTGATCAATAATACCAAAAGTCATGTATCTCCATATCAATTGTCGTTGCATCATCTGTGAAGCCCGAGAGATGAAAGCACAGCACAAAAGCAGCATCCTATGCTCCATCTCACGTTTGGCTTTCAGCTTAAAACAAGAAGCTTTTAAAATCATAGCAAAGTCAGCATTGCCATCTGATTCGGCACCACTGAACACTACCTGCTCTGCATTTTCAAGGTCTGCTCTAAAACTTTCACAGCTAAAACTGTCTTTTGCTTCTTTATGAAGTGGTACAACTCTCCTGTGTTCATTGCCTGAATAGGAAGGAAACAGGAGATAGGTCTACCAGTCTGGCATCTACCTTGCAGGCATCCCAGGAGAGAGAAAAAATCCATTGTTCACCTGAACTCATCTGTTACATTATGGAATAACTTGATTAATTTCTTTTGTGGCTACTTTGGGAAATGAAATTCAGACAGGAGCAAGACTTCTGCTGGGCAGTTTAGCTTTTCTTCACCTCCAGCTACTGCTCAGCACTCTTTCAGCTACCATCACTGATGGCTAGACTCCGTACTGTCTGTGACTAGCAGGAAAGTAAACTTTCCTGAGAAGAGAGAGAAGGTAAAGCTCAACACAATTTCAGAGCCTTTGATAACACCCTATCCATATTGCATCCATTTAATCAGTTTTCTTGTGCAGCTCAGTGAAATCCAATTCCATTTTTCTTGGGGATATGGTAAAGGACTAACAACTGAAGAACTCTGTACATCCCTGTTCATGAATTTGACAGATAATGTAATGGTTTTTTTCTCTTCTTCAAATAGGATGCCCACAGAAAAAAAGGCATATTTTTTCACTAATGTTAATGGCAGCAAGTTTACAGAAAATATGATACAAATTCTCATACTGACCAATGACTTTGTGTTCAGTCAGTTCTAGATGACCCCAATGATGGCTGTCACTTATTGAAGAGTTTGGAAAAGGGAATTATTTCCATCATAGCCATAAATATTCCAAGCCTGCATGGAATATTTCCACACTGGACAGACTTGGACTAAACAGACTAAAGAAGACCTAGGTTTGAAGGCTGCAAGCTTAGTGAACTGTAAACTGCATCTTTCTAAAGTTATCAAAGAGAGTCTTCCACTCTGGCCAGTGCAGTAGAGCTGCAATTATAATGTTTTAAATGGAACTCACTTTTTTGTGGTAAGTAGGCAAATACCTCATGTACACGCTCACACTCAGACCCACACACATAATTAACATTATCAGAGTTAGATATTCATCCTGTATGCATCATCTGGTGAAATGGAATGCAAAGCAATCAGTACATTCACATAACATTGAACTTATGGTGGAGACTGTCAAACCAAGAAGCTATGCCAAAAATTCTGAAACTTTGGCGGAAAGTCTTGGAAGTCCAAACAGGAAGGCCAACAAATAAATTATTGGACATTTTTGTCCTTTGTTAAAGTCAGTAGCAGAGATGGGAGGGAGAAAAAAAAAATGTTGTTGCCTTAGGCATGCTTTCACCATACATTTATTTTGTTGTTGCTGCCTGGTTCATTGAGCTGGTTTGTCTTTAATGGTTCACTAAGCTTTGACTACTGTAGAGATTATGGTAATTTGCTTTATTGTAGTAGTGTCCTGGACTGAGGCACATGTTGGTGCTCTCAAAGTACCAAATTAGATAAATATCAATAATGTAAAAAAGTTTTCTTAGCTGAGGTTAACTCCTCGACTCAAAATCACAACATTGTTGAGTGGAAGATGCCAGTCCAAGAGGACAAGGGGTGCAGTTCATTGGTTTGTTCTGAATATTTAGTGTTTCAGACACCTTCACTTGAGATTTAAGTCATATAAAATGCAGAGGTTTCTCTGAATTGGAATTAAAATGCAGAGAAAATGTTATTTGGAGCCACCAAACTCTCAAGCTTTTAAAGCCAAAAGTCTGTGTTCACAGACATTTCTCTTAGGACTAGAGAGACCAAGTGTATTAAGTGTCTCTCCTGTTTCCAAAATGGTTTTTATGATGAAATTATTACTGTTATTAGAAAGACATTTCTGTACAAATTAAGGTACAAATGAGACCACATGTCAAAGTCAATAGTGTGGACTTTATTTAACAGTAAATCTGAGATGGTGAGATAGCAAGAAACAGGAAAAATAGAGACCCAGGAAGAGGAAGAGTGACAGAAACCGATTAAATAGAAAGGAATCACCACCCCCCCGTGGATCCAGTGGTGTTCCCTTAGTCCTTTTCCTCTGGTCTTCTGGCAGTGGGGATTCCACAAAACAGAGTTCAGCTGGTTAATATATGTTCAGGTACAATCGGAGCACCCAAGCATCTCCTCAGAGTTGGGGGAGATTTTACACTGCCTTTTGCAACAGACTGTGGATCTGTTGCAACACTTGGATCACATGCAGCCCCCTCATGGAAGGTCTCAGGAATGAGTCTGGGGGGCACCTTGGGCTTCTCCGCTAGGTTATGACACCTCCTAAGACATGCCAACTGCCTCCTCTGTGGATGTTCTGTGTGAATGTGACCTTCCCAGGGTGGTTGTGAGTTTTATAGCTGAGCCAGTTTTTGTAAGGGAGGACATCTAGCATCTTAAGGAGCACCATTCTATCTTCACAGTGTCTGCTTATAGCCTATAGGAAGGAGTGTTCACCCCCTCTGTTTTATGCAGACCAGAGGCTTCACCGTCACACACCCAAAAAAACTCTCCTCTTCCAGCTCAGCTGTGGGGGAGTGTGTCTGCAAACCTGGCCTCTGCAAATGAGTCTATGGGCTACAGACTCCTCCCTGTTGATTTTCAGCACAGCTGCAGTGTTTGGCTTTTCTTGTGGGTACATTATTCTTCCCCAAGGAGTTACATCACCTTAGATATGAGATAATTGGACGATAGTCCCACCTTTATCGCATCTCAAATTCTCACATTATTTAACTCCCAGTCCAATTTCCTGAAATCCAGAAGGCATTTTTGGGGGTGTGGACTTTAGTGATGCCGATGAGCACTTGCTTCTTCGCACATTTTCCTACAATGTGCCCGTGAGGGTGGCCAAACATTGGTTGAGGTTAGCCAGAGTTGTTGTGGAGATAGTATCCCTGGAGACAGTAAAAATCCCCTGGACATAGACCTGGACAACCAGCTCTTGCTTACCACTCTTGAACAGGAGGGCTGGACCAGGTGACTTAAAGAGATCACTTCAAACCTCAACAGTCCTATAATCCTTTTGTCTGTGCTCAGATGGGAAGGTTGGCTGAGAGATTTGGAACATAATAAAAACAAATCACTGAGGCGGCCCTGTGCATTGCCACCATGAAGCAATGACTTCAAACACAGCCTGACTTGAAGGGCAGCAACAGACAAGACAATACATTTGAGACACTGTCAAATTCTGTAATCTGTGGCTTCAGTTCAGGTCAGTCTGGAGGAAGTCTTTCCCACTTCAAAACTGCGAAAATCTTACTGCCCCAAAAATGGTAGTTTGGTGGGGTTATTTTCCATTGATGTCATTAAGGATCCCATAGAGCAAGTAGTTTAAATAAGATTACCTTCTGATGATGCTGAAATCATGGAGTAAGTGATACACAGTATTCCAGTATTCTTGAAGGTCCGTCACATTTCTCATTCCATCTTAGCCACTTAACATATATGTAGTCTTAGTTCCATCTGATTAATTAATTACTATTGGTTTTTTCTCATGATTATTATTATTTTTCTTTCTTACAGTGAATAGAAGTAGGATAAGTTTTGTTTAATATTATATATTTGAGGATGTTTTGTTTATACCCTACAGCTCTCCAATATCCTAGGCCCACCGCTTTCTTGTAGGTTCCAATTTTTGCAAACCATACTTTTTTGTGCAGAAATTATCAAAAGGAATATGATTAATCATCTGAAAAGAGCTAATTTTTGTGTCATCCCTGCAAAGACATTAGCACGTTTTTGATTTGCCATAAGCATTGAAGTAAGTTTCCTCTAAAATTAGTGTGGTAGAAAATATTGTTTTTTCTGTCAAATATGCTTCAAAACATTTAGAAGTAACTTGTCCTGACTAAACAAAAAGGTCACCTAGAAAAACCAAGTTCTGATAAAATCAACCTCAAAACAAATTTATAGCCCTTTCAAGACCTGCACCAAAAATATGACTATGAATATGCGGCGTGCCTATTAGTGACTATTACCATATTGCTATTGTCCCAAAATGCATTTCCTACTCTAATTGAGTATAAATGTAATAATAAAGGAAAAAATAATAGCAAGACAGTCTTCTAGATCCCAAGATCCCCCAAAATCCCATGGAAGAATAAAAAAATAAATGGAATAAATTTTATGCTACTTTTGATATCTGTTGTTTTTTTCCAGCTGCTTCACTGATACCCCTGGAGTTCTGTCATGATGGGTTTGGATGGCAAAATTGCTGCTCTTGTGCCATTTAAGCCTTTAGTTCAATAAAAGAGAAGCTATAACAGGGAGGTTACATCTCCCTGTTTTGAATTTAGAAGTACAGTTTTAAAACTATACTTTAAAACAATAGGCTGAAGAAATGAGTTTTGAAGTTATAACAGTGTTGATATTAGATCTTCAGAGACGATCTTGAAAGATCTCCAAAATTAAATTCATTTAGGAGTTAAATCTGTCTCTTTCTTTCTCTGAAGCATTCTCTTTTATTTTGAAGTCCAGTTTTTGTTGAAAAGATTTAGTGTTCATTAATGAAATTATTTGTGCACTGATTCATCCTTTCTGCTCAAACAGGATTGAATTTCAATACACCACGATGGTGCAGTCTTACTGCTCTTCATATTCTTCAAGCCTACACTTCACATTCCAACTTAACAGCCGCTAGGGTTAATACACCTTGAGGGTGTGCAACTCAAAAAGAAGGCAGCGTCAGCAAATACTTTACATTACTTTTTTTTTTTAAGAAACTTAAGAAACTCATGGAAAGGTTTTGAAAATTTTAGGAGTACAAATAATTTCTGGCAAGAGCAGAAACAAAGTTTATAGTCCTTTTAAACACTGACACAATTCTTAGTGCTTCTTTTCTTCCGCTAGAGAGGCGAGATAATCACTTGGTTAGTGCTTTGAAACGGCTACCAGTGCTATACACAAAGCTGTGCATTTTCTCTTCACTCTTCTTTCTTTGTATCATTTCTGATTTACACTGAGTCAAATTTTGATCCAAGTGAATTTTCAGTGATTTAAATGGAATCAGAAATTTTCCCACAGTCTTTCAATAAATGATTTGGTGAAAGAGAACAGCGACTAATTGTCTGGTTACTAAATGCCTCTGTACCCTATTCCAAGCTCTCTGGAGCCAATTTTCTCATTGACTTCTGCAGAAACTGAAAAAGACCATAGATCTGACTGCATCAAACTCACAGACTATAAAAATATAGAGTAGATACCTAAAGGCTAAAAGTACATGCACATAAAATAATGCAAAGCAAAAGGCTCTAAGGTTGGGAGGATGAAAGTAAACAAATTATATCCAACAAAAGTTTTTATTTTTCTGGAAAACAGCCTCTCATTCACAATATTAATTAATAAACTTCATAATTCCTAGACAGAGTTGTGGCATTTATCCACATGCAAACCAAGTTCTCCACAACTTCTAAAGATGGCCACAACTAAGCACAAAGCTCTAATAAGACTACAGGACTATGTGGCTAGATTTGTGTCTTCTCTCCATTATCAGTGATGAAGTTTCAAAGTCAACACACGACCTGAAATAAATAAATCTTCTCCTCTCACAAGGACATCCTCTTTCACAGTTTGCACTTTCCTGGAATAGATGGGATAATATTTAATGAGTGATTCTCCATGGAAGATTCTGTCATGTTTATCATAAGCTTGGCAGTCCCCAAGTGAAAAGCTTGGTGTTATACAGGTCCAGCTGTATTTCTACTTCTTTTTTCATCAGTTTTGTCTCTTTCAAATTTGTGAGATGTAAAACAGGACACATGGAAGGAGAGTCATTCCCCAGAACAGAAAAATAGCATAATTACACTCACTGTGGTTCTTTGTTGTGTGGTATTCCAGTGATGATAGCTCCTGTACTCACCCTCAGTGCAAATGCCAAAGCAGTCTGTAAGTTTTGTGCACATGCACTTTAGCACAGCCTTTTTGCTGTAGTACGATGCAGTTACCTGTCTCAAAACACTGTCAAAAACACAGAAGGGACTTCCCATAAGATAAACTACCAGAAAAATAATTCCCATTGTGAGAACTTGAGGGAGGTATAGATGGCAAAACCAGGAAGGTGCTAGCTTCTGGCCTGGTGAGGCAGATCTGGGTAACCTATCCTGACAACAATTTGCATAGTGACGAACTATGGGGAAGGAAGCCACTTATACACATGCCAGCCCAAGCTGTGGTAACAGCATCTATGCCTCATAGATGTCTGGGACTTTTACTGTATAAATGTGGTGCCTTCAAAACAACAGCTCTGGAAACCCCATCACCAAGAACAACCGGGTGAAGAAGGACCAGCTGAACATCATGGGATTCACATGGTGGTGACTATCATTCTCCCTAATCTCTCTCACGTTCTCTTTCCCAGCCCCCTGCACTTGTCTTCCCATTTCTTTCCATGTCTCTCTACCTCTTTCACCTTTCATATCCTTCTGGATTAGAAAAAGTAATAGAGGTAATTAGTCTTCTGAAATTTTGTGGCAATCAGGAACATTGCTAGCTAGAATTTGTCAATTTTACTCAACAAAACAATTTTAATACATTGGGAGCAATGTGGGAAAAGTTAAACAATAAACAATATTAAGCTCATTAAACAATAGGTCTTGTCAATCTATTTTTTTGGTACCTTAACAGTGAGACCTCTGTTCTGGTTCTGGCCAGAACAGGGTTAATTTTTGCAGTAGTCAAAGGCAGGAGGGGGCATGGCTAGGACACAGAAGTTATTCTATTTCATCTCACAGCATTGCCAGAGGCAGGGGAAGGGATTCTCCTGCTTCTTCCAGTCAAGCAAGCCTGATGGACAGAGCAGTCAGGGTAGCAGGGCACTAGTCTCGAGCCAGAGGGAATAGTGGGCTGAAATGACTGTAGTCGTGTTGAGATCAGTGGGCATTTTTGTGGGAATCACTCTCTCTTTCTGTACACTTTTGTAATTAATATTGTTGTTGTCACTGTTTGTTTTTTTATCTTGTTGCTCTTTCCAGTAAATTGTTCTTAACATGTGATCTTTGCTGTTTGGAGGAAAAAAATGGGAGAAAACATTCTTAAACCAAGACAATCATCCAGTGTAACAATAATAAAACTCTCTTCCCTCTACACACAGACATACATACACAGAGGGCTACAGATACATATATTTTTAGCAAGAAGCTGTTAGAGCTCTAATTTTCAAAAAATTCCATTTACTTTTCAGCAAAGCAGAACAATCTTTCAAAAGGCATCTAGATTTTACTTTTTTTAATCAAAGGTACTAAGGAATAAATTTCTTGAAGATCAAATGCATTCTACTATAGGACAAAGGTTGTGATATAAACTTATTAAGCCATTACATGAAAGAAGTAGAGCGGTATTACAATTCAAAAAGAGACCAGACACCATAGAAAATTATCTCCTTGCTTCCAAGTGGAATGAAAGATGCAAATGTCAAGATGAATGTGACAAAATGTGTACTTCCCCAACAAAAACAATAGAATACAGAAAAATCTGGTGTCTTTTTGTCTCTTTTTGCATAGGATGGGCAAATACAAAGAAATTTTTAATGAGTGCCAATATTTTTACCACACAGCCACATGACCATTTGCTTTCTCTTTCAGTATTTATTCTAGTACCAGATATCATAAGCTCTGTACAAGCACATCCATGGCCTGGCAATGAATATCTATTTATTCAGACAGATACTAAGCTTATTGCCATCATGGTCCTGCCTTTTGTGACAGTCAGTGCCCCCTACCCCCCTCCAGTGGCACACCCTCACACTGGAAAACGTTAGCCCTCTACCCGTGCTGCGCAGCTCGCGGGTGAATCACCTGATGTTTTTAGCATGCCCAGGCTGTCACCATTGCTCCCCGTCTAAAATAATCTCCATTAATTTCTGTAAATACCATCTGGATGGTATCGTTACAAGTGTTCACTCACCTAAAACATTTACACCTCACATTTATAAGTGACCTGATTTTCAGCAACATGGACACAAAGGTGAACTTGATACTAAACCTGCTGCTTTAATTATTATTTGGTGTTAAATTTAATCTGACAAAAAATATTCATGAAATCATTAAGGTTGGAAAAGATCTCCAAGATCATCAAGTCCAATATTGCAGACTAAAATTTGTTCTTATGCTTTAGTTTTTGTTGTTTGTTTTCTCATTAACATTTATCATTCTTTTAAGATAGCAGCCTGATATAGCTGGTGTTAGTAGTCTAGTGGATTCCAGATACATCCGTTTTGATAGCCCACTGGTTTATTGCTTCATAAGTAATGAGAAAATGAAAAGGATAAGACTCCTTAAAATCCTACAGTTCCTCTGAAACTTCTTGGTTGTGGAGCTCTATAGATTTCAAATTAATCACTCTAGAATTATCCATTTGATTTTATAAAACTAGGAGAACATGCAGACTGCTTGGTCCACTTTTCCAAAAATTTAAATCAACAGTCTTGAGAGAAAACAGTGTATTTAAACAAAAACCTTACACTGAATTCAGTAGGAATATGTGAGCATACTTGAGAAATGGCCCCAATCTTTCCCTGTACCTATTTTTCATCTCTCATATGGGGATTAATTGCCTGTCTTCAACTCACTACAAGTCTTCTATGGAGTAAATAATTTGAATGTAGTAACACCCAGTCACACTCTGCTATCTTCTCATCTCAGTGTCTCCAAAGAATTCCCAGTATGAAGTTAGCTCTAAAGTGACTCAAAGAAAAGGAGAATGTGTAACGGTGTGCATGCAGCCAAGTAAACCTGCTGGGTGCTAGAGCAGAGATACTTTTATCTGGGATGGAGAAGTGTAGGTTCTTACAATAGATTCCTTTTATAGAAAAGTAGGGAATGGAAAATTGCTAGAGAGTGGGAAGTGTTTGATGGTCAATGTTGTGGTAAGTAACTTGAACTCAGTGATTACAAGAGTTCATAAAAAGCAAGATTAGATATACCTCGTGCATATATCTAAAATTAAATACTTGTATAAAGGTATTTAACACTGTTTGGTTAAGCTATCAAATATCAGCCAAATAGAATTTTTTGTAATCTTGCTTGTATTCCATACTCTTTGCATTAAAGGTTTCTGCAGTTGTTCTTTTTGTGTGATGTCATTAGTTACATAAGTCTGTAGTGCACTCTTAAAACTTTCTTCAAAAGTGGGAGCATAAGAATCATTGCTAACTTATCTGTATCAGATCACGCATTTCCTGTGCATTATCAGGTTATTCAACCAGCTCAGCACATAAGCAGAGTTTAGCAGAGTGTTGTACCTCCTTGATTCCACGGTCAGCTTGCAACTACCAGCCCTTGCTAGACTGAGGATATTATAATTAACAATGTGTTACATCCCTAAACCCGCAGCTTCCCACACAGCACATGAGCACACTCAGCAAATGATAGCAAACACTGCCACAGACAGCTCCACCATCTGAAAGTGCTTACATCTAAATGAATTTTAGATAATAGACAGATAGATCTTTAGAGAGACAGATTTCCCATTTTAAAATGGCTTTTTTAAATGTGAACTCTTGTACTATTTACTTGTTTCCCGGTCACACAGATCTTTCGGTAGAAGTTGCCAAACTGTGATAACATTAGGAATCAAAAATCAAGATCAAAGAGAGAACATAACCTAAAATAAAACCACAAGTTCTAAGGATATTTCAGTTTTGAACTTCTTAACTAACAAAATGCTGTACTGCAGCTAGGCTAAAGTTCTCATCATCTGTATTCACAAACTCCAACAACACGTGGTGCAAATTAATTGGGATTTAAACTTCGGAATCAATTTTATCTGTACTACGGAATTAATCTCTTATGAATTTCACATGATTCCTGCAACCAAACCTAGCCCAAATAGCATAATATATTTTATTAACACCACGCCTTCCATGTGTTGATTCAAGTTAGGGCAGTGGGGGAGACTCTGCTTTTCACAGAAATCCTTATTAAAAGCTAGACAGTTTTACATACAATTGGTGGTCCCACATGGGTTCAGTCCAGTCTTGTAGTAAATATGTGCTGTGTCCAGGGAACTGAAAAAGCTGCACAAAGGATATGGAGGTATTTCTCTTTTCTTGAAGTTGGCTGCTTGTATCCTGAAAGAGACAGAGCTCATGGCATTTGAAATCAAAACCAGATAACTAATGAGGACAGTATTAATCTTTTTATAGAAATTTATAATTCTCTTTTAAATTAAGTAATGAATTCATTTTTAATAATTTCCCCCGAGTTCCTCTCTGAGACTTGAGATTTTGCACGCTAACAGTGACAAGGATTTCCAAATGAAAGAGATACAATCAGACTCGATCCTGCTAAAGAAGATTTCTGACTTTTCTGGTTGGATGAAAAGAGTCAAAAAATGTTAATTAGTGAAGTCAAGGTATTTGAGCTGTTATAGACATGATACCAATGCCTTTAACTCATTCTAATGAAGCAAAAGGAATTCCACACAGGAAGTTTTCAAGGACTTATGGTGTTCCTTGGGTAATTTCCCCCCAGAAAAATCAAATAATTTAGCAATCCTCTGTACCACCAACAAATTTCTGGCTGCCTTACTCTATGGTGGTTATGAAAAGAAATAGAGGGACAAATTCTTCTTTTAGTTATTTCAGGTTGACTGAAGAATCTACCCAAAAACAGTGAAATAAGGAGGAAACGAGATGCATATTTTTCTCTCTCCAAATTGTGTGTAGATACATACATACTCGTATATTAAAATCTGATATTTATGCATTCATCTCCAGGAGTTTCACTTTTCTGTACTAATGATTATTTCAATACAATTTATTGGATGTTGTCACTGGCTTTTCTTTAGGAATCATTTTAAGGACCACTTGGAAGTGGTTTGAGAAGATACAAACATTGCTAATGTGGGAGATAGAATACACAAGTGACTAAGTAGCACAAAAAGGATCTAGTTTCATCCCTGACTGATATACTGAGTGAATTGGCACCACACAGCTAAGGATCAAGGAGATGCGGCGAAAAAATATCTGCTACTGACTATATTCATATTTTTAACAATACTATAATGTCAGTGGTTTTGTGAATGCCACAGTTTCAATACTACATTCCCAGGAATAAAGTTGAGGTGCTTAAAAAAAGCCCTACAATATTTTATCAAATTTCTTGCCAATGTATCACACTGAAAGCAAATCAAACACTCACCTCATTCCTTCAATATTAGTTTCTGTGTCATACAGGGGAAAAAAATCTCCTAATGGCATTGTCTACTATTTCCTACAAATTTTCTCATTTCCATGTATTCCAAGATTCTCTCTACATGTAAATATTTTTCAATATTTGTCAATATTTTTCAATTGATTGCTTATAATAATAATAACAGTGAGACTGCTATACTATACCTGGAACAAATGTTGTTAGTCACTCGCTTTATCTTTAGTAGTGGACAGTATTCCTCCTCCAAAATCATGCAGTTTCACACTGATGGTGAGAAACAGTCTTTCTATTCAAGGAAAGAAAATTAGCTGATCCAGAAACGTCATAAATGCTGTAGTAATGCCATTGTATTATAAATATTCTGAAGGGTGACATTGTACAAATTTGATTGCAACACTGCATTGCATACTGAGTCTAGATAGGTAGT
The DNA here is from genome assembly GCA_013397155.1 of Irena cyanogastra. Lineage (NCBI taxonomy): Eukaryota > Metazoa > Chordata > Aves > Passeriformes > Irenidae > Irena > Irena cyanogastra. Next base: position 166,637 of record VWZV01011277.1, read on the forward strand.
CTGACTTAAAATTCATAGACGTTGTGCCATGTCTTGGTATTGACCAAGGAGTAGTGTGAATGAGAAAAAGCCCCATATTAAAATGAAGTATCACAGAAATAATTCTGAATATGCTTGAGATACTTAAAGTGGTGAATACAGCGCGGAAACGCACCCAGCAAAAACACCTTTCCCATATTGTCTTCTTCTAAGCTGTAGAAGCAGCTTAACTTGAAATATGTTCAGATTTCAGTGAAGCTGTTGAACTTCACTGGGCTCTGTGTCTGCAAAAATTATTCACGTTAGGTACAACAGAAGTGTGCAAGCTACAAAATTACTAAAATACTCCTATTCCTTCCACTTTTGGGTGTGTTTTCCAGTGTTTCTTTGAGACAAACTGAGAGCAATCTTCAAGAATGTTATGTTCTGCTATAGTTCTCCAGCACTACTGTAGAAAACGCACTGAAGGCTGGAGATATCACAAGTAAAAGCAACCTCTAGCTATGTAAAGACAAGTTTTAGCACTGAAGTGCCATAATTGCTTTGTGTAAAGAATAATGACAGGTGGAAAATAGAAAATCAGGATGTCTTCTCACGACCACTGAGAGAAGAATTGGACTCATACAGGTATTTATTAATTACAATAGAACTGCATTACGACAATTAAGTAAAGTAAAGCAAGGAAAAGTGCTAGAGAAAAGTTGCAAATGCACTATTAATTCATTCATATCCGGTTTGCATGGCTTTGGTTCTGGAGGGGCTAAAAAGGGTGGCTTCTTTGAATAGATGCCAGAAGCTTTCCCCATATCCTGTAGAGCCAGTGCCAGACAGCTCCAAGGCAAACCACTGCTGGACCAGTTGTGTCCATCATCATTTATGGGGGAAAAAACTGGAGCAGAGGAGAGGAGAGTGAGAAAAAGCCCTGCATATACTAAGGTCAGACAGACACTTCAGAGACAGGAAGTGCTCCAGGCGCCAGGGCAGAGATTTCTCTGCAATCCTTGCTGGAGACCAGAGTGTGGTAGTCTGCATCCCTGCAGCCCACGAAAGCTCATAGGGCAGCAGAGATCCACTTGCAGCCCCTGGAGGACTGCACCAGAGCAGTGTCTGTCTGAAGGAGGCTGCGAGACGCTGCCGAAAATCCATGCCGTAGTAGGTTTCTGGCAAGACATGCAGACCCATGGAGATACGAGCCCATGCTGGAGCAGGTTTGCTGTCCCTCAGGAAAGCCATGCTGGAGCAGTTTGTGAAGAAGTGCAGCCCTTGGGGAGGACTCACATTGGATAACTCCATAGCAGACCATCTCCCATGCTGAAGCAGGGAAGGAGTGTGAGGAGTCCTCCACACAAGGAGGAAGCAGCAGCAGGGACAGAGAGACAGCATGGTTTTACTTCTTGTTACTCTTCTCTGATTTGATAAAAAATTGGTAATTAAGTTCCTCAAGTCATGTCTGTTTGTCCCACGGTGGCAGTCAGTGAGTGCTCTTTCTGTGCCCATATCTCAACCCCTTAGCCTGTTGGTTTATCTTTTTTGTTCTGGTGAGTTGGGGGGTGATAGAGAGGCATAGGTGAGCAGCTGGCATTCAGACAGGGTCAACCCACCAGGTCATCCCTCATGTGCGTACCTTTATTACACAGTCAGATACTATCTATCTTTCTCCAAGACCCCAGCTTCATTCAGCACTTATGGCTTAGCGGCAAACTCCCTACTGACTGTCTTCAAACCAAAGAACTTTTTTTAAAATACATTGCGCTGTCGCTGTAAGTGAAAGTATGTTTTCCCCATGTCCTGCGAATGTGAGACTCTGGCACAAAGTGTACACTTCCCTATCTGCCATCTTTCTTGGCCCAGAATTAAAGATGGAATTCCTTTATGGTTTTTTTCTCTATAGCTGACAGTCTGTTCTCCAGTGAAGACATATAAATTCTCATTTTATGAATCTTGCTAAAGCAAGCATGACTTGTTTCTGAATATAATTTTAAAAAAATTAAGAACTTCAGCCTGAATTGCTAATGTTGGAAATTCAGAAGCATGTACAAACCAGTCATGAAAGAGCAGTAATAAACTTAATTGCTGTCAACAATTTCAGCTGTGTGATAATCTACTGTAAAACATGTAGAATTGAGCATACAACTTTTTAGGTTGGGCAGTAAACCTGTGAAACAACATTGCGAATACAAGAAGCATACATGGGTTTCACAGAGAGTGAACAGATACTTGGGAAAATGCACCCTTTGAGATCTGTCAAACAGGTAAAATATCAAGAAAACATCTAGATTAAAAATACCTTACTCCTTTCCAAGTCTCTACTTCAGGCACACACCAGAGGGGCTGTGACTTTCACCCAGAGTNATACTTTACATTTGCTATAGATCTCCAGTTACAGGCACTTTGGGAGACTTACTTGCTATATGAAGGGAATTTTAAAAAGAGCACCTTGAAGATCAGCAGGACAAAAAGAGGATTACAAGGGAGAATTGACAAGCTGCTTGTATATAGCTTGACTGAATAAGTGCCAAACGATAATTATGACCAACTGATATTGTAAGTAGAGTGACAGAACTGAGGTTGTTACTCACAGGTGTTGAAACAACTAATTTAAACGTGTCAGAATAAAGCTGGGAGAAGGATTGGGATTAAGAACACTACTCTGGAAGTGACATCTGGTGAATTGCAAGTCTCCCAAGAGTATGGGAGAGTTTTCAACATATAAATAATTTAATACTGAACTGGTGAGGTTCTCAAGAACATTGTCATCTTGTATTAGCACCAAGAAAAGCTGGACAATCCTACAGAGATTTTTTCACTATGTAAATGTAAGATAAGGAAGGATTATTTTTCAGATACACCTTGAAGCATATTCCATTAGGAAATGATGGCTGTGTAACCCCTCTTTTGAACCAATCTCTTAGCAAATAAGACTCTGTTTAAAGTTCACTCTAGTATGTTAAATTTCACCCTCCTGCGTACTACATATAATTATTTTTCTTATGTTGTAACAAAATCTCTCTTCAATATAACCTAAGAAATTAATCAAATTTCAAGTGTAAAACTTACACAGCATACAAGATTTCATATGTATGCTTCCTGAAAGACACTAGAACTATATGATGACAAGCGGAAAAACAGAAAGATAATACAATGAGAATGCCATTTTTTTAGAATTCATCTCTGATAATGAGAAAAAGCTTGGCTTTACTTCAGAAGAAATTACTGTTCTTGTCTGTCTCTTGTGTGATTAGCCACAATTTTAATTGATCACAGGGTTCAGATTCAGAGCTGACTTGTGACAATATTTGACAAGTCAACCATGGTCAGATTTCACTGCTAAGACAGAGCACCCTCCACTTACCAGACAGCACACCTTTCCTGGACTTTCTTCTCTGTGCCCCCAGCTGGGCACTTGTCACTGAATCTGTAGGGCAGAGAATGTTCCAGTTGTCCAGAAAAGGTACTGTTTAAGTACTGTTTACTTTGCAGTTTTCTGTGAAAAGCTAGTGTTAGCTTTAGCACCCTGGAAGGTAAATCCAGAACAATAAGTAGATACTGCAAGCTTTGTGAGACAGAATTTTCATGTTAAACCAACTCTCTTTTTTCAATAACTCTCTTTTTTCAATAATTTCAATATCTTTTTTCAAGATATTTTCTGAAGGTAGGGAGTTTTTAGGCTTTCTATTTTAAGAATTTGTGAGAAAAAGTTTTCAACACGTTGAAGCAGAAATTACATCATAATGTTTGACTGAATTCTTTTAAAAATTGTATGTAGCATCCAGATGTAGGAATGGTCTTAAGTGAAAGAGATGCTCATGCTAGGACACTCAAATCATAGAATCCCTACCTGTTCTCAATAATCCCAAGATCTCTGGACGCAACTAGTGTAAATTTCCATACATGCACTTTTGTCAGTGGTTTTGTGGGTTTTTTTGTTTAATATTTGACATTGCTGTACATTTCATTTTGCATGACACTGTCTAAGCAACTTCAAAGAGATTCTGCCTTTCTGTTGTGAGCCACGGACAAGGAAAATAGACAATACAATTTTAATTATCAGGGACAATAAGTGATATTTGACTGAAAAGGACAAAATTCTATATCAGTGCATTATGTGCAAAACCTTCCGGTTTTTACAGGAATCTAACTAAAATAATGGAAGTTATTATCTAGTAATTCTGTTTATTTTAACATCAGACGTGTCATGGCTCTTGGTGCCGGCACTTCTGAATGGCTTTACAGTGATGTGGACGGAAATTTTCATAGACTGTGATGTTTCTTCTTTTTCTCACACAGATGCGCATATTGTATGGCTGCTTTTTTCTTTTTGAAAGAGTACTTTCAGGTTGAAGTAGTCTGCAAAAGAAGGGAATATACTGTAGAGTGTGTCAAAGGTATAAAACCCAAATGGGTCAATATCTAATGTTCCAGACGAAGCAACTCCATTAGTTGCTTCATCTGGGGTCGGTGAGATCAGCACATTGATTTTGAGGCTTGCAGTCCCTGCAAAAGTGGTCAACACTGGCTGGTGTGACAATGCTGGGATTCCACATCTGAATTCTTGTTTGATTTTTTTACACACATTTCAAATTAATTAGCTAACACTTCTGCTGCTTTTAACAAATGAGGCTTGGACTGTGAAGTGCTCCTTACAACCTGACATTTGTGAATAATGACATGTCTTAAGGTTACTTTTGTTCCACCCTTCTTTCTTCATTTACTGTTTTGCTGGGGTACTGTCAGACAGACAGAGAAAGGGAGTCACTCGTCAGAGAGTCCCTGAGTATGGCTATACTGCACTTGTAGAGCATGCAGAATTGTAAATGCTGCACAGCCATGCACAATTTGCTGGAAACAAAGCATTTTAGTTAAGAATGCCTGCAAACATTTCTCCCTGCAACAGCAGAGTGTGCAGGGGACTAGTGCAAACATATTCAGCTTATGTGATCAGTAAATCTCCATGTGTTCATCAAAGCTATGCCAATTTAGTTGACACTGAGAAAAGAGTCCTAAAAGTTTGGAGAGTTTGCCCTACTAATTTTGTGGTCAAAACACTCATTGATTCTACCCTGTAGCTAAAGAAAGAGAAACTGCTTTTAAGCACGCACCACATCTTGCATTAGCCACCACTGCCTTTGCGTGAATGCGGTTTGGAGAAGGTCAAAGCTATTCCAGAGTGTGTATGTTTCCTGGGAAAGGGCATTCCAGCAATGCATTAATACATAGTCTGATTCATGCTGAATCAATGAAGTAATTTCACTATTGTGAGCCTGCACAATAGTGAAATTAGTGGGCCAATGATACATAAATCAACAGATGGGGCCTCAAAACATTTGTGCTCATACTCTGTCAACGTGATCTCCACTGAATTTCCCTTATTTATTGTCATCTTTTCCAGGACTGTTTGATGGTTTGTCGAGTGTAACTAACCAGAAAGCATTTTGCCTAAAGATAGTTTTCTCCAGACAACAACACAACACATCATCAGTTTCTGACTGAGAAAATATGGGCATTCATAAGTTACAGTTTGTTGATTTTAGCCACTCAGTGGTGGTTTGGCAATTGATTGTCAGCACTGAAAGGTCTGAGGTACAGAGTGCTGTGCAACTTTTTTCAAGCTGTGTCTTGATGAGATGAATTCTAATGAATCCCTCCTCTACACGCTGAAGCTTAATCCCTATTCAGAAGGGATTAGTATTCAAATTTATCATAGAATCAAGACTGATTAGCGGTCTAACACAAACAGTATGTCATGGAACATTCACTGGAAAGTTTGTGACATTTCTTGTTTATTTCTCAATTTTTGTGATATTCCTACAGTTAGCAGGGTGGCCTGTCTCACTGTTGTCATTTGCCAGTAGAAATTATTGATTAAAATGCTGCAAGGAACTGATGGGGGAAACTTCAAGACTGCACTGAGCGACACTTTGCAGCTGTATGCAAATTACGAGAAAAGTTCTCTGTTTCCTGGGGGAAGGTCAGTATGAAATCTGGTTGGGTGCACTGGCTCAGGAGATGTAGTTTTGATCCTGCCTCCCTAAAGAAGTTTCTACTGGGAGATTTCATCACACTCATGAGCTACAGTGGCAGGCTTGTAAGGGAGCATTTGACTGAAGAAGTCTTGCAGATGGGGGGCAATGATAGTTAATCAAAGTACTGTTTTAAAGTTCCTTTCTTAATAAAGTAGAGATAGGTTACTTCCAAAACTTAGATAAGCCTGAATCATCTGAGGAATTAGATAGAACTAGCTGGAAGAAAACAGGAAAAATGATACAACTAGGAATGTGGACCACAAATCAGTTCAAATTGGCAGTGGTTGCTGCTGTGAATCAAATAGTTCCTTAGATCAGATTAACAATTTTTAAGCAAAATTTCATCACAGGGGCCTGTGTTCACTAATGACTTGCTAATGAGCACCAAGATTTCAGATGTACATTTCAAAAGAGTCTTTCTGTCTCTTCCTTTTCCTCCATAAAAGAAAGAGTAGGGAAAATGTTTTCAATTATCTCAGGGAGATAGGGCTGATGGAACATAAATAGGAATAACATTTATTCCCACCTCTATTAAAATTTAAATGTATACTACTTTATGACATACTTGTGATAATTTTTTTTTCTTTATGTGTGTTGAAAGTCTAGTGAAATCAATGGAAATCTCTCTTTGATCTCAGTGTTGTGTGAGTCTTCATGCTCAGGAATGTTGAAAGAGAGGCAGAAGGGGAAGGTTCTTAGGTCAGAAAAAAATGACAAAGCACCTGATTAGTGTATATGTTGCTGGAATAAATAAAAAAGAAAGGACAATCATATTGTCAATATATGAAACAACAGCCCAATATTTATTACTTGCATATTGATACTATCAAGAAACTGCAACTCCATTCATTCTCCTGCAGTACCATCATGTAGATAACCAGTCTGATCATGGAGGCATCCAGTACTTTACAGATGTATGAAACATTTCATATAGATAAAATGTTGAGCAAGGGACACTATGGAAGGGCATAGAAGCTTGAATGGCGTGCCCACTTAAGCTGGAAGTTTTGATCTGTCAGTGATGTGATGCTACTTTGCAATTTTTTATACATAGCTTTTGGTGTTGTGATCTTTCCTAATCTCAGATGCTAGACGAATATGAATTCTTTGTCACTCATCACCACAATTTTTAAGGGTTTTTGTCACATTGGCACTGTGCTTATAGGAGCAGTAAGAAATCAACTTAAAGCTTAAATTGTTCAATGTGTCACATAAGTACCTTAAAAATTTGGGTTGCAATATATACTTAATTTTTACTGACTCTAAAATTAGATGTAAGTCATGGTCAAAGTGAAATACAAGTTTATGTACAAAGAAGGAAATGACGTTCTTAGGAAGTTATTACTTTGTTGCAATGAGTTTCAGCTCATTTTGTGGTCTCACTGTCCAATATCAGTGCTCTGAGGGCAACACGGTACTAAGATGTAAGAAGTACACAGACTAACGTTGTAAATTAATTTATATCAGCCAAGTGTCAGTATCATTGGCTGCCAATACTACTGCTGCAAATAGCTGATTATACTGAAGGAAACAGGGCAACCGGGCAAATTGGAAAGCCATAAAAAGCATGAGAAAAGCTCTGCAAGCTGTGACATTCCTATTATATCAAACCATGCTGTACCAACTCCCTGGTCGCAGCAAGTCAAAGGTAAACGAGTGAGGACTAGGCACGTCCCCTCCCCCTGTACAGTCTCCTGTTCAGTCTCATTCAAAAGCTATGTTCAGTTAAATAAGAAATATTGTGCGCCGTAAGTTGGAGATTGCAAATTATTCCCTACCACCAGCAAAAAGCCATTTCATACCTCAGAGCACGGAATCAGATTACATTATTTCCTTAGTTTCCTGAATGCTGCATTCAGGTTGTGAAAAGACTCCTAGAAATCAGCTGAGAGAAGGGTTATTTCAAACTAAGGTTTCATTTATGGTGATGCCTTTTTCTCTGGTCCCAGAATTATGAGTCAGGCACAGTTAAGGGGATGAAAGGGGTTTTACCTCATTTAATAAGGATCCTTATGATGCACAACTCAGAAAGGAGGAAAATGCTGAAAATACTGCAGCTGACACATATTCAATTTTTATAGACTTTGCTATAAAAATTAGCATACCTGATGAAGATTTCCCAATGAGAAGCTTGCCAGATAAAGTAATGTCCCCCTATTCTGGTAACTTCTAGCATCTCCCCCCCTTCTGATGAGGCTTGTATCCTGGTTACAAAAAATATGTCCTGGAGAGCTGATTCCAACATTGGTTCCTTTGGAAAGCAAAGACAGCATAAAGCTTCAGGCCTTCAACAGGGAGACTTTTAGAAGAATTTGTCCTCCTGCCCAGGGAAATGCCAGAACTAAGTTACAGTATTAGGCTACAAATATGTAAGCTAAGCATACAGAGAATACATAAAAGGTATATTTAAAAAAGGCAAAAAATCACCAGAGCATCAGTGCAAGATTATTGCTAAAAAAAGTATGAGGAAACAAGGAACACAAAGGGTCTAGAAGAGAAAGGACGATGAGGAAGATTTGCAAATTGCTTGGAAGACACTCTGGAGACAGATGATAAAAAAGCATTTTAGTTGGAAACAGTGACTTTCAAGAGTAAAGACTGTCAATAAACCTCAGGAAAGAAACAAAGAAACTGAATCACTTACAGTGAGTGGTCTTACTATGAACAATGACATAGCTCAGCTACCCAGGGATGCTGAGCTTCATCTTTGCTGTAAGAAAATACACTCAAAAATAGCTAGTGGGGCCCACACTTGTTAATTGCACCTATCTCCGCAAATCCAGCAGGAGTAGACATGTTGACCCATCTCACCATATACATTACTTAAAAGAATGTTTGCAAAGGAATGGACTAGAAGCCCTAGCAAGTAGGAAGGATGAGAACAGGCATACAATGATAGCAATATGTGGGTAGAGAACTGGTAGCTATGAGGCAGTGTATGGTGAAAAAAAGAAGGAGATCTCTGGCTCCTTTTTGAAAACTGTTTTGGGACTACAGTCTATGAACTTGGTTAAAACTATGCCACTCCTGACTAGTTAGACCACTTAGGAACTTCATCCCTCTCACTGGAAGCTCATAGATGTCAAAATATCTTCTAAATGCCTGCTGTAGTGATGTTCAGTAAAAAAAACTAGCAAAAACATTATGCTGTCCTACATGCCCTCAGAACATTCTTTCGGAGCCAGAGTGTGCCAGGAATCACAAAATGCCAGAATATTCTGGGTTGGAAGGGACCCATCAGGACCATCAAGTCCAATTCCTGGCCCTTTGCAGGACACTGCAAGAATCACAGCATGTGACTGAGAGTGTTGTTCAAGCACTTCCTGAATTCAGACAAGTTTGGTGCTGTCACCATTTCCCTGGGGAGCCTGTTCCAGTGCTCAACAGTCCTCTGAGGGGTAAGCTTTTTCCTAATAACCAACCTAAAACTCCCCAGACTGAGCTTCATGCTATTCTCTCAAGTCCCATCACCGGTCATCAGAGTGGAGAGACCATTGCCTGCCCCTCCACTTCCCCTCATGAGGAAGTTGAAGATCACAATGAGGTCCCCCCTCAGTATCCTCTTCTCCAGGCTGGACAAACCAAGAGATTTCACCTCCTCAATATTTCCTCTCCAGATATTTCACTATCCTCTTGGCCCCCATTTTGGGGCTCTCTAACAGGTTAATGTGTGTTTTAAAACCTGCCCCCAGCACTCGAGGTGAGGCTGCCCCAGTGCAGAGCAGAGCAGGACAATGCCCTCCCTTGCCTGGCTGTGATGCTGTCTCTGATGCTCCCCAGGACAGGATTGTCCCTCCTGGCTGCCAGGGCACTGCTGGCTTACATTCAGCTTGCCACTGATCAGGACCCCTAGGTCCATTTCCACAGCACTGCTCTCCAGCCTCTCATTCCCCAGTCTGTGTGTACATCCAGGGTTGCCTCATCCCAGGCGCAGAAATCCAGCACCTGACCTTGTTAAGCTTCATACAGTGATTGCCCATCTCTCTAGCTTGCCCAGGTCACTCTGCAGGGCCTCTCTGCCTTTGAGGGAGTTCCCCCCAATTTAGTGTCATCAGCAAACTTAGTATTACTTCCAGTTCTGCATCCAAGTTGTTTTTGAAGTTGCTGAAGAGAGCTGGCCCCAGGACAAAGCCCTGCAGAACCCGACTAGTGAAGTTCATTTGCTCTGCTGCTGTGGTTTTATTCACATTTCTAGTGCTTCTCTGTATATAAACCTACAACCAAATAAGCATACAATGATTTAACTAAATCTCTTTTCCTGGTAGCTGTCGATTAATCTTGGTAGTTTGAAGTCAGTATAGCTAAAAAGGGTAGTAAAAGAAAAGCTTGTAGAAAAGTTCCTTGTATTTTTCTTTTATAATTTAAAATGAGAAAAAAAAAATTGTAATTGTGTCTTGCATCAGTTCAGAGAATTAAAACATTATCTTCTCTGAGTCAGACCATGAAGCGGAGACTGGGAGATTTTATGTATTAAACTCTGCTATACTCGTTACCATACAATCAGCAAGTTTACTACAGTGTTGTTTTCTGTTCTCTTATATTCACATGGTTTAAGTGATAACCTTGTTCATTGCATAAGTGATACTGCTTCCCCCACAGATGCCTCACAATACTTGGAGTATGTTACCAAGGTCTTGGCTCCATCGCAGCCTCATGGTGTTGCAGCTGGTTTGCTATGGATTATACTGTCTCCAACTCCTGAACAGGTATTTATAGAGCTGCCTCAGTAACCCACACCTGATTAATGAGATGAGAATATAAAATACTCCACCTGCTACAACAGCCACAAAAACTGAACTAAGAGTTTCTCTCTGTAAGAGAAAAAGAGAAAACTAGTCTCCAAGCTTCAATGTACAGAACAAGCAAGATCAGCTGCTCATTTACCTCAGCTCCTAATGATGCTGTTTGTGAATGAGTTGGTTGCTTACTCATTTAGCCCACTAGCAGACAGTCATTCCAGGGAAAATTATGCATTACCGCAATAAATATTGTAGGACATAAAAACTGTCATCTCTGCCTTTTAGACTGTGATCTTCTGGAAAATCCGTCCCGTCATTATTCTCCATGTAGTATTCAAGAACAGTAAACTGCCTGTTGAGATATAGAGCAGAATAAATGCATTGAGGAGAGTTTTTGTAGACTGTAGAGAATGTGCATTGGATATAACTAACACGTGTTTCCGATCTTTCTTGTAATATGAAGGAAAAATATTTATTTATTTTATTTTATATTAAACAATTTAACAGCTGTAAACTTGTGTCCAAACTGTTTGACTCTGGCAATACATCGAGAAAGTTTCTCAATCTTTATTTCAAATATGTTAGTATTCTTTACTTGAAAGATATTATATGCAAACAATCACATCTTGAATTAAAATTCAATCCATTCATTTCCCTGTTATGTTTGAATTAATGTAAATCTTAGCAATACATATCTAAACAGAATCTGTGAGTGCTTTATACTAAACCAATAAGAAACCATGTGCCTCCTTTAAGTGGGGAAGGCTTTCAGCACACTCAGCAGAGTAATCAACTCAAACTGTTGAGCCAAAGGGAAATACAGAAGATAGTAACTGAAAAT
>VWZV01011277.1:178234-220612 GCA_013397155.1 Irena cyanogastra
TGAAAATGTAGTCACCACATTTTTTGCTTATAAAAGTGTCTCAGCAGCCAGGTGGATGGAAATGTAAAGACTTTCACGTTTTAAATGTTCCCATTTTAAAACTAGTTTATCAACTTTTTTTTTTAAATCCACAGAGTTTTGAAGATATCATTTGCAACTGATTTTTTAAACCATCATTTGCAGTTTTCACTGAAGAGTGAGGAACCGACATCTGCAAGCGAGAGTTCTCACACTCAGCTACTGACTGCCAGCAGTCTTTCCACTTTCATTTCCATGGAAACTGGGCAAGAAAATGTTGTATTTCTCATCTTTTTTTTTTTTTTTAATTCTTATTTTTATTCACCCAGCCACTTAACTTGCAAAAATAGGAATTAGCCCAGAGCGTCTAGGGGAGTTTATGTATGACTAGTGCTTTTAGCAGATGTAGTCTAAAGCTGCCACCAGACCTAAAGTTCATTGACTGGAGCTACTTGTTGTGATATGTTTTACCTTTTTTTTGGTTTTGCTTACTGGTAACTCTCAAAAACTCTGATGTTTCAGTAGTAGTTTTGCTCCTTAGGTGCATACCAAGTAGAGGGCTGATAGAAGGATGTAGATTTCTTCTGCAGAGCTTTACATGCAATTTCTAGACTCTAACCACTGTATAGCTCCATACATCTATACTTGTTCCCCTTATTTATAGCTGAACACTAAAAAAAAGAGAAGACGAGTTCTGATTCTGAATTAATTTATTTCTCATTCAGCTTGTGCAGTCATATGCCTTCACTGAGTTTAATTAACTAATCCCACATTTACCTGAAAACTAGATTTAGATCAATTCCATTTAAGAAACGTGAGTGTCACCCAGTACTCCCAAAACCACTTCAACTGGTAGTTGTCTCAATGACAATAATGAAAAATGATATCACTGCAAGTTCTAGAAACCTATCTATTATAACCAAATTTACTTTTGTGAATCTAGTCTTGTACAAGAGTGTTTACGAAAGGAAATGTTTCTAAAAAAGAAATGTTAGGCACATTCTCCAACAGCCTTCATAGCAGTGCTGGATCTCATTAGTTTACTGGTTTTGTGGCCTAAGATATTAAAAATTACAGAAGTGGCTGGATTAATCAGGCATCATTGACTAAGACGAGCAATGAAAAAAGAAACCAAGAACCTATGAAAGTATTCTGATGATTGGTAATGAAAAGTTTGGGAATTACTTGGTGATATTGTGGATAATTAAAAAAAATGGAAATTTATTCCAGCAAAATGTCAAAAATTGTGTTATGAATAATTCATAATGAATAATTCATCCATCTCTACACTATATAGAAATGTTCCTGGCATTCTGCACATACATTTATATCATTACTTTAAAGCTTCACTTCCAGTGGCTTCAAGCAGTGTTCAGCAGCTGAATAAATTCAGGACCCCAGCAACTTTACCATGTAAAACAGCAGACCAAATAAACAATGCTTGCTCGTGGCAGCCCATCTGACTCTTTCACCATGCTAGTCCAGACTGATCATGGATGCACAGGAGCTGTTGAATGTGCTCCCTTTTCAGTGCTGGTTGTTGGACTCTCCAGGGAGAGCTTCAGGCACAGCTAATCGCTAGATTTGTGAGGTTGCATCCCCTGCTCACATGCAGAAACATTTCTAAAACACAATTCTCCCCAGCTTTGACCTGCAGAGTTATTATTCCCTCCCTGAGAGACATCTCATTCTCTGTAGCACATTAAATACAAAAGGTTGTTATTGTACACACCGCCTTGCCTGTCTCTTTGAGGTGCTCCTGAAAACTCACAGGCCAGAAGTCCATGCGCAATTCAGGAGCATGCTGTGTTTTCAAATATGAGTCTCCCACTAGCAACTGAAGCCTGGCATACTTTTCTTTGCTACAGAAGACTGTGGGCTGCCATATATCCATTAGCTATGTTTTCTGGAAAAAGAAATATTTCAGAGTTGCTTTACAATTGCTGCTGCAGCTTCCACAGCTCCCATTCTAGGGAAGCTATAGTTTCAATGTCTCTTTTGACAACAGCTGTGACCTCAAAGTACACTAAAATCTACTTTTACTTTGACTCATCTTTTTCATTACTATTACTAACCTACACATGAAGCTGCCTACATACAATAGTGTAAAACATCATGAATGTTTTGTTTACAAGGAAACATTTCAGTTAATGCATGCAGTGCATGCAGAGACTCTTTCCTAGATGCAGAACAACAGATAACAGAAGACCACGAATACTTCCCTTCTGCACCAATTTTGATGTTTCAAAGATTTTTTGGTGATTTGAACAATTATATTTTAGCAAGGAGGAAGTCTGGTCATTTTTATTTCCTTTTTCAAAAATGTAAGCTGCAATAGTGTTGTTCTCTCTCAGATTTCCCTTTTATGTAATTTTGTAAGTTTATTGTGATAGCATTCAAAAGGCTGTGCCTGAAAAGTTGTATAACATATGGCATATATTTAACATTGCTTGTGAATTAAAAATAACAGCCTGCCATCTGCCTTTCTGAGCAGATTTTATCAAAGTCTAAATGAAAAGCTCAACGATGTGAATGTTGTCAATTAAAATATGAAACACTTAGGTTCATGACAGGGTAAAAGTGTTTAGACTCACCTTACTTGAACCTGAGTCACTAACAGCTTAGCCTCCATATTTGAGTAGTCATTTTAGAGAGGAATAAGACATCACAGTGAACATCAAGAGCAAGTCTTGTTTTAAGAAAATATAAACTTCAGACATCAGCCTATTGTCTGTTGGTTCATCACGTATGAACTGTTTGAAAAAGTGTGATTTTGGTAATTTTCACTTATGCTAACTATCTAAATTAGCATTTCTATAAAATCTCATTAAATCTTTTCAGCAGCAATTAACTGATGGGTTTGTAGATTTTACTGTCCTAGAGCAATACAATATCAGCAATACCTATCCCCAGTTTTCTCCACTTATTGAAGTTAGAATTATTTATTATTGATTATTGGCTCATGTTTAGCTTCAGGATTATTTGTTGGGGCTTTTTCCCAAGCATGTAGATGCCTTTTCCTTTTTTTTTTTTTTTGAATGAGGTAAATGAAAATCCATTTTAAAATACAAAGGAAAAATATTTCATTATTTAAATGTCAGCAAGAGACACAGAAACTTCTGAAAGAAATCTCCTACTTCCTCAATCCCACTATTTTTTTTAGCTAAAATTATATACTAACTTGTCAAAAGATATAATGGTAGCCTGGCTGACAATGTGTACCCATAATATTCTGTATTTTTGTGACCTTCTGACTTTATTATTGCCACTTTTTACCCAAACTGCTTTCAACTGGTGTACCACCATTTGACAAGACTTACAGAGATTTGTCCTCATAAACCTAGAATACAACTCAAAATACAGACTATAATGGTGCATCATAAATAAGACCAAAATTTTGTAGTCTCTGCCAGCTCAACTCTGAGTATGTTTTCTGTTGTATGTAAATACTTTTCCATTTTCACACTCACTTTTTAAATTTTTTACTCATTTTTAAACTGATTAGCTTTTTTATAAATTGAGAAGAGAGAAAGGAAGCAACAACTTTTATTTCTACTTTCAATACAGAGCAGGACCTCAGATGTCATAGTGATGCTGTACAGTATCTAAAAGAGTTTGTAACACCCACAAGGTGTGTCACTGGAAACAGAGAAGCTGGTCAATATTTCAGCCAGTTGTTCTATATTTTGCTCAGGTATGATGCCACATCACACAGAAATCTCCTGACTCAATTGGAATAAAATAAATTACATATATGGGTGGTGTGGAATCAGTTTTTGTCACCTTTAGTTGCTCTGAACTGCTATATGCTCTCTAAAAGAGGGATCCAAGAACAATGTCTGAAATCTATCTGCTGCACAAAAGTGTCTACTGTTGGGGAATCCAGCACTTCCCTTGAGAGATCATTCTAAATGGCTGACCTCATTGTGAAAAAAATTTTCCTTTTGTGTCCAATCAGAATCTCCCCAGGAGTCGTTTGTACCTATCACCTCCTATCACCTCCCATCTTTTCTATGGGACTCCTTTTTAAAAGGGACTCTAGAGAAGTTATTGAATAAGTAATTTGAATTCAGTGCTCAGTTTGCTTTCAGCATTTTTAGTAAAATGTCGGTGACTTCAAAAAATGTTATAAAGCTATTACTATTAATAGTTAATATAAAATTAATTATTTTAAAATAAATGTTAATATAAAACAAATGTAAGCAACCTCCAGTTTCTACACGGAAAAGCCGAGTTACCTTTTGAGCAGCACCATGAAGTAAGGAAATATTGAGTTGCGAGCAACATATGACCTAGTCAACCTAGATACCTTAAATGAGACAAAATAGATTTGGTTTAGATTTCACTAGGAAAGCATTGGAGAAATCATTACAATTTATTTAGCTTAGGGAAAAGACAAGTCTTATAATCATATTCTCTGCAATATGTAGAGTGGAGAGCACAACTCCAAAAATGTATCGTTAGAGAAAACTACAACTTCTTCATGAAAATGAGCTTTCTCTTTGTGAAGGTGGATTGGCATCAGAAAATGTCTGGC
The DNA here is from genome assembly GCA_013397155.1 of Irena cyanogastra. NCBI lineage: Eukaryota > Metazoa > Chordata > Aves > Passeriformes > Irenidae > Irena > Irena cyanogastra. Next base: position 182,790 of record VWZV01011277.1, read on the forward strand.
GATGAACATCTTTGGATCCACAAGACAGGAAAAAAAGCTTCTTCAAAAATGAAAAAGTAATTCAATGAAGAGATGAATAAATAAAATCTTACATTGGGCACTCCAGAAAGCTCCTAAAGCTGCAGGAATTGTGATTTCTCACTTATATATTGTTTTGGAGTAATCTTGATAAATACACTGGATCAAATGCATTAAAATTTCACAGCCCGCTAAGTTCAGTGTATAAGTGTTCTCTCAGAAACAATTAATTTGTCTAGCTGCAAACATTCGACAGCTTCTCTGTAGAACAGCCTGAACCTTTGGAGTGTTACCATTTCTCTGTCTTAGTCTTGCTTGATCATTTTTCATCGTCTTGCTCCATTTCACCAGCTAAGTAAACAAAAAAAAGCAGAAGGAAAGCAGAACTATGTCATTTTCTGTCATGGACCTAGTGAAGCTTTTGTGTAACTTCCAGGGCAAGTGAGGGAACAACAATTTGAGGCAAAGAGGTGGTTTGTAGTCAAAGTACAGGAGTAGTAGTCAGGAAATGGTCTTCCTTTCTCAGTTGCCATGGATGTTCCATGTGATCACAAGCCTGGTTTCTGCATATTGATACTTAGACTTAGCATTGATTGGGATAGAAATAGAAGCAGAATCATAATCCTATTTATCATCTGAAAAATGGGAATCTTCTTTGATCCCATAGAAAAGTCTGTGATCCTCTTAACTAAACTTGAAGGGCTCCTGGAAAGAACAAAACTGTTTGTGATGAAAAGCAGGTAGTTGATACTAATATTATACAAATGTCGCACCTACACATATATTATCTCTAATTCGTTCTGTACAGACCTAAGTAGATAACAAACCTTTGGAGAAAGGTTTACTACATTTACCTTGTAATTATCCTTCCGAATCTTCTCTTCCACATTTGCCTCCAAATAACATGTTTGGTTTGTTTCTCTATATTTTTTTACTATACTGAGAACATGTAGTAGATTGTAAGAAGCAATTTTGATATATATTTCCAAGCCACTTTTGCCAGAAAAAAAACCAAAACCAGTTGTAAACTAGGTAGTATTTTACTTGGAAGTTCTCTCCTTCCTTTTCATATTTATTATGATTTGCCGGGGAACTGGAAAAATAATATTTCTTAGGTTTCACTGCATGTGTCCTTCACATGCACATTTCACAGAATCACAGAACCACAGAATTGTTAGGGTTGGAAGGGAACCTCCAGAGCTCATCTACTCCAACACCCCTGCCGAGACAGAGTTACGTAGAGCAGGAACCCATCCATGTGGGTTTGGAATGTGTCTAGACAGGGAGACTCCACAACCTCTCTCGGAAGCCTCTACCAGTGCTCTGCCACCTTCAACATAAAGCAGTTCTTCCTCATGTTGAGGTGGAGCTTCTTGTGTTTTAGTTTATGGCCTTTGCTCTTTGTCTTGTCACTGGGCCCTACTGAAAAGAATCCGGACACCTACCCTGGCGATATTTATACACATTAATGCCATCCCCTCTCAGTTTTCTCTTCTCCAGATTAAACAGGCCCAGCTCCCACAGTGTTTTCTGACAAGAGAGATGCTCCACACCCTCCACCATCTCCATGGCCTCTACTGGACTCTCTTCAGTGGCTGCTTGTCTTCCTTGCACTGAGGAGCCCAGAACTGAACACAGTATTCAAGATGTGTCCTCACTAGGGCCAAGTAGAAGGGGAGGATTTCCTCTCTAGGCCTGCTGGCCACACACCCCAGGATACCATTGGCCATCCTGGCCATAAGGGCACACTGCTGGCTCATATCAACTTGTAATCCACAAAGACTCCCCGGTCTTCTCTGCAGAGCTGCTCTCCAGCAGATCACCCCCTGACCTGTGCTGGTACTTTGTGTTATTCCTCGCTTGGTGCAGCACCCTGCACTTGCCCTTGTTTAACCTCACTGGCATTCTCTGCACCCAAATGTGCAGCCTATGAAGGTCCTGCTGAATGTCAGCACGGCCCTCAGGTGGATCAGCCACTTCCTCCAGTTTGGTATCATCAGCAAACTGGCTGAGGCTACAATCGATCCCTTCATCCAGGGATGAACATGACAACACTAGAGACTTAACAAAATACGTTAGTCTCTTCATTTCAAGATATGCTTTTGATATGGCAATTTAAAAGGCCATATCAGCTGGAGCAATCTTTCCCATGCTAGGCTCCATGGAGAAAGTTCCAGTGGTAAAGGTTCTGGACTAATACTATGAACCTGTATAAATCAGTGGCACCGCTTGTGTGCTGTAATAGTCCTCACCACTGGAAGCTAAGAGCGGTCCATTTTCTTAATGACTTCCAAAAGTAAAGATAAATATTCCATCTCAAAGGTATTGTTTAAATGGGGGGAAGTTGTCAGTTTTCTGGTTTTTTTTTTTGTCTTGGTTCTTTATTCAGAATGTTACTACATTTCAGAAAGTCCTCTGCCATAGGATTGAAAAGGAGCCACTCACAATCATGTTTTTTGGATCACACTGAAATTTAAATGTACTTAATAATTTTTTATGGTTACTCTTTAGTTAGGATTTAGAGAAAGAAGAAAAAAAATTCACAGAGAGAATCCTAAATGACAATGCAGCTATGGGCAAAAGAATGAAAGTAGCTATTTTTAAAAAGCAAAATATAGAAACACAAGAAAACAAACAAACAAAAGCCTCCAACCAAATAACCCAGCTTGGCAATCAGAAAAAAAAGGTTTAATTTTCACCCCAGTAGTTTCTGGGAACATATCTATCCAAAAAAAAAAGGAATTATCAAATTCAGGTGGTGTTGGATCATCAGTAAGAACTTGTTTCAGGTTCCAACACTTCTCAAACTCGGTGCTAACAGCTCTTTCCCTATTTCATGTCAAGTGTGTCAACCTTAGAATGCCACGGAGAAGTGGGTCTCAGGTGGTCCCTGCTGAAAATTCCAGCCTAGCATGTCTGGCGACAACAATAAGTGGTTAAAGCAGAAAATACTTTCCAGGTCTATGCTGAGTTAAACTCTGTTGCCTATTAACTGAAACAAATGGAGGTAGCTAAATTCCTCATAATTCTAGAAGTGAAAAATATGGAGAAAAGAAAGAGCTCAGAGAATGACTCATCAATAGCTAGTGTTTGTTCTTAGTTGATCCAGAGGCTACTAACTAATAAAAATTAAAAATGAATACTGAAGTCTAAATGATAGATCCTAAAAAAGAAAGCGGAACCTAAAACCAAGAGATCAAACAGATTCCATATTAGTTCATATATAATGAAATATCTAGATAGTACTTCTCACCTTCCTTCTATAAATGGGTGTTCTTCTTTAGAGGAATGCTTAGAATTTGTCAGGAAAAGGATTTATGCATTTCTCTGAAATTAAGATGTTAGCATCCACTGGCCATGACTCTTTCTTTAGCTAGCCACTGAAAAATGGAAATGACAACGTATCGTTTAATCAGCTCAAGGACATAAAATCTGTTTCCTGAAGCTGCAGGTAGTGGACGTGAAGAGTACAATGAGCACGGCCTCCTGCTTGCTTTGGCTCTCCCAAGCACTAAAAGTCAGTTTGACTTCTGCTGCTACTGGGAGAGCAGCTGGAGGTGCCTTGTACCACAAGTCGACCCCACTCCCACCCATTCTGTTTCCCTAGTGATGCCTTTGCTTTCTCCATAGCAAGAGTAGCTCCAAACACATACCAGTCCCATTGTTTGAGTTGGCAGAATTCATCTCTCCAGAACTGAAAGACTCTGAGCTTACCATGAATCTCAATCATCAAACACATTGCATTTGAAGTATTTAAATGTAGTAGGAAATGTCAGCTAATTAATATGTTGTGAAATTAAAGTGATTATTTTTGAAATGTTATAATTTTTACTTTTTTTTCTGTCACAGTCTCTTTTTTGTAACAACAAGTATGTTCTCAGAAAAATGCTTCATTTTTATTATTTAACTAAATGACATTTTAGAGGAGGAAATGCTGACAAAAAAACCCTCACTCAATCCTAGTGACACACAACAAAAGACTTTGTGTCCAATAACAAACTAGAAAGGCCTAACTTCCTGTGTAAGTAAAAGCAGCAAGATTCAAAAGCAGAATATTACTATTTAAGGCAAGACATTGTTTATTACTACTATAATTTTGTCAAGACAAGCCTCTGTTGCCAGTGCTAATGATTGCCAGCTGTAACAACGTGGTTTCTTTACTGCACTCATTTTACATATTTGGGAAAATGACAGCAATTCCTTTCATTCCAATTGTATTTGCCTTTATAGGCAATAGTATTCATAAAAATACTGATGTTTTCTGGTGGAGCATGAATTCTTGCTATTCTGCAATTCCTGCTTTGCAATGTAACTAACCTCTGGTGGCTCTGGTAACCTGCACAGGAGGCAGAGGCCTCCTGCACACATGTTCCAATTACTGTGCCTTATCTGAAGATTGTACTGCCACTCTTAAATCACATTACTAAAGCCCATAGTGGATCCATGGTGGATATTTCTGTTAAAATTTCTGTTGGTCTGCATTCATCAGCAGGAAAATATTGCTAAATTTTAAATGGATACTGACACAGTGGTTGTGTATCAGTTTCATGTTCATGAGCCCGTCAGTGGCTCAGTAGCTTTACAGTGTCCATGACCCTGCAATGCTTTGCAGTGTCAGGTATGGTGTGCTGAGAACCTCTGTAACCACACAGAAAATACAAGGATAGTGGGCCATGACAGCTGGGTGACTCCAAAACAAGAAAGGGAAAGGATTTAGTGAGAGATAACTGAGTAGTCAGCACTCTAGTCTCCACTGGAGGAATGAAGAAGCAAAGCAGTGTGGGCTGGGATGCAATCAGGATTTGGCAATTAGGACAACTGCTGAGCTCTTTCCTTTCATCTTTAAAGATGCCTGCGGGGTCCTAGCACATTACTGAAGCCAGAAAGGGCTTCCAAGCATTACTGACAAACAGCTTCCAAAACTGCAGATCCCCATGCAGCAGCACCCATCCCACATGCCTACAGCCACCCCTGCCAAGCAAAAAGATAATCCAGCCTCCAAACAGGGAACCAAGAAGCCAGAAATGCACATCTTTACAACTGTGGGCAGGAAACAAGTGCCAGGAATCTGAGATGAAAATAATAAAACATCTGGAGCTCAAGCCTTGAGTCAAACTGCAAAAAAAATGGAAGGAAAGAAAAAATAATCCCAATGACACAGTAAATCCTACTGGAAGACAAAGATATGAAAAGATGTCAGGATTCCTATAGAGAAAGAGTAGCAGAAAACACCATGTCACCACCTACTCTTGGTGTCATGTGCTATTGGCTGTACAGCACAGCCTAGTTATACTGTGCCTGTTCCCTGTAATTTACCTGGACAAAAATTTACCTTAATCGTTAAATTCAATTTGAGTGTACAACATTTCTCCTCCTAGAAGTACTAAAAGCTGCTTTTTTTTATCATTGTTTCGCTCCTACACGAAACTCTCTGTAAATATCAATTGAAAGAATCAACAGTCAGCATAGGTTTAAATCAATTAGTAAATGTTTTTCCTAGAAATAGTCTTTACCTATTTGGTGCTGCTGGTGACCAGAAACAGGCAGAATCTAACCCACAAAAATGATGTTGAGGTATCCTACACTATGAAATTGTACAGTGATTCCATGGTGAGAGCACTTATTCCAGATTCTGTTACTAGCTTGTTGTACAGGTGATGTACACTGCATTTCTCTTTCCTTCCTGACATAATCTTCATAATCCTACAGCTCTCAATTATTTTATGTGCACCAGCAAGGGCTAAAAGGTGAATTTACGGTGTTATCAGTCCCATTACGAATATAAGGAAAAAAATCACACGCAAAATATGTCTTCTTTACAAGAAGACGGATTGATACACAAACATAATACTTTTGAAGAATAAAATTTACTATATTTGCTCAGGAAATTAAAAACATGAAACTGTTACACAACCACTGTGTCAGTATCCATTTAAAATTCAGCGATATTTTCCTGCTGATGAATGCAGACCAACAGAAATTTTAACAGAAATATCCACCATGGATCCACTACGGGCTTTAGTAATGTGATTTAAGAGTGGCAGTACAATAACCCCATGATCTGTGATTGGTATCTGACTTCTAGTTATGTATAAAATATATAATGGACATGACAGAAAAATACAGTGCATTTCAGTTAGGTCACAATGTAGCATTGATTTATTACAGAACACAGAATCAATGCCACTGATTAAGGATCAGATAAGAGTCATACTGGACGCTTGAGGCTTTTGAATCTGTTTTTCTGTGCTAAATAGCTCCTATGAGAAGAAGCAAATATGTCTGACCCAAAGGGGAAAATGAAAGTGATCTATTTTGACATTTATCTCAGTATGTCTCTTTTGTAAGACAGTGATATTTTGGTATCTGGAAAAAAAGAAAGTCAAAGAATCACAGAATCTTAGTATCATAGAATATCCAGATTTGAAAATGACCCACAAGGATCATCAAAGTCTACATCCTCGTCCAGAAGAGGACAACCCCAAAAATCACAGGACGTGCCTGAGAGTGTTACCCAAATGTTTCTGAACTCTGGCAGGCTTGGTACTGTGACCACTTCTCTGGGGAGCCTGTTCAGTGCTCAGTCATGCTCTGGGTGAAGAATCTTTTTCTAATATCCAACCAAATGCCCTCAACACAGCTTCATGCCGTTCTCTCAAGACCTATCACTGGTCACCTGAGAGAAGGTATTGATCACTGCCACTCCACTTCTCCTTATGAGGAAATTAAAGACTGTGATGAGGTCCCCCCTCAGTCCCCTCTTGCCCAGGTTGGACAAACTAAGGGATCTCAGTTGTTCCTCATATGGCTTCCCCTCAAAACCCTTCATCATCCTTGTTTAAATGTTAACAGCTTAATGTCTGGTTTATGTTGTCATGCCCAAAACTGCCCCCAGCACTCGAGGTGAGGCTGCCCCAGAGCAGATCAGGACAATGCCCTCCCTTGCCTGGCTGTGATGCTGTCCCTGACATACCACAGGACAGGATTGTCCCTCCTGGCTGCCAGGGCACTGCTGTCTCATGTTCAACTTGTCATTGAGCAGGAACCCCAGGTCCCTGTCTGCAGCACTGCTCTCCAGCCTCTCATTCCCCAGACTGTGTACAGCCAGGGTTATCTCATCCCAGGTGCAGAATCCAGTACTTGTCTTTGTTAAACTTTTTATGGTTGGTAGTGTTCAGGCCTGTAATTTGTTGAGGTCTCTCTGCAGGGCCTCTCTGCCTTTGAGGGAGTGGACAACTCCTCCCAGTTTATTGTCCTCAGCAAATTTACTCTGTGTACTCTGGAGTCTTCTATCCCGATTGTTCATGAGGCTGTAGAAAGAGAACTGGTGCTAGGATGGAGCCCTGGGGCCAAGTGACCAGTCACAATCATCTGGAGTGGCAAATCCTGCACTAGTTCAGGAGTAACTGGATGTTTATCATTCTCACAGCCTCAGCTCAGGACATATCCCTCATACTCTCACATCCTTCAGCTCAGTACACTGGGAATCCCACAGCCCATCTTTAGTTTTGCAGAACTGAAGCAAAGAAAGTAATAAATATCTCCGCCTTGTCCCATCCTCATCCTTCTCAAACAGGACAAAGTCATTGCTGACCTGCCTTTTGCTATTGACTTATTTTAAAAGGCACTTTCTTTTGTCCCCCACAGTACTGGCTAATTTCAGTACCAGCTGGGCTTTGTCTGCATGAAGGTTCTCCCTACAGTGGCAAGCAGCATCTCTTGTATTCCTCCCATGTCACCTGACCTTGCTTCCTCTGGCCATTCATTCTATTTTCTTGCCTTGGCTTCAGAAGAAGATGTCTGCTCATCTAAGCCAGCTTTCTGCCTTGTCTGCTTGACTTATGACATTTTGAAATTCCCTGCTCCTGTGCTCTTAGGATCTGGGGCTTAAAAAGTGACCAGCACTGATGCATCCCAGCTTTGAAAGCATTTTCCCAGAGGACATCATTAAGTAGTTCCCTGAGTAACCTTAAGTCTGTTCACCTCATACCTGGAGCTGAAGTTTTCCTGGCACTTTTCCTGTTGCCACCACATGATGGCTTCATGATGTCTGTGGTCAGGACCAATAACCACTTCAGCCACAAGAGCCTTTATGTCAACAAATTAAATCAAAGCAACAAATCAAGGAAGACATCTTTCCTAGTTGGTTCCCTTTTTACATGTACATGAGCTTATCATCCGGGTGTTTAGGAATCTTTTAGGAACCTTCTGGATCTGTTCATGGTCCTAGAGACCTAGAGACCTGCCTCATTATGCGGGCAAACCACAATATTACATCCTATCCATCCCCCCTTGTTAGCATGCCATTCTCTTCCTCATCAGAGAAGTACACAATACTCAGCTGAAACTATGAAGAAAATTCAGGTATCAAAATATCTGAATAGGCATTTTGCCATAACACTAACTATGATACCTCAGTGTGATAAGCCATTAATATAATTTGTATGCTTTTGAATGTTGACCTGTACACTGAGAACAGTATAGTTGATATCCACCAGTGCAAATACAGGGTATCTTCATTGCAGACAACAGAATCACTTTTCAAGAGGATAAAACAGTTGCATTTTTCATAGCAACTCTATAAATCTTTTTAATACAGAAAAGCTTTTTAAAAGAAAGCTTTTACTCATGCTTTGCAAAAGCTTTTTGGCCAGAAAAATTCATTCCGTCCCAGGGAAAGTAACGTGCTGCTGTTGGGCAGCCATGTGGCAGACATAAGGAAAGGACAAAGTATATCCGACAGGAAGGACAGACTGACCAGAAAATAAAGAACATCTAACAAGGTTAGATGGACATCATTTATAGTAATTTTAATTTGGATGTTCTCCCAGATGGAGGAAGTCATCAAGTTCTCTTGTTTAGTGTAAAAATTTATAATCCAAGTTCATGAAAAATATCTCTTGTCTTTAAGACTAGTGACTTCATACAGAAATAAGAGAAACATCCTGTCCCTTAAACAAATACTTCCTACCACACACCTCCTAGTCTTGGGAAGGTGGCTTGCAGACTTCCTGGAATGCTGATGGCTAAAACAATCAGGAGCCAAGCTGCTGATGTGCAAAGTAACCACCCAGGCGCAGAGGGCAGAGCACACCCAGCAACTCAGGCTACAAGCTCATTGTTGAGCAAGATGAGGAAAGAACTTTGGAAGTTCTCTTTGTCCTTATGAAAGTGAACTCAGCTGTCCTTATGAAAGTGACAACTCCCCTGCCAGAAGAGTACAGTACCGGGACATTCACTCATAGCCTGAAGGTTTTCAACCCTGTTGATGGGCTATGATGGGCCATGATGTACTCAACTGCACTGATGTAAGCAGCTGGCCTTAGAAGATGTCAAAGACTCCTGAGCAGTCCTGTGATACACAACATCACCTCAGTGTGAAACTCCTCACTCCTCAGGGGAGGTACTTGGATATTTCCGCCTGAACCCAAACCCTCTATTCAGTGGATTTCCTCCACCACTTTGACAGGGCTTCCCCCACCCCTGACACAGCAAGAACAACAACCTCCAGACATTGAAATTGCAACACCAAGCTTTGTTGTGGGATCCAATGAATGGTGACTACATAGCTTTGTACTTCCATTCCTTCTCTTGCTTTTTCCTATTTCTTTTCACCTCCCTCTATCTCACATTTACTGTTGAGTAAAAATCCATGCTACCGACTTCAGCATATGGTCTTGTTTGCACCTCATTTTGGGCAGACACATCTCTCTAATAATTGTAATATTTGGATCATAGTATTAATGAAGTTATTCTAGTAGAGATAGCCATGGACTTTTTACTATTATTTCAGAAACTTCCTTTGATAAGGAGAGAAAACCAGCAAGAAACTTCACCATTTCTTATATCTAATCTGCAGCTCAACATTAAGGAGTTAGAGGATACAACTGCCCAAGCTGATCAATGTATCCTACTCTGTACACCGAAAAAAATTCAAAAGTCTTCTGTAAAGCTCCAGGGTGCATTTCAGAGCAATGGAAAGCTTACCAATGAAAGCAAAGGACACTGATTCAAGATCACCGCTTTACATTCAGTCTCTGTTGTGGTTGCCTCCCTGGCTCTTTGGCTGCACTCCAGAGTTTACGTACAGTAAATACTGATCTCACCGCAAATTTTGGAATCGCAATTTGTAGTCATATGCCTATGATTCTAATTTCCCTTTTTATTTTTTGTGGTTTTAACTGATTTTTTTTTCCATGACTTAAAACAAAAAGCCTCCTTTAGGGCTTTTCGTGTTTCCTCCTCCTCCTTTTGTGTTTGCATTTGGCAAATGCAAAAATCAAATTTTCAGTCAAAATTAGTTGTGTCATCCATGGACTTGTTTCATGCCATTTTCATAAGCATTTTTCTCTGATTTCTTTGCCTAAAGCAAACCTTGACAACGTCAGCAGTGACAGTGTAGATGACCATACGCAATTTCTAAATTTTGTGACAGTAACTTGTTCATATTGTGACAATAGAATCCCTGTAGAGAAAGTAGAGAATAGAGAAGCATAGTAAATTTATAATAGTATCCAGTAATTTATAGGGGTATATATTTGATCTCTAGTAAACTGTGACAAGCCTTTGACAGAAAAGACAGGTCTTTTTCCTGCCATGTGGCTGTAGATACGGCTGTAGATACGGCTGTTGCTAAATCAGAAGTTTACTGTGGTGGGTTATTTTCTTTTTATCAGAATTTTTACCACAGGGGAGGACTCTTTTCTTTTTATCGAAGACTCCAGCTTTTGTATTGCAACATACCTCTTCAAGCACTTGCATCTTATTAAAAAGAAAACACAACGCTATGCCAAAAACTGGTGTGGCAAAGTGTTGAATACACAGCTCTGTTCTTCAAAGCAGAATTCACTCTTTTTAATTGGATGTGAATTCTTGTGGTGTCCTCATGGTTTCATACCTCTTGGCGTAACTCTTTTTACTAACACAGTAGCAGGTTATACTGTGCTCACCCTTTCGAGCCTGAGCCCCTGAGTGTCTCACTGACTTTATCTGGGAAGGTTCTCATGAGAGGCTGTGTGCAAAAGTTCATAACGAGACCTCCAACAAAAACCAGTAAAATTATAACTGATAGAATTGACTGACTGAACTGACTGAAATGGGCACAGTGTGTGTTCAAAACAGTAGCAGAATGATGACATTTTTTGAAGGGAAGTACGAGGAAATCAAAGCTGCTTTCTCTGCTTCTAGGACACTAGATTGTATTTGTGATTTAATGCAGCTAAGCAAGTTCACACAACTGGGCTGATAGTCACACTTCAATTACGCTTGTTTTTGTGCTAGCTCTGGTAACTTAGGTCACTAGTACAGCAAAAAGAGGTCTTCATTGAAGTCAAGAGCCACAGCACGTAATGTTTGCAGGAATTGGTGATAGCAATTCAGCCACATTTTTGTTCTTAACAAAGTCAACCTTTTTAGAAATAGAGTAAGAGGAGATGTGCTTCAGCTTTGTATATTACAGTACTTGCCATGTCCTTCAGAGTGCGATGGCACGGCAAAATGTCTTAAGTAAATGAGACACAATGAATGAACCTTTAAACTTGTTAATTTCCTGTGGTGATCAGAGCTCTTTGTCCTGCACATACATGTGTTTTGGGCAAGGATGTGAGGGGACAGAGCCTTCAGCCATATAGACATGTCTAGGTTCTTGTTCTGTATTACTCATATCATCACTGAGGGGGCAGAAGTAAGGGATATTTACTTTTGAGAAGAAGATCGTATGGCTTTGGGTGTAGAAAAAAAGGGAGCTCAAGAGGGATCTGTGGGCATTTTACTCTTTTCTGGGGGACGGAATGGTAAATGTTTGTCCCATCTTGTTTTTCATTGTCCAAAATTGGGAGGGAACAAACATGCATGTGGAAGGGCTGGGGGCCATTTTGTTCTTTCTCTCAGAGGGACACATGGGACCAAACCAGGTCAGACGGTTCAGTGAGCATTTTTTGTATATAAATAATCCTCTTTTTTACTTTAGTTATTAATATTGATGCTGTTACCTTGGTTTTTCATCTTATTGCTATTTGCAGTAAATGGTTCTTATCTCAGCCCTGGATCTCTGCCTTTCGTCTCTTCCACTGGACTGGGTGGGGGTAGCTAATCCGTTCCACGGGGCTTGATTTCCAGCTGGGCTTAAACCATGACAACATTTTACATTTGTCTCCTAGACTTGATTGGAGGTAGCTGTAGCTGATTCTCTGCCCAGTTCTTGGCTGTCTAAGAAATGTTGCATGGAAATAAGCATTGGTATATCTGGCTTTCAGACAAAAAAAGTAACCTATTGTTTAAAGTGAAGCTGTATATTTGATTAGTCAGCCGCTTATTTCATTGCTGACAATGTATCAGTTAATACCAATCTTTTGGACAAACAACAGTCAGTGTTCTGCAGCTGGATGCCACCTGCAAAGTACAAAGTAAAAAGCTTTGGCTAAAGTGCTCTCTGTATTTGTTATAAAGCAGAAAAACTTATTCCACAAGTATGATAACAGAAAGAAAACTGAATTTATTGCTTTACTTGTTGAACAGATCTGCACACCATGAAATATTAAATAATTTAAAAATCACATCCAGAATTAACAGTTGCACTACTTTATGAGAATTTAAACCTCAATAACTATAATTGTGTTTACTTTTTTCCAGTGTTTTGTCCAGCCACATACACATATACCTGGAGAGTCTAGAACATATAAACATCTTACGTTTATAAACATCTTACATTTTAAGGACATTTTCAACACATGTACAGAAGACAATGATGTACATGTCTTATCTTATCCTGCAAATACACTGCCTATTCAACACGTCATCAATAAAAGGGTGGTTTTTGGAAGGCATTGTAGCAAATATACAGACACCACCAACAAAAGACTCATCCTTAAACATTCATTTAATAGAAAGTCTATTTTTTCCAGAGATATTAATGTCTTTAAACAAAACTAAACTCTCTTACAGGGTACTCCTTCTTTCAGGGACACTTCAAAGCAGGGGACTAACCTGGGCACTCCGAGTAGTTTCCCTGAAGGGACTCTTTTATCCCTTCAACAGAATAGAAGAGAAAGAGGAGGAAAATTGCCACTTGTAGGTTCATGTTGATCTTAACTGTTCTTAAAGCTTCAAAAGATTTGCCTCTAAGACAAGACTAAGTAAGGTAGTTTTATAGTAAAGAAATAGTGAGTAAATAAACTGGGAAAATATTTACTGTTATAAATGTGATCAGACAACCAGAAAGACTGGTGAGATGAAAGCAGAAATTAAAACTGTTACTTCTCTAGAGGAAGGATCCCTTCAGAGAAAAGATCTTCAGAATACAAGAAGCATTCAATTTCACAGATGCTTTCAAGCAGTATTGTTACCTAGCTGCTGAGCAATTGATTTTATCCAAAAATGTTCCTGCCACCTAGAAGACACTAAGAAAGTCATGTCAACAGCTCCATCTCCACCTGAGATGTTTATCATCTAAGAGTCCAGAGATTTTCAATTTATGGATTCAAACCCTTTTTAAAATACTTTCCAAAATGGTCCAGTTTCAATTTTCTAATTGAGCTTTTCATGTATAGACTTGGCTTTTTCATTTAAATGGATTTGACCTATAAAGACAACAAACCAGGCAAATACTAGAGTGAATATTTTCAAATGGCTTGGGGGACTTCCTTTTTCCTAATTTAACCTCTTTTTCTTATGCAAGGTTTTAAGTCAATATTTAGCCATAAACCAAGTGCTTTATGGAGATATCAGCACAATATATCACTGAGTCTATTAGGAACTGATGAGATTTACTGAAAGTGTGACAGAATATGTTCAGAGTTACTTGCTGAGTTTTGGTGCCTAAACGCGGTTATTTCCTGATTTCAGATCTCCAGAAAAAAGAAATGTCTTTCCTAAGCTAAACTGGCAAAAATGCAGGCTGGTAACAGTCTGAAAACTTTGTTGCTTCAACAGAAACACCAAAAAAGTCCTCTCTGGATTAAAACAATAGTGAATGCTGGTGTTTGATTTGATGACATATAATTAGTACAGGAAATGTATATATATACACATGTACTTTTGTCACTAGGGAATAGAGTGCATCAGATTTGCCTTTTCACCATTGCAATTTAGTGCTGTCAAGTAGTCAAATATACTTGCAACAGTATGTTACATTAAAATTAGTGTTTTACAGGCTGGGTAAATGGCATGATTGGGTAAGAAGATGGTTATACACACACCTCCTGCTATTTCTTTATACAAACATTTATCACATGTCAGTTAATTCATGAGCCAAGAGATAAAATAGGCTTGAAATTCACTTGAAGAGTAATGGTTCTATTTTTTTTTTTTCCTGAAGCCATTGACTCACTGACTTCAGCTATATGACCAAACAGATTTGAGGGAACCATGCATAGGAGAGAAGTGTTTACCTCCTTTACTACACATCAGAAGAGAAGATGTGATGACAATTTGTTAAGAACTGAAGCACGTAAACGTCAAACAGGGAATTTCAGACACAGTCAAGTACTTAGGTTAAAAAGCCAACTGTTCTTTCATTGACATTTGGAAATGTATCGTACCAAAAGCAGTTATAGAATGGTTCCTAAACTATGCCATGAAAGTGGGCAATAAAATAGGTCATACAGTTTTCATTCCTTTTCTTTAACTTGGTAAGACACAGGATGTCCAGTGCTTATCAGGTTTCTGCACATCCATCAGCTGCCCTACCCCCATGCCTTTTTTTGCTCTACTGCGTAATTTCAGTCAAACTTGACAGGTCTCAAAGACAATTAATTTTCTCTGAATACAGACAAAATCACTGATGGGTTAGACAGTAACACCCTTATCTGAGGATGAATTGGGTGAAAATCAGATATTGTGTTCTCAATTTTCATCTTACTTTCTGGCTAGCCAGGCAAAACAAATATAGCACCACCAATTCACCCAGCATGGCAAGTCACCTTGGTCATTGGCATTGTCAGAAAAAATAGGAGATTGTAAAGTACTGAAATACTGTGATAGAAACAGGGATATAAGGGTAAAAGGGCACAAAATATGTGAAAATTTAATTTACTAATGTTCTTTACTATGTGTCTTGGGTACAGAGACAAGGGTGTAGAGAGTTTCAGTGCTGACTATTCAAGTACCATTCATGTTACAGCCATTGGTGTGGTTTTGGCAGGGAAAAAGCCACAGCCACAACTGGAAAGGGGTCCATTTTGTCTGGATCACTGAAACAAAGGGCAGATCCTACCCTGCACTGCACAACCAGCAGGTCTTTTCCCATTTCCAAGCCTTTCTGGGACATGTCTGGGGGACAAGGCAGTAAGGAGAGGCAGCAGGGCCATTCCCAAGCCAAACAGTGCTGAAGTGACAGTTCCGGAACTGCAGTTGGGACCAGTGGGGCAAGGAGAACCATGCTTGGTGACCAGTGAGTCCATTTTCTTCCCACCACCCCCTCGCCATCGTGGCAGTGGCACAAGACTGCCCTGACACCAAATGATTCCAGTGGGTGGTAGGAGGAGGCAGCAAGCAGCAGCACTGACCACACATGCACACAGTCACACAAAACATGCCACCACAGTTGCTGAAAGGAAGCAGGACTGACACAAAGAAGGACAGTAGAACTAGAAGAGAACAGCACAGCCTTGGAGAAATAGATAAAAGAGGTAACTCAGGCAACTATGAGTCAGGCAAAGTGCAAGCAGTTCAGCTTTGCAAGGCTGACAAAACAGAAGTTATGCAAAACAATGCTATTGCACTTACTCATAAGCAGGGGTCAAGGAACAGCCACCTAAAAAGGTCATCGAACATTGAAGACCCCAAAGAAGCACATAAAGACTTTGGTAAGGGGTGTGACTATGTAAAATAAAGTAATATACATAAATCAAGTAAGTGGGGGTAGCTGACGAGTATGTAATCACTGTTTATGATAAAAGCTCTGTTTACCTCATGCTTACCCCAATTAGAGGAAGTATCCTCTGAGTGACGAGTGTGCTTCAATAAAGAATGCCTGATTTCTAATATTCAAAACCGTGTTAGAAACTTTCTATCTGGCAAATTTTTGTACCAACACCACTGGGCCAAAGCTTCCCAGGCAATGACAGCAATTCCCACCCGCTCCCAGAACTCCGTTGTAAGTCCCTGCCCTCCAGGTTTTTTGTTCCAGGGGAACATTGGGCCAACAGGTGCTTCTCCACTATATTGTCTTTGTCTTCTGGTCTACATGGTCTGCCGAGGTGGCCACTGTCTTGGGGGGAGGGTCATCTGCTCCATCTCATTTTCTTAATTTCCAGGGAACCAGGTGACTGAGCACCTTTCTATCTAGGGGTTAAAACTAAAGGGGACATATGAGAGGTCTTTGCATCTCATAATCGTCTTAGACTAAGACATCATGTAACAGGTTATTAATCTACTATGGTAAGGAACAAGAGTTTAACTGATAACTAAACCAGGATATCTTCATTCTACCTTTCTTGGATCGAGAAGAAGGAGGAAAGAAGGAAGATAAAACTAAGAAGTTGAGACACTTATACCCATTGGCCAATATTTTCAGCTGACTGGGATGGCTTCTTTTAATAGTTTCAGGGAGACTTCTGGAGTTACTATACTTCTGACTAGTATGGCTATACTTTAAAGTTTATACTTTCAGTAAGTTCCTGTGTGTTAAAGTAGCATAAATGTCAGAGACCATATATGAATGAAACTATTGTAACCTTGCTGGGTGAAGATAATAGGATTGACCATTTTTTCTGTTAAAGACATCCTCATTTCCACTCTCTTCAAAGATATG
Organism: Irena cyanogastra; assembly: GCA_013397155.1. Lineage (NCBI taxonomy): Eukaryota > Metazoa > Chordata > Aves > Passeriformes > Irenidae > Irena > Irena cyanogastra. The sequence goes on from VWZV01011277.1 coordinate 199,558, forward strand.
AACAAAAACACATTTACAATGTCATCAGGAAACACAATGCTTAAAAAAAAGTGGATTTTGAATCTGTGTGAATCTGTAAATCATAATTATGAAACATTTACATCTATATTAAAAGATATATTGTGAACATAATAAACAAAGGTTTGCTCATACCAGGTTCAAAGAAATGTGTATCTGAGCCAAACAACTTAATACTTCAACCCATGTTTTCGTGATTGTAAAATTCAATTTTGGTTACAGTGAAGAAAAATATCTCTCATTTCTTAACAAAAACAATAGTATGAATATTATAACGATTAATATCTTTATCAAAAGGGAGTACTGCTCATTGTTAATGCAGATATCACTGCTCTTCGTGAGAGTAATGGTGTATCATTAACATAATAAGAGAAGTACTAAGCACTACTCATATTAAAATTACGTCTGTGTCATTGCATTTAAGATAGATCAATATATGCCATTGAAGTGATTTCCTCAATCTTCATAGTCTTCTTGTAGAAGCAGTTAGTTTTAATTTCCTAGTTTGTTAGACTGCTGCTGAAAGAATAGAATATATGTGAAATTTGTGTTTATGATGATACATGTGCAGGCAGAAGATGTAATTAGCTGGGAAGGTCTAGAACTGTAGAAAGAACACAGTTAACTAGAAGTCTAAAATAAAAAGATGACTAGTAGACCTGTAATTCAACAAAGAAAAATAAAAGCTCCAAACAAATAAGAACAAATACTGCTATTGAAGATTAGGAAGTGGGTAATAGCAATACCAGAAAATTTATGTAAAAGATTCATACAGCAACATTCATATGAAACAGTAGCAAACACTTATTTGAAGGGCCACTTATATTTAAGAAAACTTTTTGCTATAAAGTAGGTAGCATGTACACTGTTCAGCTTAGACATAAGCCTTTTTTAAGTCAGAGAAACAAATGTAAGCAATTAAATTAAAACTTTGGTAGAAAAGCAGGGAGGAAACAAGGCAAGAATTTTAAAAAGCACTTTAGTAAAGACTGAATTTCAAGTGCTTATAATACCCTGGTTTGAACTTCCTTGAAAAAAAATTCTTTTCTCCATTTTAAAATCATAAACCTTCAATCACAAATCATCCTTTTTGTAATGGTTGTTCAGACACTTTAGATGCAAGCATAAAAATTGTCTGTGAATATTCAGAATGCTTTTACAGTCTTCAGCATAAAAAAAACTAGTGCAAAAATGTATTCCAAAAGGTAAGCAATTCAGATATTACAGCTACAATTGCTGATTTTGTTATTCAGAGAAAGAATGCTGTAGGAAATTAAGTTATTTTATGGCTGGAAATAAGCAATGAAATAAAATACACCAAAATGTTTCCCAAAATCATATGAGGGTGTGCTGGTTTTAAATCCTATTAAGAACATGAAACACACTCAAGTTGCTCCCTTCTTGCCCCTGCACCTTCTGAAAATAGAGGAACACTGAGAGAGATTATAAATTGGAGTGACAGTTTACTGAAAATCACAATAATCATAATATTAATGGTAAAGAGTGTACAAAAACAACAAAGTGTTTTACTCATAAAAAAGATATCACGACCAAACAAACAAAAATGCTTCCCGAAGACAGCACCTGACATGGTTTCCCAGATGAAGGCAAGCTGGGGACTCACCCTGCACTGAGGCCAGTGGTTCTTGGGATAATAAAAACAATGTGGATGAGAGCTTCCACAGTTTAATGTCTCCTCGCCCACCCCAGTGCAAAACAACAATGGCAGGCAAACAAAGCCTCTTGGAAGCTGGAACATCCGTGCCGCCCCCTCCACCGCTCCATTTCACTGGTTCAACTCTGCGCAGACCCCGCAGCATCAGCCCCACTCTGCTCAGCTCTCCTGGGGCCTGCACCCCACACAGCTCTGCCCTCACGCTGCTGCTGCCACTCCTGCTCCCTTTACTTTTCCTCAGGGTGGTATCTTGGGCTCACCATCACTGTCTTTCAGCACCAAACCACAAAATCGGCAACTCAGAGGAATGGGAAAAGGAACAGTTGGTGGCGGCAGTGGGACTGGGTCCATCAGGCTGACCTGGGACCTTCTTCCTGAAGAGAGCCAGGCAAAAATGGCAAACTTTCTGTTTCCAGCCCCAGCTTTTTTCCTGCTGAAACCACACACTCCCCCTCCCTGCTGTGATGTGAGTAGTACTGAAAAAACAGCACTAAAACCTTCATGACCTTGTCTCTGTGCCCAGGAAACGGGGGTACAAAATCAGGTAGAATATACATCAAATTATAAAAGACAGTGATTTAAATTTAAAAAATATATGCTGCAGGATATTGTATATGGCTTTGTGAACTACTGTGACTATGGCTTTATGTGGCAAATTTCAGAGTTTGAATTCCTTTAGGTTTCAGTTGGGTCAGAAATACTTGTTCATTTAGACCTGAAGCACATCTTTTTCTCTCTAAATATTAAGCAGCTAGGTTTGCAGTGTAGCTTAAGAGATGCAACAAGCAGGACCGATATTCCTGAAATCCCCATTTATGAGCCAAATTGCTTCCAGAGCCCTGATGCATGATCACTTAAGGAACAATTAATGTGGTGGATGCGCTTGTGCTTTGAGTATGTAGAGGTAGATGCTGCAGTTCTGATGAGGTCACATGCATGAGGTCACACTGTGTGGGCTCTATGTCTCCATTAATGTACATAATGAGATGGTTTCTTTAAATCAAACCTGAAACTGGATGATTTTGACCTGGAGTAAGTTAGGACAGGGAAACGGAAGCTGCTTGTTGTCTTACTCTAGCTGAACACAAAATATTTCTGCTACAATTACTCTATGTATTTTCATTGTCCTCTGGCAGGAAAGCAATGAATCTCATTTCTGTCCTCCAGAGGGTGACATGCTTTCTTAACTTTCTTCTCTCCCATCATCTGTATTTCTGTATTCCAAGCACTGGCAATCCTACACTGAAAAGGATCAAATCAAATGAGAATCAGCAACATGTAAATATTACCTCCAAATAACTGCTTGTCTTCATTTTGTTTTAGGAAGGCAGGACAAATTTTTCCCTTAGAAGAACTTTCATGCTTCTATTGCAGCATAAAATAAAGCACACAGAGAATTAAGACCAAAGTAGACAAAATAAATTTAGATTACATGAAATTAAATACCTTTTTAGCAATTAACGTTTACCATCATTAGTTTTGACATGTAATACATACCAACAGTATCAGACAAATTAAGTTGGCATCAGTGAGAGCTAGGGAACTGTATTTCACTTCAAAATTACAGTTGTGCTTTTTGAAGCTGTGTTAGGAAAGAAAGCTCATAAACAACAGACCATGTTGATGGCTGGCATAAACCATCTCTTTTGAAACCTGTTGAGTATGCTGATTTCAAATTTTAGTGATTCTGCCACAATATTCCTAAATTACACTTTATATGTAGCTTCAGATGGAAATATATTCATTCAATGTGGCAAAAAATTAACACTTCTTAATAATTTTCTTAGTTGTTTTTCCTCTCTTATTTGTGCTTTTCTGTTTTTTTTTCTTAAATATATCTTCTTATTCATTAAGTGATGCAAATAACAATTACTTGCATTGTGTGATTGTTCATATGTCAACTACACCTGTTCTTTCATATTCCTTGTATAGTCTATTCCCTGATGGATTTTTCCCTGGTTTTGGACAGGACAGGATTAATTCTTGCAGTAGCCAGGAGGGACCATGGCTAGAATTCAGAGGTTATTCTATATCACCTCATGTCATTCCTGGGGATACGGGGAAGGGACTCTTTTCTGGGGATAAAGGATTCCAGTCTGGTCAAGTAAACATGGCAGAGGAAGTTGTCTGGTAATGTCTGTCAACAGATTCCATGTGAATCTTTTCTTTCTTGTGCCCTCTGTCATTAGTATTGCTGCTGTTACTGTTTGTTTTCTTATCTCATTGCTGTTTCTAGTAAGGGGGAAGAGGTACAGAGAAAGAGGAGAGTGAGAGAGAGAGAGAGACACACACATGGTTTGAGAAGTCTTGGTGGGGGCACTGAACTGGGGAGAACCATTCCTAAAACATTCCTCTGCGACACAAAGACATTTCTTAGTGAAGATGTTCAGTGGAAGACTTGAATATGGTCCCCAGCTCTGCAAGGAAGGTGATTTAGCTGCAAATTTTTATACCACTATCTAAGCACAGTGAACTCAGTTGAACTTCTAATTGGTGAAATTTTAAATGCAGAGGTGTCAGTAACTTGGGGGCTTTGACAAGTCTCTGATTCTCTACACTCAATGTATAGAGTATTAATTATGTTGTTTTTATTGTAAGGGAAAACAAAGTCCTATGGATCTCAGAGAGGTATGTTCCTAGAATGGCTACCTCCTAATATTCACAGACAGACTCCAGAAATTCTCTAAAAGAGTGTAAAATCCTAGAAGTAATATCTCAGGTTCTCAGTCTTACTGAACTGCTAAGTCTCAAATCACAAGACTGCCAAGAAGACACACTATTCACCAGAATTTATTATAACCAGGAAATTACATTGTTATGGTAAGGATTCTATTTATTTTGACTGTGTAAAGAAGTGGCAAACTAACTTCAATCTTCTCAACCAGTGAATGAATTTTCTGTGTTGTCTCCTATGACAGAGTCAGTCATGAGAGAAGAAAACACTGGAAGTCTGAGAACAGGAATAAGAAAAAATTTATTAATAATATATGTGTAAATAATAATGGCGTGTTTACACCCAGGTGTACACACAGAGAAACACACAGAAACACAAGCAAAAAAATAGTATATTCTTGCTTTGAATATTTGGTCGATATGGGATAAGTTGGTTATTTTTCCAAAGCTAGTCACTCCAACACTCAAAAGAGAAATTTTACAGGCAATGAAAAAATGCTATAACCAGAGAAATAGAAGTGTTATATGCATAATATGAAACAGAACTAGAAATGTGATACATAGACAAATCGGAATGCAGTTAGTATTTTCAGTAGGTTCAATCCTACAAGACCCCAAGGATGATAAAAAAATGAGTAAGATGCCACCAGAGTGGCACTGTGTCCTAACTTAAATGCAAGGGATGTATGCAATGTGTCCTGACTTAAATCCAAAGAGTGTTTTCTATTGAAATGATATCAGAGATTGGAAGATGATAATTTTCGTTTTTAAGGCCTCCTAGCCTATATGCAGTTAGAACCTCCATTAGAGCTTAATCTCTAATACTATAATACTTAATCTCTAATACTATAATAGTATTTATTTCTTAATAAAGGGTACATGATAGAATAGACAGTGCACATGCTTTTCTTTTGCAAAGTTATTAAAAATAATATGTTGCTATTACTAAGACATAAATCAATTCTGTTTCTTGCATTTAGGACTACTATTCACTCACATTTGCCTTTTCACATTTAATGATATATTTCTTAATCCATTAGCTAATAGCTAATTATGTTGAAACATAAAGCTCGAAGAACAAGATTCCAGGAGGAAATCTTGCCTGTTTTATAATCAGTCAATCTAATAAACCAAAAAATCTTGGCGCCAGGAATTCAAGATGAGGTAGGTAAAAATCCCATGTCTGTTTAGGATAATGTGCTGTGTAGCTGCAAATTTTAGGACTTTGTGAGTTTCTGATTTTTTAAAAAACACCTCATTTCACTGTTCCTATTATTAATAATAGCAAATGATAACAATTTGAGGTTACAGGAGGAAATGGAGACATGCATTTATAGCGAATGAGACAGGTTCAAAACCATGCTCTCCCACAGAACTGTAACAGTTTAGGTTTAGTTTCTTTATGGGTGTAAAACTCAACTTTAGAGATGTTTTGAGGATTGGCCTCACTGTCAGCTGATAATAATAATATCAGGCTTGCAATCCAGATGCAAGTCACAGTAAGGGGTTTCCATAGCTCTTCTTATGTTAGATTGCTATTGTTTCTTGTGTTTCTCTTGTGTTTTTCACTTGTCCAGTAAGCATATACTGGGAAATCAGAAGAGAAAAATGAAGCGTCTGCCCTTGCATGTTTGTGTGCCTCTGCCTACAGCTCTGATCTGCCCATGTCACACATTATTATTACTGATTTCTGTTTGAATCTATTTCTCTAGCATCCAAACTGGGTTAGATGTTGTATGAAACAGGAGAAGGGCACTGCTCCAACCCTGCCTACTTCTAAAAAGAAATAAAATTATCAAGTGATTCATGACAGAATTATTACTAAATGTTAACAGAGCAAGAAGCAGTTTGGGTCATACGAAAACAAATTTTAAAATGTCTCTTTGGATGTTTCGGATATTTTTCTAGGAAATTTCCTCCTGTAATGTATAAATGCTGATAAACTTAATGTTTATGAAGTTATCAAAGGAAATTGAAAAGACTATTTCAATGGTTCTTTTAAACTCTACAAACCATTCAGTTTTTGTACGGAAAAATGTATGTTCCCTGAGGCAATGTGGAATGAGTAGTTAAGAAGAAAACACACGTTTTTTCATTAAAGAAAAAAAAATCATTCATGAACAATTATAAAAGACATCATGGATCCCTGAATTCAGAATACCCTCTTTTTATTATAGCCAGGGAAAAAAGAGACAAAAACATGGAAGCCATCCTTCTTTTAAAAAAGTTTTTTTTTCTTTAACCAGTAAGTAATAACTTTTCTTCCCAATTTAAAAGGATGCTGTTTTTATACTTGTTTAACTTAAGACCTCCTATCAGTGGTTAATGCTAGATCTTGCACTTGCAATCAAATTGAAGTGAAATGCTCAGTCTCAAGTTACAGAATAAGCATAATATAGTTACATTTTTCCTTTCATGTTCTTCTTTGAGTAATGTCCACCAAAAGTCTAACGCTTAATCTTTTGTTTGAATACAGTTTGCTATTCTGAAAAGCTGCATTTTCATCTAGCAGATACATTGGCAGATGCAAAGGTGAACCAAATTTAAAATTATATTAAATATTCTACTGTCTTAATTTGGTTTTATTTGATTTAGCCATCTTTGAAAAGTAACCAACAGGTGGTTCAAATAAAAACAAGAACAAAAACCAACCAATACCCTTCACAGCTTATAGAATGGCTTGGGTTGGAAAGGAAGGGGCCTTAAAGAGCATCTGGTGCCAACCACCCACTGTCACAGGCCTGGGCACCTTTCACTTGACAAGGTTGCCCAAAGCCTGTCCAAGCTGGCCTTGAACACTTCCAGGAATGGGGCATCCAGAACACCTTGGAGCAAGCTGTTTTTGTGCCTCACCATTTTCACAGTTAATCTCTGCAATAAAGGAAAATAATGTAAGGAAGGTCAAGAGTAGCAAACCTAGGGTTGCCATTGTCTTTTTAAAGAAAAGTTAACTTAGCCTGTAGTTTGAATATTTTCACTAAATTGGTAGTCCCCATGGAAAATGTTTTACCATTTATCTTTTGGTGGTTTTCGCTTCATGTGAATAGCTAGGTATGAGAAACACACATCAGCTCATCTTAATCTGTTATTGTACTGGGTTTGGCTGGATTGGAGTTAATTTTCTTCATAATTAAGCACTCTGTACAGTGCTGTGTTAAAGACTGGTGATCGAAACACTGGTGGATAGGACATCAACACTATATTCAATGGATTCATGATGCACCAGGACACCAAGGAGGGAATGCAGCATTGTGTTCGTGGGGTGAATATGACCAATTGAGATTGTTGCACAGGTTATCCTGGGAATGCAAAACATGCCACAATGAGAAGACCCAAATAGGTAAAGCTTGACTTTCTGGCAAGCCTTACCTGTTTGGTAAATATGGCTGAGATGCTGATACGGGGAAGCCCACAATACCAGGAATGTGCCATGATTGTTGCCACTTGCTTACAACGGTCACCAACACCACTGCCAGAAACACCATCCTGAACCTTGGAAAATAAGCCTCAAGGCAAGAAAGTACTCCAGTATAAATCAAATCAGACTATTGTACTCATAGATACCTTGACATTTCACACTCCAACTTTTAATTGAATTGTTAAAAACTATACTTGGAGTGATGAGTGCTGGGACCTTCAAACACTTGGGATACAAACCAGCAGAGGTCACTTGGATGATTAACACTAGAGGGTCTGCTAAACAACCTGGCGCTGCCCAAACAAAACCCCTACATGCTGCAGAAGGACATACAGTTACTACAGGGCACATTAGTCACTCTGAGCAAGTATGGATTGGGAAAAGGCAAAGCCATTCACAAGACTCATTTTGCTCAAGGACCTCGGTGGATAACACAAAACAATGGGGAAATCCAGTGTGCACCTTGAGGAGGTTTTACCTTGGGTGAAAATCATCTGTGGTCTCAGTTGTATGTTGCCATTGCTGCGTCCTGTCATAGTTCTATGTCAGAAGTACTAAAGCAAGAGTAATGCAAAAAATGAACTAAAATTTCTGTTCTGGACATATTTTTTGTTAAGGCTGCAGAATTAATATTTTGGGAGTTAGATAACAATGATAATGGTGGAAACATTGTCTCTTTACTTATGAAATGCCTTTTCCTTTATACTCATGGGAATAATTCAGATTTAGCTTGAAAAATATTTTAATTGCCAAAATAACAATGACAACAACAACAACAGATGTTGGTTAGGCACTAAACCAAAAAGTCCACTATTTATAAAGCTTTACTTTTGAGAGAAAAGGACTCAAAAGAAGAACTCTGTAATGAAGAAATTGTCTTTACTGGATAAAACAATTCCAAAATTATGGAAAAATAATAATCCATAGTGTGAGAGCTTAAAATTACATAGGAAATTGTTAAATAAATAAATTATTAAAATAAAATCATATCACTCTCTAAAGGCAAATTAACACACACAGACACATACATATATGTTCATTTATACAAATTCAAGTAAGACTGAAAATTCCCATGAAGATATGCTGAGCATGCACTAGCAGGGGTCATTTAAACCAACTTTTCTACTGAACACAGGTACAGATCAGCCTGCTGTTATAAATAGAGTAGCTAAATTAAAATCAATAACTAAATGACTAGCTGGCTGATTCTCTACATGCACTGAAGCTAACAGACAGCCCCTGAGCACCCAATATAGTATTTTGGCTAACTGACAGCTATCTCAAATAAACAGATTACCTCCATTTGTTGCATGTTGTGCAGCAACTGGAGGAAAGTTCAATGTCTGTGGAGTTTTTATCTTAAGATAAGATGGACAGACACTTAAGAATGACTCCTGTAAATGTTGTCCCAAGCTCTCATAGCCCTTTCCCAGAGCTGGAAGGGGAATAAAAACCCCATCCTCTTCTCTAAAAAAGAGAAGCCTCTTATTCTTTTGTGAGACTCCCATTTGAAGCAGTTTCCACTTGAATTTGCAGCATAAATAAGTGTAGAAACAGCAAAGTTCTTTACCTTCAAATTTGAAACTGGAAAATAACAGGAAAATGTCTCTGATTATCTCTCAGAGACACTTTACTTATGGGTTTGAAACACAAATACACATGCAAAATTTGATTTTTAAACATTAACTAGTGCAGTGATTATATTTGAAGATGCTAATCATGAGAAACCTGTGAGGTAAAAATATTCAATTTTATCATGAAGAAGGTTCACAGTTTAATCACACTAACATACTTCAACTATGATCTTCATAATTTAATAATTTAATATTTGTATTATGTTTTAAATGTAACTCTGTTACTTATCATACTGGACACAGCAAGTGGGCTGGGTCACTGTGATGTGGACAAAAGAGTTCTAGTAGCAGTCTAGAAACACAAGACCAAAGAACTGCAACAGCTACTATGTAAAAAGAGAATGAATGTGTTATTTCATTCAGCAGTTTTAGAAATACTTTAATGGAAAATAAGATCCTAGAGCAAGTAAGAGCCAGAGGCCTGACTATTTGCAAATCTCCAGAGCTATGGAGGGAGGGCCATTCCTCTACCCAGGAGATGCTAGAGAAAACAATGCCACCTTGAAAACAATGCCATTTGAAATATTTTCCAAATTTCAAATATAATGGAGTGTAATATTTTTCACAGAAAATTACTTCATAACACAGAGATTTTGGTAGGAAAACTGGAATGAAAAATTTTTCTGGTAAAGTTGGTCCTGAATTTGGGTTGACATGAACCTGTCAGAGAAGCTAGTGGTGGCCAAATACCTGAACTTTGTCTCATCCTTTCCACAAGCAGCTGTTGAGATCAGTGGACAGTAAAAAGACACCCAAATTTATTCTTTTTTTCCCCATCTCCACCTAGCACAGCTGCAGACTATTAGTGTGCTCCTAGCAGCAAGAAAAGGTGCAGCAAGGAATGGCCTTTGCTCTCCATAATGGGTTGGGTTTGGGGTTTTTTTTTAGGAGCACATAGCCGTAACAATGGGGGGAATGTATTTCCAGTTTATGAGATCTCCACCATCTGAGAATATCATACTTTTGGAAGGCAATATACATGCAGGAGCATCTCTGAGCTATTGAAGGTGAATGATTTCAGTGCAACAGCAGAATGTAAGAAAAGGTGTAGTGGACTGACCCACCATCTGGTCTCTAGTAATAATATGACTAAAAAGAATCACTTCCTTTGCCCAAACAATCTAACATTTACACATACGTGTTCATTATTTTAATACTTTTTCTTCCATTATCCTAAAACCCAAACACTTTCACTCACGGCACATGGAAGTTAGATTAAGAAGAGACCTGTGTGTTTTTAGACCAAGGAAATACAGATATAAGATATCCTACCCTCACATTAGCCAAAATAATCAATACCATCTCTAACTGTGAGTTTAAATCATATTCCATCATGGATTCACATGGCCAGTGGGAGTCTAGTCCTTTGAAACTGAAAAATAAAAAGCTCTGATTAACTAGCTCTTCCAAAACCAAAACAAACCAGAAAATGTGCTGTAGCCAGACAAATATGTGTATCTCTCTGATTATTCAATTGTGATGAATAATGAGAGAGAGGTTGTCTGGGTTTTCTTTCTGTTCTACCTTTAGCAGAACATATTTTTTTTCTACCCGAGAGCCTTTGAAGGAGCTTAAGCTTTATAACATCATTTTTCTCTGATGAAAAGACTTGATGCCTTCCTCACTGACCCCTGCACTCCCCACATAATACTTGCTTAGAAGCTTTGATTCAGGTTTAACAAAGCAAAGGGATATCTTACTCTTAACTGACCTAGGTGTGATATTTCCAGCCCATTTATCTATAAAAAGTGAAGAAAAAGGCATTGCTTAGAATGAAAGATACATATTATCACCTCTTACTTAAGTATGGCTCACTGATTTAGCAGTCTTCTCTTCTCTTCTCTTCTCTTCTCTTCTCTTCTCTTCTCTTCTCTTCTCTTCTCTTTTCTCTTCTCTTCTCTTTTCTCTTCTCTTCTCTTTTCCATTTCACTTTCTCTTTTAATTTTTTTTGACATGTTATGAACATGGTGCCTCTCCAATGTATATCTTGTTTATTTGTTGTGCTGAAAACACATCCAGCAGAATTCTTGTGTAATACAATACGAGTGCTCCAAAGCAGACTACTTGCATAGCAGCATATACAAGCATATCAGATAGTTTCTTGGATAGTATCTGGTGTTATAAGAGCACTCTATAAGAAAATGTGCCAATAGAAGCTGTTTTCTTTTGGATGTATATTTAAGGAATCATTATCAAAGTGACTGGAGTTATTTGACAACTTATTCAGATCTTTGTGAGAACTGAATGTGCCAATACTTTAATTAAGCTTTTGCTTCTAAAGTCAAAATGGACTATATTTCCTTCTTGCTGTATTTCATTCAGGCAATAAATCTGTCATTGTGTGTGTGGAATATGGAAAGCTCCAATGAGAACTAGACAAAACCAGACATAACTCTATTGATCCTGCGCAAAATTGGAGCCTGATTTTGGAATGTAGCCTATGCAAGAAAGGAGAATCACATGGAATTCAGAATAACAGAAATCTATTTCATCTCATTCTTCACCTATTATTTTTGTTCATGGTGGTGTATCTCAACTGAATTTTGCAGAGTTATACTAAACCAAGCCAGTAGGGAATTTGGACTAGTAATTTTAAGACCCTCCTTATTCACGTAAACAAGACAATTAGCTTCACAAATCTATCCAGAGGTTTACCATAACCAGTGAAATTAATATCTTGCGCAAGTTTTTTTCCTTTTAAGAGAAGAACTGAAGGAATCTGCATTCAAATTTTGGGGAATAATATTCTCAAAAATGGTCATATGGCTCAAATTCTATTTAACTCTTTCTCTTATCTGTGTATTCAGAATATTTTTTTTCTGTTCTGAAGTTCAGTATTTAAAGGCACTGCTCTTTACATATGATACTTACAGAAGGCAAGTTTTAAAAGCATGGTGAATTCCCAGATCTGGCTGTCTACCAGCTGAAGACAGCAGAGACGCTCTAGGACCATGGAGATAATAGTGTATCTTCTACTTTCACTCACATCAGAAGGTGGGTCCCTTTACCACATTTTTGCACACCCTGCCACTTGTGTCATCACAGTTCACAATATAGTATTCAGGAGTTTGAAAAACTTAAGCTTTGAAACAAGCTTAAACATCACAGGGATTTAAGAATACGTTCAGTTGTCAGTTATGCTGATCTAAACCCAGAATCATTTCTGTGAAGTCTCTGAAATTAACCCAAAAGTACGTATGTGACAGCAAAACATTTCCTATCACATGTAGTCTGTTAAACACTATCCCTCCCAGCTTCGAATTTTTCAGGACAAACTTTATTGTCATGTGAAGATATTCAGTGTTAAGGTTGCACAATTTAATCACCTTTTGACAGTAAGAAATTATTCCAAAACTTGGTAAGGTTCAGAAATCTCAGGCAGGCACAATGGTATGTTTTGGGAATTTATGGTCTTCATTATCTAAAGAATCTCTGACTTACACCTGTTTTGAATCAATCCCTTTATCTTCTTTAAGATCACAGTTTTTCAAAACCCATGCAGCTACCACGGCTGGATGAACAAAACAAGGAAATTGTTGGAGAGTTTAAAGGTGCACAATTAAATTCAGCTCTGGTACACAAGGCCTGATGTAGCCCTAGCCACACCCTATTTCACCTTTTTCCCTTCTAGATGTGTTGTTGATAGTGTGAGCAATTATTTCAGTTATGTAATAAGTGGCATGATAAAGTACTTTAGAAGCAATAATAATTTATAAATTTACTTCCTCTTTTCCTTGGGGAAAATAGTGACTTTAGAGGTGTTTCAAAGCCCATCTTTGGACAGGAGATTAGGACTGGATAAGAACAAAGTTTCTGCTGATTAAGATAATTTTGCTTTTTAGCACCTCTTGCTGATTAATGTTATGAGGGGTGTTATGGTGAGTGATAAAAGTGGCGCATTTATCACATTTATTCCAACCGGATGAAAGAAGGTGAAGGCTCTAAATGCCTTCTTAAGTAAATGACATTGTGTTTATCCAGGTTCCTTTTTAGAAATCCCAGCCTATGGGGAAATAGTACATAAGTTCTGCAGAAGATGGGACCTTTGAAGACTATGGAATGAAATGTGAACAATAAGCCTATAATTTTTCCCATCACAGAGAATTTTTAAATTATAACACATTGGTTTGCATTGAATAAGAAAAGCTGAGAGGGGGATCAGATTTATATTAAAGTAAAAAAACCTGCTGTAGTTAAAACGTTTTTGAAGATCAAAAAAAGGTGACATCTACCATGACAGGTAGATATCTGCTGACGGAACTACTAGTGTTCTTTTCATTAGCATGTCATACCCTCCACTGAATTTATACTCCAGAATATTTTGGTTTTAAATGATTACCTGAAAAAGTAAAAATAAAGGCTACTAGAACAGTGAGAGGCTATTGTTCAATTACAGGATGGAATTAAATAACCCACACAGTACTGTTGAAATTCAGCAGGCATAGGCTATGAATTGTGTCTTTTCAATATGAAATATGCAGCATAATGTTAGGCATACAGTGCAGGCCTGTGTGTTTGTCTGGAAAGACATCTAATGTTGCATGTTGTAATTGCAAAATGCAGTACGCTCTTCAGTGAAATTGCCAAACAAAGATGAAAATCAAATAGAATTTTCTTCCAGTTCTCTGTCTATTAAGATCTTCTAGGCTCAAAATCATTGTAATATTTCAAGTATTCATGGGAATGTATTAAAGAAACCCTCAGAGTTGGAAATCAGTGTAACAGAAATTTAAGACTTATTTACTTTAATATAAATACTGATATTATCTTTGCCTGGCAAAAAAATTCACTGAGTGTTTTATGTATAAAAGTCTCATTATCTTTCTTTTTGAAATAGGAATAATGTTGCCATCCAAGGATAAGTGCAGTTTTTTGAGCTAGAATATGGTGAAGATTTAGCTGCTGCTGGGAAAACAGCTTTAAAACAGCACTGAAGGGATAAGGGAAAAATATCCTAATCATGACTATTACACTTTCCACAAAATTTTTATTCAGAAACACAGAGCAGAGAGAAAAAATAAACTTGAAATAAGAAAAAAATCTCTTTCATCTGACTACATAAAATCTAAAGTGCAATTATCTGTCCATATGCTTCTGTGATATACATGCAGAAAAGATACCTTTATAGAGTATCTTCTGTGCATAAGCTGTAAGTCTCTACTTGTATAGTTGGTGTGTTTCAACATAAGAAGCCTTGCAAAGAAAGTCCACTTAAAAGGACTGCAGAAAAGCAATTTTTAAAAGTGTTCTTCAGAGAGGAGAGAAAAATGAGAAAAAACATAAGCCAGGGCATGTAAGATTGCATTTTACCACTGTTGAAATAAATGCCAATATTGGACGCCACCTCACAAGAGGTTAAAAAAGTCATGTTGCCAGTTAGCGGATTGTCTAACTAGAAAATATTTACAAAATATGCTTCCTCAATTTTGTAGCTCATAGTAATATACAAAGATAGTGATAAAATTAATAAGAGACTTAACAATCAAATGTGTAACTTTCATGCAGAACGCTTAATACAAAGTCTGTAACACCATGTCTTAAACTCTACGTATACTCTTATCAGATTGCTATATCCTAGCAATCCAATAAAATTGGACATATTTACTGCATTGACCATGACCAATACTGGCTGCCATAAATCTTATATGAGTACTCATCAATGATTAAATTAACATCACAGTGTCTTTACACCCTTTTCTTACTAAGTCAGGATTCTAGTCAATTGTGAAATATTTGACTATTTCCTAATGAAAGTAGCATAACTTGATCTGTCCTCACTAGTAATGGCTTTTGGGATGCTGAAAATTCAGCAAAATACTATATTCTTTAGTAATCATGTTCACCAAGTTGCAGCTTTTTAAGGGGTAGAAATCCAGAAGTCTAGTCTGTGTTGCAAGGGAGAAATGACAAACCTGCCTGTGATGACTGGGACATGACACCAAGCCAACATTACTGTGGACAGCTGGAGCTCATGGGACTGGTTTTATGTGTCCCAGAGGGAACATACACATGATGGTACGGCCGAGGGAAGAGGAAAGCTTGGTGCAGGGCTGCAGATCTCAGATAGAGTTATTGGAAAGTGGTTGCGGCTGCATCAGAGACTGATGGTCTTGCCTGCAAAGGTCTGTGATTCTGTGAATGCAGGGGAAAGCCGTGGGGCATTCTGTTGTACCTCATGCAGTGCTATTTTCTACAGTTTATCTTTGTGTGTCTTTCTCTTCTCCCATCCAAAAGCACAAAAAAAATTTCAGATGCCATGCTAACTAACATCTTTTCAGTCTTTTGGGAAAAAGATGTGCTTTTAAAGCCTGTGATTTTTTTCTTTCCCTCCTTTTAGCTCTTAGTCTTAGTTGGGATCCTTGATTTATGATCCTGTGGGTTTATAGGCAGAGTGCAGCACATCTTCACTTCACTTGTATTTTGTCTCTAGTTTGTCTTGGAACAAAATCCAAGGGAAAGAAAAAGAAAGAAAGAAAATTCACCTAGATTTCTAGCATCCCAGTATTGAAATGTGTTTGTTGTATTTGGAACCTTTTTTTCCTTTTTCTGGTTAAATGCAATAAAAAATGTATTTGCTGTTGTATGCAGCTACCTATCACCATTATTATTCTTGCTCTCTTAAAACTCTCACTCTTTTTTTTCTTTTAACTGTACTCTACCATTACTTGTTATGAGCATTTTGCAATAGTTATATCATTTAGGGAATGGTGACAACATTGTGTAAATTTGTTATAATAATTGCTGAAAATAGCCCATCCACCACTGTTTGCAAATAACCCCTGTGTTCATTCCCCTGGGAACTCCTGTAGCTATAGCTATCCTGAAGGCAAGAATCTGCTGCCTGTAGTGAAGAGGTGGCAGTTATTTTCTGTGCTGTTGTTCCCATAAGAGGCCAACTCACCAATGCTATGGTTTGTTAGTGACTTAAATATCTAGCTCTTCCAAATCAGACTCAGATAAATACAAAACAGGCACTCCCTGAAAGCTGAGTTCAGCTTTTGACGAGTAAACAAACATTTCATTAAAATGGCCTCACTAAAGACGGGCAGAGAGATCTGAACTGAGCTGTCACCTTATATTAGTCACACTCGTAAATTCTGCCATGTTACAGTGTTCACTTGCAGTATCCCAGAGAGCTTGGAAGAGGCGATTCCCTCTCTTTGTTTTGGATTTTTGTCTGGGGGGAGGTTATCATCTTTCTTGCAACATCCAGTATGTTTGCATCAGGAATGCCGCACCCGCTTTGTGAATGTGTACTCCAATACTGACCCTGACAGCAATAATTTCCATTAGGCTACTGCAAATACGTATTTCTCTTAGGAAGACTGCTCTTTCTGTATCAGCTCCTCTCAGGTCTGAGAAACAGGTTTTCTGGTTTTTTGGATTCTTTTTCCTTCAATAGCAGTGACAGTGAATTCAGTCCTCACATTCCCTTTGACATTCAGACAGCTGATATCACTACTGCACAGCTAGGAGTGGTTTATTACTTTTAGTAGGGTTTATTTAATTCAGCTTCACAGCCTAAGGGAATGGGAGAAAAGACTTAACTCTAATTCTTGTTTTAGCCTTTTTAGTATTAAAAAAATGTTAGAAGGAATATAGAGAGAGGACAGAAAAGCAATGGTTGGAAATACATGTAACGGGAATGTAGTTATTAAATGCAACAAATCATGGAATTGGGCTTGGTAAAACATTATGAAGCAAAAAATTAGAGGAAAAATAATAGCAAGGGGCCTTGCAATACATATGATAAGAAATGAATAAAACCTCTGTGTCCAAGATTTTATTGGAATACTGGCTGGATGTTTTCTTTCAAAGTACAGCATTCTACAGTTTTGAGAGATGAATAATTCTGGAAAGTTGTCTTCTCGACAAAAAAATCCAACAAAAAGCTTTTTTATTCAATAAAAACTACTGCGCAAATGCTGTATTACTTTTAAAATTAATAAGGGGAAAAAACCTCTTGTTTAAAAGAAAACCAGACATAAATGTAGTGAAAGATTCAACTGAGTTTTGAGTACCTTATGTCTATGAGCCCTTGTTAACGAAGACTGTGTAAACAGTGAAACTATGAGAGCTGTCTATTGTACTCCAGTATTCCAGATTCAGGTACCACTCCAAACCCAGTGACTGATCAGGAATTTTCCTCTCTGACCTGGACCATCAGAAATCAACCAGGTTTTTTCCTACAAACTCAAGTCCCAAACAAGGAAATTCTTAGATGCTGCCTTTCACTGCTCATGGTAAAATTAATTTATTAATTAAAACAAAACACAGGGAAAAACAAATGGAATGGAAATAGTTGAACATAATTATGAAATACGGTAATCTCCACCTTTTACATAATTAGCTTTGGAGGACTTATGCTCTTCTTTCCCTACAAGAATTTTGTCAAACTGGCGAACCTTTCATGTCATGATACCGCGGACCATCAACTTTCTTTGATATTTCGTTTGGTTTTGGGCACATGGACCATCCAATCTGCTGAGAAAGTGAGTACTGCTTAGTAAAAACCCAGAGCAGCTTCCTAGCTCACTAGGAAGTAGAATGCTCTTTCCATGCAGGGCTGAGGACTGCGTCACATCCACAGATAAGCCTTTTATGTTTATGAAGTTGGTGGTTTTTTCTACTAATAAGCAACTTGAAGAACAAAGCAAATAGTTACCTAAATGGGTTACGCAGCATCCTTGAAAGTTGAATGTGATGGCAAGTGATAACCTCAAATAATAATGGTTGTAAGAAAAAATTACTCCTTGACTGCCAGTCGATGCTGAAAAAAAGAATGCAGGATTGCCAAACTATCGTAGTTTTGACATTCCATTCTTAATATCTGCACTGAACTTACCGTCAGTCAGTGAGGCGGCAGCAGTGGCAGAAGCAACTGAGGGAAGCCCGGAGGTAACTTTGGGATCACACTGTACACGGGGGTTTCTGGGCTCAGGGACACACTATAAGCAGCTCAGAGCTCCATGCAGATCTGGAAGCCCTCACAGGCCAATCAGACATGGAGGGGGAACTGCCGGGAGCATCTGTGGGAGATTTAAACAGCTCCAGGGAGCGGGTGAACACGGTGTAGCACCTTAGACAGGGTGTGACACAGCAGTTCACAAGGGTGCGACACAGTTCCCCAGAACCTGAGGAGAATTTAATTTAGGGAGTGAATCATCACCCAACCAATTAGAAGAGAATTAACTGTTGTTTCCACTCAGTTAAAAGCCACTGTAGGAACGTGGTGGTCCAGATGGACCTCACACATCAACATACAGCTGTCCAGGTTGCCAGCTGCAATGAGCGCCTGAGCTTGCCCCTGATGCTTGAGGGCAGCAGGATAACTGTGGTTATCCTCTGTGAACAAGTGGATGAGATACTCACTGGCAGCACTGAAAGAGGAAGTGGAGAGATCAGGAAGTATCAGGGAGTGCGAGAGGGATCGTTCACTGAACTCTAACAGCTATTCCCTGGTGGAGGACCTCAAGCAATAAGTGGTCAAGCTGCAGGAGACAGTCAAAAGACTGAGGCATATCAGGGAAGCTCAGAGGGAGTAGGACAGTTGTTCCAAGCCCTGATGGTGAGAGAAAACACAGCCCACTAAGGAGAGGCCAGAAATTCATCTACTGGCACTCATGGAAGAGAAGGAAGCCGTTAACACAAGAGGTTGGGAAGTAGTGAAGGAAAAAACCTCAAAGAAACAAAAACAAAAGGAAGAGGAAAGGAACTAACGAAAGGAAGAGGCTTTCTTCAAAACCAGATATTTCCACCCTGCTCAATACCACCACCCAGAACCACTTTACAGTGCTGCAGACTAATGAGGCAACACCCAGCATGCAGGTAGAACAGCCAGAGATAATGGGAGCAGCTCAGTCTTCTCCACAAATCAAGAATTTAACAACTAGTTCACCCAAAAGAACTAGTGGTGACAGTAGTAAGTGACTCTACTTTAAGAGGCATAGAGGCATATCTGACCCATTTTCAAGCCTGAATCAGGGATGTTAGTGAGAAGCTGCCAAGCCTAGCTAGACCCAATGATTATTACTCACTATTAGTGTTCTTGTGGGCACAGGGGACATAGCCAGCAGCTTGCCGGGAATCATTAGGATGGATAGAGAGCCCTGGGATAGATGGTAAAGGGCTCTGGAGGACAACTATTTTTTTCATCAATTCTCCAGGTCAAAGGGGAGGTGCTTGAAGTGGCCAGATGAGTTTGGTAGGTCAATAAATGGTTAGAACAATGGTACCATAGTCAGCTCACTCAGATCATGGGACTTGGTTTGGCAAGCCTGGCCTACGGGGGACTGAAGGGGTCCATCTGACAAAGAAGGGGAAAAGTATCTTTGGTCAGGGATTTGCCAAACTGATAAAGGGGGCTTTAAATCAGATTTGTTAAGGGATGGTGGGCACCCATCCATCTCTATCCTGCTAGCTGGCTGCAAACACTGTAACAGACGCCTGGAAGCATGCAAAGGAATTCCAGACACTCCAAACTGTGAGCTGGCTTTATCTGAGGCCTTCATCTGGTTCAGATGCCTATACACAAAAGCACATAATATGGGTATCCTAGTTTAGGGCAATTTTGGGAGGAAACCCTCTAAAGGGGTTTCCTCTAGGAAAAAAAAAGAACCAATTCAAGTGGTCCCTCCCCCAACTGGTTCAGGAAAAGATTTCCTTGGAGAAAAGCGGAAAAAACTATTTATTAAACAGGTAAAGCATTCACTAGCACAAAGAAAAAATGAACAATATGAAACCATAAAACCTCTTGCNCAGGACACGGGGGAGCGAGTGCAGTTTCTGATAACAAACTCCGCGCTTCTTCTCTCCCCCCTTCGCTCTCAGAACAAGTCTTAAAGGTGCAAAACTTATTATGCAGCCTAAACTGAGCAGACCATTGGGAATAAAGGCATCATTTAGCCAACCCAGGACAATAGGGAACCAGCAAGACAAACTAGAGACGTGCATACCTGCATAAGTGTGATATCATTGACATCCCAGAGCTATGGTGCGACGGCTCCCATGAGCGGAGCATTGGAATGGAAGGTTTTAGGTTTTTTAGGAAAGACAGGCTTGGGAGACAAAGGTGGGTCATAGGCCCTATGTCAACACCCAGCTGGAGCGCATGGAACTCTGCTGGGGAAGGATGCAGAGCAAACCAAGAGCTTGCAAGTCAAGATTAAAGGGAGGGCAGAGATGGAGGACACTGCAGTGAGGGGTCTGATACAGGCCACCCAGCCATGAGAACAGTGCTGATGAAGCCCTCTATAGGCACACAGGAGCACTAGCCTTCAACTACCACAAAACCTGTTTGAGGGAGAACATGGTAAGGCACAAGTAATCTCAGAGGTTCCTAGAGTGTGTCAGCTTCCTTATACAGCAATAGAGCAGTCAACAAGAAGAGTTGCCATGCTGGACTTAGTGCTCACCAGGAGGGAGGAGCTGGTGGGGATCCTAACGATCCAAGACAGCCTTGGCTGCAGTGACCACAAGACAGTGGTGGGGTCCTCATGGCAGTAGGAGGGCACGCAGCAAGCTCACTGCCCTGAACTTATGAGAACACATTTTGGCCTCTTCATGGACCTACTCAGGATAGAGCTCTGGAGAATGCTGGCTGGTATTTGAGTACCACCTCCTCAAAGCTCAGGAGCA
>VWZV01011280.1:2142-24816 GCA_013397155.1 Irena cyanogastra
CTCCAATAAAAAATTACTGGTGTCCCATTTAGTCTGAAGTGCTCCTGATTTTATTAAATTTAATTTCATTCCTTTTCTGCTATGTCTTCATTCAAAAGGTATTTTTAATCTCATTTTAAGCATGGACATTCTACTAAATTAAAGTAAATAAACCTTAATCTTTTGCATTTCAGGAATATACTTCTGTAGGCTCCACAGATAATGTATTAAGTATTCATTTGTTTTCTTACCTTTGATCAACTCAGTCTTACTAGGAGTATATCTATAGTCCAGTAAATCACAGAGTTGGGTTGTTTTTTGACAAAGTCTGAAAATAGTCCAATTCTGCTAACAGAATTTCAATATCTGGGCTTTGGATATTTCAATATCTGTGTGGTTTGTAGACTTCAATGAATTTGATTGAAAGAATTAAATTTTTAAGGTTTTTTTTTTTCTTCCTACTAATTTACACTGTAGGTAGAAAAAGAAGTTATTTTGAGTTTAAATTTCTGGTTTAAACCAGAAATCCTTATGACTTTCATTTATAAACCAGAAATCCTCACAACTTTCTTTCATCCTACATGAAAAATATAAATAATGTATTAGAATGCCCCCTGCAGGAACATTGGCAATTGCCATCTCTTTCAGCCGTCATCTTTTCAGGGAAGGGATCTGAGAAATCTCCCGTTTTAGCTCATTCCACAACAGACTGCTGTATTAGTCAGTTAGGACAAGATACCCTGTTCAGAACATGGAAAACATAAGGAGATACCTAGTATTCCTATCCAGATACCTAGTTCCCTATTTCACAAGGAAAGCACATTGTTTTTCTCTTTGGGGCAGGTCAGAAAACATATCCTGTATGTAGCTACAAGCAGACATCAAATGTGTTCATTGCCTGTGCAAATTTGGAGCTTTACACCGATTTCAGTCTCCCACTTCTCACAAGAAGATTGGTATGCTACTAAGATTGGTATTTTGAGTTGATGTGGGGTTTAGCTAAAACTCCTTCTCTCCAAACATATCTTTTTGTTGGTCCCATGGCTGGTGCTGGACTCATCATATTTCTCACTGTAATGGAATGGGAGAGCTAGGGTAAATAAGAGGGGGTGTACTCCTTACACAGAGTAAAACATGAATCAGGAAGGTTTGAGCTGGTGAAGAGGGAATGACCAAAAGTTTTACATGTTATTTCTACATATGGCACAGTTTTAGGAAAATATACAGCCCATTTGGAGTCATAGGAAGATGAAAACAAATTAAAAAACCCCAATCAATCAATCAATCAAACAAACAAACAATAATCAAAATAAAAAAAAATGCACCAACAACCAAAAAACTCACAGCCAAATGAAATAAAAAGAAAATAAGGGTAAAAACTAACCAGGCAATTCATTATTTTCCAAAACAACACCGCAGGAGACAGCAACCAAAGCAGCCTCATCTCAGCCCAGTGTCTCTTAATTGACCAGGACACTGGTCTTCTCCCCAGGAGCAGTGGTATTTAACCCTATGCATTACTCAACCAAAAGGATGTGATTTTCTTTGGAGGAGCACTTGTGAATTTTAGAATTTTTTTTCTGATAGATCTTCACATGTCATATATAGAGACTAAAGAAAGACAGAAGAGTGCTGAGACCGAAGAGTTTGTCTTTCTTTTATAGTATCTGTCTGTGCAGTCTCTCATTCACTGTGAGGCAGCAAATGGTGTCTCAGACTGTAGCCTACATCCTCAGCAGTCACCATCTGGTAGTAGAGACAACCACTCTCCTTTTTGTGTTCTTTTTGTGATATTTGGCATGATTGATAATGATAAGAAGGAGATGGTACTACAAATCAGAGATGTAGAATAGATCCTGATCAGTGCTGATTTAAAGCAGCAGTGGACTTGGCGCAGTGCTCCTTACCTAGGGAGACACCAGGAAATACTTGCCTCCTTGATGAAAACAAAATATTTAAATTCCCTGAATATTCTACTAATATGTGACTCAGAATGACATAGCTGGATGAGCTAACCAAATTCTTAAAATGTATTAACCCAACCCGGCTGTCTCATTTAAGGATGATTTAAAGCTAATGAAAAATAACATTCCACTTTTAAAAACTTAAAATAAAAAAATAACTCAATGGACATGCACACCAGTTTTTTGGAAACTAGTTAAATTTGCTGATCTGAAGCCACCTGAGTGAGCACTGAGTTTGGAGTTCATCTCTGCTGTAACTCTAACATAAGCTCTCAGTCTCCGGAATTACAGTGGCCTCAACATGGCTGAGGGTGTTTAGACAAACTTATACCATGTATTTAAGGAGTTTGTGAGTCAAACTGGAGGAAACATGCCTCACATCTCCCACTAAAAAGAATAGTTAAAATCTATTATATAACACTGACAACTCATGCAAACAAAGAGAAATTTACCCTGGCCATCACAGGTATTATCAGCTGCTTAAGCATTGTTGCTTTTCCTTTGACCTGTTTTTAGAAAATAATAGATGATTGAATTCTTCAGATATTTCTCAACATATGGGACTTTTACTGTTTAAATTCTGAAGAGAGTGAGGAAGAGATGGTCAATGAAATCTTGAAGCATTTAAAAAAAATTAAAACCAAAGCACCTGTGTTTTCTGGCTGGACAACAGTGTATCAGTCAAAATATCTGGTTTAACAATTCTGCCTGTGGTAAGCTAGCTCCCCATAATTCATTTCATAATTGGGAAAAAATGCAGATGTTCTGACATCATCTCAGTGCAGTGTTGGACACATTGTACTGCAGAGAATCCAACAATAACCACATATTTTTACTCTCCATGATCTGACAAGAATAAATTGACCCAGACTGCATATGGTGGCAATACATTTTAATTTGAGCTTTTTGGCTCAAAATCTAGAGACAAATAATAAATGTATATTTGAGTATAAATTAAATGGTATCTATGAACATGTATTTTTTCTTTCTCTTTCCCTGCTTTTAAAAACAAATTAAAGAACCAGAGCTAGGTGTTTCAGAGGCCAGAATCTGAAAACTAGATGTTGGACTCTGTGTCTGTGGAAGAGGAGAAAGGTGTCACCTCCCATTTTGTGGTTTGGAGTTATATTTAAATGTTACCAGTGGTTTTTGGGTTTTGGTTTTTTTTTGGTTTTTTTTTTTTTCCTCTATAGTCCCAATCTCAGTGGTAATGGACTCATATCCTATTACTTGTTTATTACTAATTTTAAGGCACAGGCCCAATCCCTCAACTGCGCTCTCAAGTCCTCTGTGTCACATATGAGTAAAATCTATGAATTTCAACACTTGGATCTCCTTCTGCAGCTGAGTGGGTTGTTACAGAAAGAATTGCTTTTGGACAGGAAATTATATTCCCAAAAGAAACTGAAAGCAAATCTAGGACAGTAATTACAACAAAGAGTGCAGCAAAACCCTGATTCTGACCTTGGCCATCCTGATGCAAATCCTGAATACGATCCTCTCAAGTTTCTCTGAATGGATAAGCAGAAGAATATAATTTTTCTTCTACAGGGACCCATTCTGAGAGTGCTGTCCTGTTTTTCGTCATGGGAGGGCTTTCTGCTGAGTAATTAGCAGGTGGCACTCAGCCTGACATTTCTGCCTTATTTTGTTTTACCTGATCTGATTTCAGAGAGATTAGAGAAAGAGATGCAAATGGACACAGGTCTATGAAGAGAACAGAGAGGATGCAGCAAAGGAAAGGGGGGCAGAGATAGTGCCCATTCAGTTCCACCTGGCTGCCTGTCTCCAGGGTGACTGCCATTATCACAGAACACAACAGAGTCCTATTTTAAACTTGAGTAAAAAAACAATCGTACTCTAGTTCTTATTGAAAATCAATTTAATAACAAACTCCTATCTGGGAGAGAATGTATAAGATTCTGCAAGATCAGCTTGTTAAGAATGGCCCAAGTATTTAAAAAGTAAACAAAAACTCAGCGGTCTATTGACAAGAATCTTTTCCAGACTCCTTCACTCTCCCTTTGTCCAGCATAATTTAGAATAGAGTGGGAAGGAGATATGGAGACAGAAATGAAAAGGAAGGGAAGTGAAAATGGACACAGAAAAGGAGAAGATGAAAGTAAAGAGATGGAGAGAATAACTGCAAAATTCTTCCAAAAAGATCTTAAAAATTGCATGTCACTTCCAATTCTTCAAACACAACCCATGATGGAGAAGCAATGTAAACTTTCTCATGATCTAGCCTTCAGTTTCTTCACATATTGCATAATAGGGAACATTCATAAAGGGATTATAAAGACTAAGAAATGAATAATGACTATTATATATATGTTACAGACCTGAATGGTATGTGCTACACCTGGATATAGGTATAGCAGTAGAAATGTTGGACACAGTTAGAAGAAATACCATAAACCTCAATTCATTTATTAGAAGCTTACTTGGTTTTGCAGTTCAGCTTCAATGTACCAAAAGTTGTCTAAGATTAAAAAGTTTCGTCATCTCCATAACCAAGTGATTGCAGTCAAAAAGTCATATTTCTGAGGCGGTATTTTAATTTTTATTGACATTACATCATATGCTCTAGCTGATATTTCATGGGAACAGAACTACAGCAAGATTTGTCACCACCGTAGGCAAAACAAACAACACCACCTACAGCTGAGTTATTCTGACACTTTATAAGACTGCTACTAGTGGTGTACAATTTCATTAGAATATGACTTCTGGAATGAAACTATCCATATCCTGTGTTTCAGTCTGGTTAGTCTATGTTGCAGCAGAAACATTTCAGATGTTTCCAAGAAATAGCTTGCCAGCAGCACATTATCTTTGCATTAAAAATACCTAAAAGTATTTTAGGTGGAACAGATCCATGCATCATATTTTGCACCAAGGCTGTGTGAGGAACATAAATTTTAGAGTCTAGAAAAAACTTACCCTTTCATCTGGTCCAACCTCCCTGCTCCACAGACCTGAGCAATATTTGGGTTTTAGATAGCTTGCCATTACATGCAATTGCACAGCACCAAAAGGACAAAGACACATAGTACTTCTGTAACAGTGTGAGGAGGCAGATATTGTCAATGGTGACAGAGAACACAAATGACTTTGAAATTCATCCACTGAAGTAGGAGAGGCATGCTTAACATCTCAGTAATTGATCAGTGAATGGTTGTTTAAAATACTCATATGGGTCACCAGTTTCTTATCACACACTTTTTCATCCTCTATAATCATGCTGACATTTGAAGCCAAAAATGCGACAAGAGATTACATCACAACTGTGGCTCAGCTCACCATTTGTCTATGTGCTTCAAGTTCAGTTTACTATAATATAGAACAGTCTTGCCTAAAAATGTCCTGGAAAAGATGCAAGCCCCTACGTAGATTCAAGCATATGTAGACTGAAAAACCTGTATCAGGGTACCAAGCTCAAAGTGATACTAAACTGAATAGTCTCTGAACATGAGCTGTATATGTGTCGAGTATCTGCTCCTAAGTGCTATTCTAGGAGATCTGTGTATTAATAGACATGTTGGATGAATGCTGATTCAAAAATAAATTAAAATACCATATTTTTAAGGAACCAGCTAACGTGGAAGAAACTCATGTAGCTCACTCTCTGTTTGAAACCACATAGCCCTGCCCAGAAAACTCAAGTGCAAGTCTCGACAGCTTTGTCAGAAATCTGACTGCGTATTTCTGACAGCAAACAGCAACAGGAAAGCTCTTGAGAATGAATGCTAATAAAAAAATAATCCCAACTCAATTCTAATCTGTACAACTCCACAGCAGCTACAATAGACACATATTGGCTTTCAATTCAATTTTCACATGAGAATAAAATAGGGAGCATTTTCATTTATTTGGCTACATCTAGAAGAATTATGTCCACAGAACTTTAGGAATATGTACTTCACTATATTTAATTAAAGAATGATTCCTTAAATTCAACTACAAACTGTTATGACATGGGATTTTTAGAGACAGTTTTCTCAATTTCCCTTTGCATTGTCAAATCAAACAACAGTTAAAAGCATTAGAGAGATCTGGCTACAGCCATATTTTTCAGCTTCTTCCCTAAAGTGTAATGTAAAAGAAAGACTTTTTTCTTCAGCAGTATAATTGGTTTTTATGTTAAAAAACCAAGTATGAAAAACCAGCATTAAAACACATAGACAAAATATTGATTTTATGGCAGCAAATGAAAGCCATTTAAGAGATATGGACACAGAAAATATGCACATTTTCAAATATGATCATATGCAAAAGTAATGAAATTTGCTGTAATAAATGTTAAAACTTAGTATCAAATAATATAAAGAATAAGTAAACTAGTAATATATGTATCTCAAAGAAATTTTAGTATAGTAGAGTGTTTAGTATAACTTCACTCTAATAGAGTAATGATTTTTAAATTTTTTTCATGTCATTTATAGAAGTCAACAGAATTAACTGGCATAAAGTCAACAAAATCCTTACACTAGGCCTATATTTGGAAGGAAGAAATGCTAATGGTGACATAATTTATTTTTTATTTCAGAGAAATAGCTCCCTCTTGATGTTTTTGAACATGTGTAAGACAAATCCAAGACCTTTAACAGAAATTGTTATGGTTTCTAACTTTTGTTCCAGGCAGGCTAGGACTAGAGACACAGAGCCAACTCTGTATCTGGCCTAACTCCACTCACAAAATTTGGCCAAACATAAATTTGTCACATTGATTTCATGTAAAGGTCAGATCCTATGTGGTGCTCATGTTTCTTTCAGAATAAAATGTAATATGGGAAGTCTGTAAAACCACATTCGGAACTGAAGGCTCTGAATTACTATTCTTTCTATGATTTCTATATAAATAACTGAGATTGCATTTTCTAGGGTTGTTACAGTAGCATATTTATTTATAATAACTACTTATTTATTTTTCATATTTACTAGAACAAACAATATTTTGTTTTCATGGATACTATACAAACATCAGGGAAGATATCCTATTTTAAAGAGTGCCTGGATAGATTCAAGAGACAGGAAAAAAAGGACAAACCAGCCATAAGAGCAAACAAATACATCTTGACAATGTCAGTTTTGAGAATGTGTTCCTCAGGTTTGCTATTTTCAATAATTTAGTTTATTGCAGATATAGAAACTCTTCTGAAAACAGGTCTTGCAGAGTTGCAGTGCAGAAAATAAAGATTCTGTGACCCAGCTGAGGAACAAAGTCTGTGAAGATTACACATAGGAAACACGAGGGAGGAAACAGTGGAAAACAGATTGGAGAGCAGCAGATAACTGGAAACAACAGGCTGGCATGTTTGATGAACCATATGGATTGACAGGATGACATAAAAAGAGGTAAAATAATCCTAATACTGCAGACTTGGTAAAACAGGCCAACAAGTTTGTCTGCAGCAGTTATTTCCAAGATTCATATTGGAAGGATGATAAATATTTGTGAGAAAGCTTTTAAACTACCATGAAAGTGAAAGAAAATGAGCAGTTTCTTAAAAGATTCACTGCTGCTATGAGATTTGAACATAAGAATCTCTCATTGACCTATATTTTACACCAAACACTATAAGCTGTTCACTTATTGGAGTAAGGGAACTGTGATCTCTGTACAAGTTCTCTATTTTTTTCATTACATCTGCTGAGAATTTGATATTTCCCACATATAACTAAAATTTCAGCAGTGTACACAGTTGTGCAATGTTCCCAACTGTGAAAAAGCACGTGCAAAAGCCCTTTATTTCTAATTGCTTAAATATTTCTACAGTGGCAAAATGAAAGTCTTTTAACCTAGTCCACAGAAGGTATAAGCTGTGGCAACCACATCTGCAGAACTTTAGTTTAAGCTGTTGCATTTTATGTTTACAGCTCTGATAATGTCTTGTGTGAGGACCTGAATGCTTAACTGGTTTCTGTAGGAATAAACTGGAAGGTACAGATGAGTTGGAGGTGAGTGGAGGCTTTAGTTGCTTGGCACTGACCATAAGGAATGCAAGCGGAAGTTTTGGCAAATTCCCCTGGCTCAGGATGATTTCTGAATACCCCATCTGAGACAGTAGGTGGTGAGTTAGCCAAGTTGCACAAGGACAGCTTAGGTCTAAGTTTCTCTCTACAGGTACGAGTAAGAAAAAATCACCCATAAGAACCCTTGCAACATGTGGAGCAGAAGGGAGGTAGTTTCCATGCTTTGTCCAAGAGTCTTTGTGCTAGACTGTAGCTGCCATAAGCATATTTCAGTGCACACCCTTAGCTCGAGATAGTCCATCTCTTTGCAGCATGTCAATGCTGCAGCTGTGGGATCCCCACCTCTTAACTTGTTTCCCTATTCCCCAAATACTGTCACATATTTGGACCAGCTCTGTGATGAAGGGGACTTTGACTCCCAGTCTTCCTCCTGCAGTACGTTGTAAGCAGAGTGACACAATTTATACAACTGAACAGAATCGTCACACACAAAGGAGATAAGACATCTGTGTTATGGTGTTGCATGGCATCCACATGCTTCCTGAATAGTTGCAATAGTGGTGATGAGAGCTGTGTTGAAGTCATAGGCAGAGGAAAAAAAAGAACTATGTGTCTACAGTTACATGTGAGCTGAAATAAGTGTATGGTTTTCACTTCACTTTCTGTAAGCCTTACCCAGTACAGCTGCAGTGAAAGGATGTGTGCAAGCTGTGTAAATTTCCAGTAGGAATAATGCAAAGAAAATAACTCCCTGTGTTTGTGGAGGCTCTCATGTGGCAACAGTCGAAGCCTGCCTTTCTCTCAAATGGAGAGTATCCAAAAGTTAAACCGTCTGCTGGGGCCTATATTCAAGATTAAGCACTCAGCCTATCAGCCAAAAGGCACCACTGATTCCTAGT
Source organism: Irena cyanogastra (assembly GCA_013397155.1). NCBI lineage: Eukaryota > Metazoa > Chordata > Aves > Passeriformes > Irenidae > Irena > Irena cyanogastra. The sequence goes on from VWZV01011280.1 coordinate 10,961, forward strand.
TTTAGGACACAAAAATGTTAATGCTCTCTCTCTCTCTCTCTCCATATATATATATATATGGATATATTTGTTATGCTCTTTGTGAACATTTATCTTTTTAACCTAGATCCTCTTAGGACTAATAACATTAACATTAACTAATAACATTATACTGAAGTACCTGTTCTACCTGTTGGTATATGACACTATTTTCCCCCTTTCCCCCCTATATTATATGCCCAGAAAAAAACTGTAAGGAGGAAAAAAAGAAAAATAGTAGAAAAAATGTTTGTACAGAAGATGGAACACACAATTCTGAGTTAGCTTCTTTTCAGGTGCAAACAAATAGTTTTCAGGCAGTGTGAATAATACTTACACAACTATTACATCCCTCTTAAAGATTGCCACAGTAAACTTTTTAGTTTTAGGAATATTTAAAATTTCTGCTTCCTAACCAGGCATATTTTTAATCTTCATTGCCTTTTTTGTGGGGCGGATTAGGGGTGGGGAGATACATTATTCTTTTGTTTTCTGTTGAATAGTCAACATCCTGTTCTAGGAACAATTGAAATAATAAAGACTTTCTTGCTCTCTAGAAGTCCTTAGGTTATTATTATTGCTTTTGGCTAATGGTCACCTTCTGTTTAGATTTGCTGAATATATTTATCCTGGCTGACAGGCTTTCTGATACCTTTAGAGTTGACTGCAGGGCTGTGTGTGAGGGGGAGTGTGCATTGATTCTAACAAAACACCTTGTTTGCATGGTCTGTCCCTCCACCGGGGACGTGCTGTTTTCTTTCTTTTGTTTAAGTAATCATCACAATGACCCGTTAGACCAAACGACCTTATACTGCTGATAACAAACTGCCTGAAGGAGTATTGACCACAAATACCAACCCTGGTATTTGTCACTCTCTCTGTGTGGAGCTTTTCAGAGGACATTCCACTTCCAGCTACTTCAGTATCAGACCTGCACTGATGTGATTGAGTGGAGCTGTGACTGACTCACTCATAGGCCAAGGACGACCTTGCCAATGCCAGTGCTCACCACAGATTTGTGTTTTTCTTGTTGTAAGCAAGAACTGGATGAGAGGAGAGGATTTAGAAGCTGATCACGGCAGAATGGTGACGGCAATACACGCTTTGACCCCTCTGAGAGGGCTGTCTCTTCACTAGCTGCTAGGAAGCCCTACGAGGGATTGTCCAGGTACCCAAGAAACAGAAACCGCAGAATTTAAAACCCAACCTCCACAACACAAGTGAGGTGAAGTATTGGGATCTCCAGTTTAACAGCTGATTTTTATGGGTGAACTCCTGAAGAATGACTACTGGTTTTTACTGTGTATGATGATCTTGTGTGATTAAGTTCGATATAGTGTTCTGTGCAGTTGGAGCTACCATTGCTTACCCATTACTAAAAGAACACTACAGTAATATCAGTATCCCTGTAGGCAGGGTGACTGAAGAAAATACCATTTCAGGCTGACCCTTGAGTAAGCAGGGGTGGAATATTTTGAATTTTGTTGAAGCACAATGAAGTGTGTGTGTGTATGTTTGGGCTTATTTTTTTTCTCAAAGGAAGAAAAAAAATTAGGTATCCAACACGTCTATATAATGGCTCATTTCATATTCATTGCTCTAAGCACAGTATTTGCTAGAGGCTATTTTTTAAAATGGTGAAATTAACTTTCACCATTTGCTTAGTCCTACAACCAAGGCGAGTCATAAGGACTGCTTCTAAAGACATTTAATGTGAAAACAGCCACAGACAGCTAGTAAAAGGAGGCATGTTCTCTATAGTTCCCAGATCAGAGCTCAGTTACATCACACAGAAAATATACATAGAAGAAGACCTGACAACACCTGGGAAACAAAAATAAAAGAAAAAAAGAAAAAAGAAAAAAAAATTCAGATGTAAAAGGTTAGATTAGCTGAAAAATTACTTCTTAGAATGCAGAAGAAGAATAACAAAAATACCATTGGTGGTAGCTAAACAGGGAGGAAACGACTAAGGGAAATTGAGAAATCTGCCTGAAGAACAATCAGATATTCTAATAAGAATACCTGGTTTAGCTGAAGACAAGACAGAGGACAGTGGTAAGGAGTGAAAAGCAATAGACTTTGGCCTTCTTATATCAGTGATATACTGATTAGACTGTATCTTCCAATGACCTCTAGTGTTCTCAACCTTGACAAGACAATGAGTTTCTCAGTCTAACTGCAGGAAAGATAAGGCTCTGACATCGAAATACTCTCAGTATAAGAATGGAGGCACACTTATTGGCAGATAAAGTTTGTTGAGACAAGCTGCAAACCTGTTATTTAAAGTTTATTACATATTATTTAATAACATTTTTTTCTATAGAGGTAAATTTCTCAGCTTTTTGTGGGTTTGCTTGGTGCTAAAGCTATGGTACAAACAGTGTTTTATTATGGGGTAGGGAACACAGAGAACAAGAAAAATAATTTCTAGAACGTAAGTGGAAGGCAAGTGTTAATAAAGGTCAGATAATTCCCATATTGGCTTGACTTAACTAAATACTTGATCAGTAACCCCTTCCCTATATTCTGGAAATGTTTGGTAAAGATAAGCAGTCTTTTGTATTGTTAATCCATTAATGTATTACCAAGGCACAGCTTTGTCAATTGTGCCTTGAGAGCTACAGCTGTACCTCTCCAGCTTGCTTTAAGGAACAGCAGAGTATATGTATGTCCATGCAGACCCCCATACTAGGCTCAAGTCTGCTCCTATTAGTTCTCCAACCTTAAAATTGGTCAGTTCAATTGAGTTGGTTGCTTTACTGGCAGATGAACTTCCCAACGATCAGCCCTTTTTAAGAAACTGCAGCAAGCTGTATTCATATATACAATGCTCAATGAGGTAATAAGAAATTGAATGGTGTGTAGAAAAAAAGAGCAGAAAAGATTTGCAGAAGTATGTTTGGTTATGCTAACTTCATCACACATACTTTCAAGGCCCTGTAAAATATGTAACAGATTAGGAACTGTGCACAGAAAGTAGCACTAACATAGAGTGAGCCACTTACCACTATCACTTCCAATAAACATGAACAGAACGCTGGTAGTAGGGAATGAATATTTCAGCAGTGAGTACAGAGATCAGAAGAAAACATATCTGAATATGATGCATACACTGATATACGCTAAATTCACTTCTGCTCCTGATGCATGTCTAGCCCACAATTCACAGCATGATTCACCATTTTTTTATATCTTCTAAATTTGCCAATCCTTCTTAAGAGAGGGCCAGCATGTATCACCTTCAGAAATGTTAGTTTTAAAAGCTTTTATAAAACATTACTAGTTCTCCAGGATTAAGGATACCGTTCCTGAGTTTTCAGGAGGACTTGCTACATGATCTGGTATTTTTAAACTCATATCCAGTTGGACATATATTTGAGGTATATAAAATAGTTTAAAAGAGAGGAGGGGAATAAAAGTCCCTCTTATTAATACAGTCTTGTGAAGAAAAGTGAGTATGAAATTGTCAATACAACATTTCACAAAAGTCCTTGCAGGTTTTATCCAAGCTGTGTCCCTGCCCATCTATAACCTCCCATCCAAACATGCCCCTCTAACCCTTACTAATTCCTACGTTTTTCCCATTCCTCTGCTGTAGTGTTAGTTTCCTTACTAAAGTGTGGGTACCTAACTTGAGATCCAGCTGCTACTGTTTGTGAGCCAATGCATAGTACAGTGCATATTTTTAAAACACTGAGGCTGCTGTTTTCCTCTAGAAAGTAAAAGTGTTTCCTGATAATGCACAACCAGCTGGCTGAACAGTTTTTGCATATGTACAGTCAAGGTCTAGTCTTCATTTCACATGTTGCAAGATGTTTGCCACTGATTACTGTCCCAAAAGAAAACTTACCATCCATTATCTGATTAATTCAGAATTCTAAGGAACCCTTCAATTGTTCGTGTTCATCAGATCTTAAAAGAAAATAAGAATAAAAGATGCATTACTATCTGGTAGAAAGGGATTTATTAAAGATACTTCATGCAGGATTTAAATAGATGCTTATAAAGCAACATAAAATTTGAAAATATAACTTTGCAAGTTACTACAGATAAACCATGGATAAATATGTAAGGAAGAACAAATGTGGTGAACTATGGTATAAATACTCTAGCTGTTGCTTAAGCTAAGCTTTAATGTCTTAAAAAGACATTTATGTTGTGGTATGTTTCCTGGACTGAATATCTATGTTATTAAAAGGCCATTGAAGTGCTCCCTTCCCCCTTCCATTTGCAATCTTTTTAGTTTAGATCAATTGTAATCCACCAGAACATGAAAAGTCACTTCTGATATTTTTCCCTCAGTGTTTTCCCTATCTGAAGCAATAAATAAAATAAATTTTAAAAAATATGAAAGAAGAATCAATGAAACTTTATCAAGCATGAAATGGTGTTTTAACAAAACAGGGGGATTTGCTGAAGTAATGTTTCAGTAAGGAAGGAAATACCATTGACTTTATTACAGCTGCCTAATGTTTTCCACGAACTGCAGAAAATAATTCATTGTATCTTAGTGACCTACAATAACAGCTGACTGCTTGCACTTGATGGAAATGTGATTTGTGCCTACTAAAAATTAACTATTTAACTTCTTCATATTCTTTTCTCTGCTAGCACATTAGTTTCCTTTGGATTCTGTTTTGAACTGCTTTGTGAGATGTGAACTCCAGTAAAAAAAATCACCAATCGCTAGGCAATGTTACTCCATGAAAGAAGAAAGAGGGTCAGACTGCATGCTTCTGTGAGCTGTAAAACCCATGCTGGGCTCTAAAAGACTGCACTTAGATGAGGCCCCTTAACTTTAACAGGCATTTTATCTCAAAGGTTCAATAATGTAATAATATAAAGGAACATTTCTAGCAGTTGCACATGTGCACACAAATGCATACACATAGAGAAGATGAAAAACCAGTTAAGGTTCAGGGCAGGAACAGATAAAGTGGCAAGGTGAAAAATTAGTAATTTGTCTAAGTAGTGTGGAGGAAAATGAGCAGGGATGAGGCAGAAAGAATGGGAACAAAATCTTTGTCTACTGAGACTAGTCAGAAGATTTACTCCCACCGCTGTTGCTGCCTCCAAGAAACAGGAGATGGATCCAAGCTGTCCTGCTGCAACTGACTGTGCTGTAAGTCCAACAGATTTCATATTCACCATGTAATACCATCCCTTCATTACACAACTTACAGACTATGTTCTGTCCATACCAGCTCATAATACCAAGATACTGTACACACATCAATGAAGATAATACTATATGTATACACAGTATCTATCCTCATAGTGGGAAACTGTGTATGTAAGTACATCACATATACAATATCTATGAATATTTACATCTACACTGCATGTATATGCAACTGCTTATGGACACCTGTGCAGTTTACTGGGAAGGAGAATTTGTCTAGGGATCACAAGAAAATTTTACTGTAATAGAAGGTCATCTGGGATACTTCATGTTCATTCAGAAGAAACAAGAATGTTCACCTTCAAATATGAACAGTACTGTATGCCTGAATAATTTTTATGAAAAATAGAGATGAGAAAGAGATATATACACTTCTATTTTTATTATATGTAGTTAAAATGCACTGCCTATTTTTTTCTAGTCTTTCTAATTCAAAGGAGGAAAACTAGCATGAAACCAGGATTACTTCCACTGAAGTAATGCACCTTCACAGAAGTAAAAATAGTCCAAGGAGACCCTGAAGTCTTCATTCTACTGTTTCATGCTAGTGGGATTTTGTTTTTATTCTTTCAAATGTGTGAATGGAAAGACTGCTTCACATTACTGAAAATGAAACAACACTGTAAGCAAGGAAGTCTTAGGATACTACGTTAAGTGAAGATTAGCTCTTTTGAACAGGCTGAAACACTGTATTATTAAATTGCTATCTAAGTCTTGGCTTCCATTCTATATGCTAGTCAAAAAATGTCATCATGAACATTACAGTGGCTCTCATCAGCAAGGAAACTGTTTTCTAACTCACTTGTGGCATGATGTCAGAGTACTACTCACTGAAACATGAATATCAGAGATTCCTCAGAGGTTTATGTTTAAAATATTAAGTAGGTCTGCTTATGAGTTGAGTTCTCTTAATATCAGAAATCAAGAGAATATACCTGCAATCTAATCTTACCTTTCTCTGTAATATCTATAATATCTCTATAAGTTCTCCATTTCCCTCCTGCTGCTTAAAGTACTCTGGACCATGTGTCAAAAGCCACTGTGCATGAGAAGATGCAACAGGGCTCAAAAAAAGCTGAAATATGAAAATGAGAGGGTACCTATGACTGTCGAACCACAAAAAGCTTATACAATGAAAGGTCTTACTCTTCTGTCACTGGGGAGTAGTTAAAAAAAGTTCCCTGAGATTATTCACTGTTCAGATTTTTACTTACTTTATCCATCTTGTTGAAGTGAAATAATTGGGCAACCAATTGGCACAAGCTTCAAGCATACTTAATGCCCCCTCAAGTAATTTTATATTGTGTTCATTCTTGCCTGGTGAAAAGAAGCATATGTTCATATAGATGTATATTTTTCTTTTACAGACATTAAAATAAAGAGAAAGTATGTAACGTAAATTTTGATAAACAGGTTCACAATATTGGCAATATACTTAAATATAGTGAAAATCAAATTCTACAGAAGGAGAACACTGATGACTGAGAGCTGTGTCATAACAGACCTTTCTGACTAATATATCCCATAACTAGCTTCTGTGTTTCTTACAAAGGTGCATATGTCTGACAGATTTTGTCCTGACTGACCTCATAGAAAACATCTATATGAAGCAAATAAATGTTTGAACAATTTTACAAAAAATAATGCAAGGCTTTCTGTCTCAGCAGGTATTCCAGTAGCATGCTTCAGGGATTCACTATATAGAAAACATTACTCACTAATACTCATTCTTTACTATTGATTTGACTGCATATACTCTTTGGAACATAAGAAGCAAAAGACAGATGCCTAATTGACTGTCTCTACACCATCATGCTCTACACCTCACCTTCTCTTCTGATATCTCTTCTGCCTAAAATAAATTGCCCCAAAATTATTCCCAATGCTTCTCTTAGAGTGACTTAATATATTGCTTGCTTTTCAATTTGAGTTAAAATTGGAGTGGATCTTTTTTTGGCTTGTAATAATATACAGGTGTTCTCAGCAGATTTACAGCACATCGACCTGCACAAGTTGTTTGATTCCTTGGCTTACCTACACCTACACTGAATTCTCTATGTTGTCATGTTTCTATGTTTTCTTATGTCTCCTTGAAGTTTTCACTAGCTTCTTGCCACTATACTGCACCTTTTCCCTCTTTTATCAGTGCTTGTATTGAATCATAAGACTATTTTTTTCCTCCATCAGGGGAGAAACTCTCACAGAACAAAATCTTAGAGAGTCCTAACTAATTTTTGTATTTTAATGCTATTTTTAAAAAAAGTTAATGAAAAAAGTACGCTGAGAAATCTACACAAAGATGGCTTACAACACCAGTAGGTAATGGTGCTCCCAGTGGCAACAATGTCAACAGGAAATACACCACTGAAGTAAATATGGTTACAAGGTATAGTTGTATCACAGCTAAGGCAGAAAATAATCACTTCCATAATAATTGGTTATATTTTTGAACAATATTATTTTAAGACCGTAACATACATTTCTTTTTTTTTCCCCTAAAGGACAGCTCCCAGATGAGCATGTAGTAATATCTTGTACACTTTTTAAATCCTGTGTGTGCACACATGGTCCCAAATTGTTTGTACTAGACATGTTCTTCTACTGTCAACACAATTGTTCTTAAATACAATTCAAAAGTGGAACTAAACATCCACTTTCTCAAGCGACAGCCATTCTTAAATACAACCTGGGGAGTTGAGATGATCCTTCAATGAATTTATCCTTGTACACACCAAAGCAAGTGCAAATAAGGGCTGTAAAATTAATTTCTGTAGTGTTGTAGGTAATTCAGTCAATGGTTGCAATTCAGTATCAGATTGGTGAGTGTTTCAGTATTTGATAAATCCACATTTGCTTGCTGCAGCTTCTTACCAGAAGCTGTGTTTCTCTAGTGCAGTCAGAGGCATGTAATCCAGCTAAGGCAATTTCTGTATTGTGGGTGTGCAGCAAAACACACCTCCAGCTTTCCAGGCAAATGTGGAAGTCTAGAGGGTAGCGAAGAAACCACAGTGGAACGCTACAATGAAAGCACTAAGATTGGAAATACTACAAAATATAAAACATTAGTAACTATTCTACAAAAAGCTACTCAGTAAATAACTTACAGAAATAAGCTGTGTTTTTAATTTTTACTACACTAACTGATCTTCTGTGGAAATAGAGTTTTCTCTGTTACTTGTTAAATATATCCAGACAAGACAACTTACTCTTGCTTGCCAGGTGGATGGACCTTCCTTCCTTCCTGCCTTCCTTCCTTCCTTCCTTCCTGCCTTCCTTCCTTCCTTCCTGTAGACATAAATCCATGCCTAGGTCACCACTAATTGCTGGAGAAAGTGATGCAAGTAATATATGCAAAATATCTGCTGCTGAGCTAATACTGTACTCTTCATGAGCCTTGGCTAGGAGAAACTTAAAATAGACATTTGATACAGAAATTGTGAGACATTAAAAAGTAGCTTTCAGTGGTGTCTGTCAGGTTTACCAGGGTGCTCTGTCCTTTCAGAGCCCTGTCAATCCATACACTTGGTCCTCCACAGTAAGTACAGGTAAGTGGGACATCTTTCTTTCACAAGCTGAAAGGACTCAGTGTATGTATCTTGCTGGGAGATGGTGCAGGCAAGAGTTCCGGGAATGGTGAGACAGATCTTCTGTGAATTGCTTTTGCTTCAGTTCCACAGCTGCAAGAGCAGCAGGCGCTGGAGTCAGATGAGTCCAGAGAAGAGACTTTGCTAAAGGCTGGCCAAGAAACCAAGCCACAGGCAGAGACACTGGTACATAAAATGCATTCCAGTGGTTGGCATCTGGGCCCTGCAGCTGCCAAGCACACCCAGTGTGTGGCCGTGGGTGTTGGCTTCAATACTAGAACATTTTGAGGGGGAGGCCAACAACCAGTAACCAGAGAAGACAGTGCCAAATTACTACAGAAACTAAATTCATGTGCCAATTTGCTTGCTATTTCAAAAGACAAAATTTTATCTTATAAGTATTGTTTTGAACATAGCCACAGAACAGTTAACAGAAATATGCTGATATTTGCTAGTGAGGGGAGGGGTAAAATACTCACGTAAGTGAAACGATGCTCCTTGGGGCACCGGTTAACAAAACAAAACCATACCCATTATACTATTCCTTAATTAATGCACGAGTTTCCTTAGAGACCATAGCTCTGTTGGGGGACACAAGTCTGGTGTATTTCTTCCCCAGAGACAGTGTAGGGAGAGTTATATAAAACAAAGATAGAGGTGAAATAAAAGATATACCACAAGGCTGAGCAAGTTTCAGCTCCAAAGACAGGCTCTGTGCACTAAAAATATGTGAGTAGATCAGAGTGTCATGTAAAAACAAAAAGGTTGTATTAAATCTTTAGAACATAATAGAATTTAACACATGGCTTAGAGTATAGTATATCTAATGGCATGCATGCTGCAGTCCAAGCTGTATTGGGCTGTATATCCAGCTCTTCAGTGGAGACTATGTCACAACAGATGATTACATTTCATAATTTGTTAAAAGGGGGTCAAATGTATCTTTGCCTCTCTCCTGGGAGAGTTCCTTTTAAAAATAAAAACCCTTAGGTTCTCAAAATACTTGAGCTGTGGTAGCAAAAACTTCATAGAGGCTAATTTACCAATCAGATCACATGTTAATTAGCAAAAGGGATTACTGTTTTAAACACAGCATTCACGTTCCTTTGAACAAGGCCTGAGCACGTTGCTCGTGCACGATTCTTCAGTCCCTGTCTCCCCAAACCCAAAAGCAATGCTGGAGCGCAGTGTGTCTCTGAAGGAGAGCTCTCTAAAACTGTGAGACTAAGATCCCCTCTCAATGACTCACAGACCTCCCACCAAATCTCACTTCGCAGCATCTGCAAATTCAGTTAAGAATCTGAATGTCAATCAATGGTTTTCTCTGGCTCAGTAATCATTCACAATAATGATTTTGTTATTGAAACTCCAGCACCAGTTCTGTTGAAGATTTACAGGCCAGAATGGAATCCAGCTCTCTGGCCTTTAATTATCCTAGCTCTATAGCACTAAAAAACCTAGGAAAAAGTATCAAAAGCCACTGAATTAGGCAAATACAACTTTACAAGTGCTTGGGACACATTAATTTAGAAAGACAACGTGGCAAACTGAAATTAAAAAATACTAAGTTTCAATCATATATGGGCTTGAATAAATAGAAACAAAACAAGAAATCTCAAATTGCACTGTCAGCAATCTACTGTCATAATTTTCTTCTGAGACCTTAGCTTTTAAATGCCTATTTCATTTTGACTATAAATTAGTGGTGAAATATTCAGAATTTAAAATGGGCAATATGTAATAGTCATCCTAGTTAACATGAATGTTTTCTTAATTATGTTGAAGTCTGCAAAATGAGAAACAGCTACCTTAAATTTTAGTTTAACTTAATAACTATTTTGCCTCTGAATAAAGCTGTTGCATATTAAGTGTTTGATTTTAATTTCTTTGTTATAACTGAGAATTTACTTACCAAATTACCATGCTCATGTCAATATAAGAAAATATTGTATGTGTACCACAGGAGAGCCTGTGAATTCAAATGGTAATGAGATCTTTTCTTTTCTGTTTCTGTGTTACTGGACTAGATTGTGCCATACTGGGGCTTCTTAACAGTTTGATGTCTGTGGAACAGATGGCTGAACAGAATGAGTTACTGATGCAGATGCAAAGTTGACACAGAACCATCTCCAGGCTGTGATAATAGGGATGGATGGCTCTGGGAGGGAAAGTTCACACAACGGTGTATCTTATCAGCACACTGTAGACCCTCAGTCTTTGACATTTCAGCTTGATCTCAAAAGAGATGATTTCTCTTTGCTATTATGCTTTTTTCTTTTTTTTGCTACTTGCCTTTTGACGGCAACTGCAGATTGAAGAAATTAACCATAAAGATTAGTTGTTACAATATAAAAACCCTACTTGCAAGACTAGTTATAAACAGCTTCACTAGGCAGAACTTTAAAATACTCTCCCTTTAACAAGACTCTCATTCCTGCTCTATCTTTGCCTACTCCTTGGCCTTTTGGGAGAGCAGGTCCATATACTAATATGTAACTCACAAATGATCATCATCGCTGAATATCATTATCTCGAAATCTATACATTGATGCCAACAAGAGTTTTACAAAGGATCTGAGCTGTTTCTTCTTGTTTCTGTTCTCTGCAGTCCACCAGGCAGTCTATCATGAGGTGGTAACTCATGTCTGAGGCATGTTTTATAACTCCTCCTAGGTTTTGTTTCATTGGAGCACACACATCCCATAGTATGCATAAACTGGATCCATCTTAACTGCTTGTACTAAGCCAGTCAGTTTGTGTTTTGTCATTCCCCTTAGTTACAAGACTTACACACAGGAGTTATCATTGAAGACAGTGGGAAGTTAGCACAAAACCATGTCTTCCTTCTTCCCTCCTTTCTCATTTTTTATTACCATTATTAATTCATAACTGTTATTATATTCTTTGCTATTGCAACTTTCTCCTTTAGTCTTCATGTGCTGTGAAGCCAGACCTCTTCTAATGCAACTATAGCTGCACTTGAGCTGGTGCTACAACTTGGCTCAGCAAGAAGTGGTGGAGCTCTGAGCTGCTCTCAGGGAACACAGCTGCTGAGTAGGAAAAAGAATGGTTTTTATTCTGTGCTCTTAAGCAACAGAGAGGAACAAGCAAGGGCCTACAAAGGGGAAGCCAAAAGTTTTCTTGTGACAGGTTACATAAAGTGAAGATTTGTAGTTCCAATAGGAAAAGGGAAACCAGAAAAAGCTTTCTGCAGCAGACTCCTCAAATAAGCAATATGGATTTGTCAGAGCCAACACTCCTTTCACGGAAGTGTTGGTTGATGCTTCTAGCTGGAATCAGCCCAGTGAGAAACTCCTTGTGGTGTGCTGGCTCTCCTCATTCTCTTTGGACAAGGTAAGTCCCTCCAGCTGAGCCAGCCGCTCTCATCGCCCAGGATGCATTAATTTTTGCCACATTGACACCTGGATCGGGCCCTGTGGGAAGCTTCCCAACCCGGGTGTTTGTGGCTGGACAAAGTCATTCGTTGCAGCCCTGTCGCTCTCTGGTCCTCCTGTTCAGCATTTGCCCAAACGGTGGCAGCAATGCAGAGGGACATCTGCCACGGCCCTGGCACAGGTGACACACAGGTGACACACAGGTGACACGCAGGGCCACGCTCAGAGCCCTCTCGGTACCACCGCTAGTTACTCGCACATGGGTTCGCGGTGCAGTCGGGAAGGGAGGGCCCAGGATGGATTTTGCTCGCGGTTGCCCTTGTGCAGCTTCTGGAGCGATTTCCCCACGGCTGGGGACTCCCCCGTGGGGACGGCGTTTCCCACAGCTGTCTCACGCAGGGCCAGCCGCTCTCTTGCTGCAGCCACCAAAGTACGTAGCAAGAGCGCGTCTTTCCTCTCCGGAGGCCGTTGCGACCACAGACTGCCACAGTCTCGCCACCAGCACCCCTTCAGCCGTATACTTGGAACACAACTGTGCAAGAATCTAAGGGCTGGCTAAAATACATTATTCTTTTTACAGGCGTTTCTTTGTAAAGCCTGCGACGACCGCAGCGCCCGCTGCCCCCGCCCCGCCGCCTCAGCCGCGGCATGGCGCGGAGCAGCAGCGCCCCCTGGCGGGCCGCGCCTGGCAGCTGCGCGAGCCCGGCCTCGGGGCCGCTCCCGCCGGGAGCACAGCGCTCCTCGCTCCCGAAATCCCTCCTGCCTTATTCCCTCCGTCCCTGGATGCGCTAGGTTATTTCAGCCCCCGAATCTCTTAAGTCCTGTACACATTTTGTGTGAGAAAAAGCCCCGAGAACCCAAAAATAAGCAGAAGTCTATAGAAAAACTTGAGCCGCACAATTTTGGTTTGGAATAGAAGAGTGAAGTGTGAGTACTAGAAACAGTGCTCTTTGCACCAGGCAGAGGTGACGGGAGGACTAGGCAGCAGCAGTGTGTAAAATTTTCACATACAAATACTAAGTTATTGGTGCATCTGTAATATGAGTAAATACGAATATGTATCATTTCACAGATGGAAATATTGGCATAAAATTCTTCCCTTATGTCATATGGAGATTAAATGACAGACCTGAGATTTCAGTTCAGGCATCACCAGATAACATATGTGGTGCATGTGGCTACTCACCTAAAGTTTATGAAAAGAAGGTTGTGTAGATAGTCATTGTAAAGAAATATCCATAAAAATATTAATATGTGTTACTCAAATCTTATACTCTTGCAAAGATATGCTCAAATCTTAAAGTGGATAGCTGGACTTTTAGAGGTTCTGGTAACAAGACTGTCACAGTCTGTAATCACAGCAGCTTCTGAAGAGAAAAGACATGCTCTTGCAACATACTTGGACATTTAATTAACTAACATTTCCATAGGCACATTCTTTGCCCAAGTTTCATCTCTGCCTCTAAAAGATTATCCTCTAGTGTTGAATAGCTGGGAGATGTCCTTTGTGGATGCTTTCCCTAGGAATATCCAGCCTATCCCAGTCCATCACGTTCACTGATACCTTTTTTTTTTATTATTATTGTGGTATAGCTTGAATCTTTCCTATGGTATGTTTTTACTCTCACTCTATGGCCACTTTGGGCATGGAGAATATTTTTCTACCTTCCTTTA
>VWZV01011280.1:24826-60472 GCA_013397155.1 Irena cyanogastra
CCTTCCCTTCCCTTCCCTTCCCTTCCCTTCCCTCTTGTGATCCATTCATCTTCTTTCCCCTGAGCACCATAGCTCTCCCTATCTGCCTCCTGTTTCATCACCTTCTGATATCTATTTCTCAGCTCATTTTCCTTCTTGCCTAGTCTAGACCCTGCCACAGTTCCTATCCTGAATCTTACCAGCCATGCTCCAGTCTGTTTTCTCCTTAGTGAAAATTTCCTCTTTGGTTACTGGTTGTGAAGCCCCCTCCACATTCTGTACTTCCAGCTCTTTTTAGACTGGGAAGATTTCCCAGTACTTTTAACTTCCATCCCCTAAATGCCCTCTTCCAAGAGAGGATTCCTCAGTCCCTGCTCCTGTGCAGGACTTCACAGTCCCTAAATGCTACTTGGGCACGATGAGGACCCTGACTGCTCCACCAGCACAGTGGAGGGAGCTGCTGTCAGAGCATCACAGTGGTTTGGGAAAGTCACAGAGCTCCTTGGGCCTTCCCATCTCTCCTCCTTCCCGCAGACCTGCCTTTGGCTCCTGCACAACCAGGTTGTATCAGGCTGTCTCCTCCAGATTTCTAGACCCAGGACTGACAGTTCAGGGCTGAGCTCCCAGCACTCACCTGGCCCTGCGCAGCCCAGATCTGTGACTTCTGGGGTTGTCACTTGTGTATAGACCCTACTGTTAAATCCTGAGTGTGCATATGCCCACCCAGCCTGCATATGAGTGGCAGTATTTTCTGGCCTTGCACTTGACAAAATTAGGCCTGTGCAGACAAATTTCCCCTCACATATACCTTTTTCTTCTAGCAGAGTAAAGCCTTATTTGAACATGCTGCAAAAAATTCCTGAGCATGCTGGGAAAAGCTGGTAGAGTTGTTTAACACAGGCAATACAATATATTTTTTCCTTGACCTCACATTTGAAGGCTGCTGAGCCTTTTGGCTTTAACTAACATGAAACACATCTGAGGTAGATGTTTGGTGTGGGACAGCTTAGTTTTCAAAAAAAAAAATCAATAAATTCACAATCCATGTAAAAACATCTTACAAAGTAATGGAAAATAGGAAACTCTTGTAAAAAGCAATTCTGTCAGTCTTTTTCTGTAATATATAATCAAATGCAGCTCCACACTGTGCAGCTGTGACTGTTATCAAACATCCGCATTTTCTGTTGAACTACTGATAAAAATACAGTTTTATAACAAGCAAACTACTGTATACAAATAATAAAATTTATATTTCTGTAAACTAAGATAGGTATAGAGTGCAGTGTTTAGATGCAATACACTGTGCCAGATCCCAAGGGTTATTAGTAAGTGTACAGGCATTGCAGGCAAAACAGTGTTGACTTGGAGAGTTTGACTTAGTTTATAGCCAACTGCAACCTTTAACTACTGATTGGGGTATTAAGAAAGCAAGAAGAAAAACAACTAAGCAAACACAGGGAAATGCCTTTCTTCCCATCATTCCTCCTTCCCATCACAGCTGCTGCTCTTTTTCAAACTTGTTGGATTTCCTTGGGCTCCTCTGAATGGCAGAGGTTGGTGGGGGACAGTGTGCTCACCCTAGTGCTGAAGATGTCTCGAAGATAAAATATTTTTTAGGCCTGTTCTAAACTTTTTTTCCAAATTTATTTTGCTTCTCAAAGGCTTTCCACATTTGGCTGCATCTTCCAGACACACTTGAAAAGAGTTTGAAACGGAATCTAGTTTTTTTTTCAGTATCCCAGCCTGCCATTTAGAATAGAGGTCCAGAATATGCAAATGNCTGTTAGAAGACACTCTATGCTCCTCTATTTTCACTTTTCTTGAAAATCTTCTTATTCTGTCTTACCTCATGAGTCCTATTGTTCCTGCTCTGGCTGCAATCTTGAGAGTCTTCAGTCCAAGAAGTATTCCCTTCCCTTCCCTTCCCTTCCCTTCCCTTCCCTTCCCTTCCCTTCTGTGATCCATTCATCTTCTTTCCCCTGAGCACCATAGCTCTCCCTATCTGCCTCCTGTTTCATCACCTTCTGATATCTATTTCTCAGCTCATTTTCCTTCTTGCCTAGTCTAGACCCTGCCACAGTTCCTATCCTGAATCTTACCAGCCATGCTCCAGTCTGTTTTCTCCTTAGTGAAAATTTCCTCTTTGGTTACTGGTTGTGAAGCCCCCTCCACATTCTGTACTTCCAGCTCTTTTTAGACTGGGAAGATTTCCCAGTACTTTTAACTTCCATCCCCTAAATGCCCTCTTCCAAGAGAGGATTCCTCAGTCCCTGCTCCTGTGCAGGACTTCACAGTCCCTAAATGCTACTTGGGCACGATGAGGACCCTGACTGCTCCACCAGCACAGTGGAGGGAGCTGCTGTCAGAGCATCACAGTGGTTTGGGAAAGTCACAGAGCTCCTTGGGCCTTCCCATCTCTCCTCCTTCCCGCAGACCTGCCTTTGGCTCCTGCACAACCAGGTTGTATCAGGCTGTCTCCTCCAGATTTCTAGACCCAGGACTGACAGTTCAGGGCTGAGCTCCCAGCACTCACCTGGCCCTGCGCAGCCCAGATCTGTGACTTCTGGGGTTGTCACTTGTGTATAGACCCTACTGTTAAATCCTGAGTGTGCATATGCCCACCCAGCCTGCATATGAGTGGCAGTATTTTCTGGCCTTGCACTTGACAAAATTAGGCCTGTGCAGACAAATTTCCCCTCACATATACCTTTTTCTTCTAGCAGAGTAAAGCCTTATTTGAACATGCTGCAAAAAATTCCTGAGCATGCTGGGAAAAGCTGGTAGAGTTGTTTAACACAGGCAATACAATATATTTTTTCCTTGACCTCACATTTGAAGGCTGCTGAGCCTTTTGGCTTTAACTAACATGAAACACATCTGAGGTAGATGTTTGGTGTGGGACAGCTTAGTTTTCAAAAAAAAAAATCAATAAATTCACAATCCATGTAAAAACATCTTACAAAGTAATGGAAAATAGGAAACTCTTGTAAAAAGCAATTCTGTCAGTCTTTTTCTGTAATATATAATCAAATGCAGCTCCACACTGTGCAGCTGTGACTGTTATCAAACATCCGCATTTTCTGTTGAACTACTGATAAAAATACAGTTTTATAACAAGCAAACTACTGTATACAAATAATAAAATTTATATTTCTGTAAACTAAGATAGGTATAGAGTGCAGTGTTTAGATGCAATACACTGTGCCAGATCCCAAGGGTTATTAGTAAGTGTACAGGCATTGCAGGCAAAACAGTGTTGACTTGGAGAGTTTGACTTAGTTTATAGCCAACTGCAACCTTTAACTACTGATTGGGGTATTAAGAAAGCAAGAAGAAAAACAACTAAGCAAACACAGGGAAATGCCTTTCTTCCCATCATTCCTCCTTCCCATCACAGCTGCTGCTCTTTTTCAAACTTGTTGGATTTCCTTGGGCTCCTCTGAATGGCAGAGGTTGGTGGGGGACAGTGTGCTCACCCTAGTGCTGAAGATGTCTCGAAGATAAAATATTTTTTAGGCCTGTTCTAAACTTTTTTTTCCAAATTTATTTTGCTTCTCAAAGGCTTTCCACATTTGGCTGCATCTTCCAGACACACTTGAAAAGAGTTTGAAATGGAATCTAGTTTTTTTTTCAGTATCCCAGCCTGCCATTTAGAATAGAGGTCCAGAATATGCAAATGTACTTGGAATTTTCTGTACCTTTAGATACAACTTGTGGATAGGACTAAGCATGACAGACTTAAAGGACTTGAAAAGTGATTGAAAGCCAAGTTTTGAATTTAATATGATTTGATAAATCAGCATACAAAAAATCAGCAAGCTGAAGTTAAAGAAGAAAGTGTCGCTCTAAGGAAAACACATGAAAGATGCCCAACACAATTTTTGTTTTCTCCTGATAAGCATTTCTCTTGACTTTGCAAGACATCCTTATTCCATTACTATTAAGATGAGAAAAAGTTACATAGAAGCTAATTTTTAGCCCTACAATATGAAAGTTTTAGCTTGAAGAAGATATCAGTGTTGACATTGGACAGTACTTTCCTAAATAAGAACATATGTTGTATTTGGTTGGGGTATGCTATTGCAATGAGGTACTCAGAAGCTCTGCCCTAATAATAGTACCTTTAGTTGTATCTGAGTCACGAGATCCTCTGTGACCAGCAGTTTGTACTTTGCCCTGGAACACAGCACCTAGCCTGAGGAGATACATACATGTTATCTTTTTAGGTGGAGCAGGATTTCCAACATACTGGTATTTGCATTTCATGTTTAACTGAACTATGATACAGATTTATACTTGAACGGACTCCTTAGATGTCTAATCCTTTATTTGTCTTCTTTGCTCCTTGTCTGTTGTATATTTACCACAGATTCTAATCAAGAAATGATCCTCAACTTTTTTTCCTTATTATTTAATGACACAGCACAACTGTCACTTTACATTGCAAGGCTGCATCAGTTTCATTTCTTACAATGGGATCCCTTTAAATCTGTCTATGAAATGTTTGGAAACTTTTGCCACAGTTCTGCCTCTTTCTACAAAAGCCTTGTGGTCTCCACAGAAAGGCAGTGACAGAGCTGGGCTCATTTCTTACACTTAGGAGTCTTTATGAAAAGCTACTTGTTGAGAAAAGCATTTCTGTACAAACTGACATGGACTTTTTTATTGCCAGTGTTAAGATTGGGTACTAAACATTGAAGTTTTTAAGAGATGCTTATGAACATTCTGAAGTTTTTTGTGTGTGAGTAGAGGATATACTCAAAACATTAAAAAATACTTGGTTGGGTGCAAAAGTATTCTCAATACAGCCATTTCTATACCTAGAAAGTAGCTTCTATTAATCAGGAAGCCTCTTGCAGAACACAGCACTGAGGAAACAGTCCTTCTTCAAATGGACATGATCAGTTTGCACATCTGTCAGAAAGTTAATGTTTACTACTATCAGCTCATTTCCCTTTCTCCTTCTCAGTGTCTCAAGCATAGTTCCCAGAAACTCCTGCCATGTCCTGGGGGAAGCCATTGCCCTCTAGCTCCCAGAAAGATGTATGATATAAATGCATTCATAGGACCATACTGGTGACAGATTTCCAAAGGAATCTTGCTAACACTGAAGAAAGTCTGTAGAAAATATCTGATTGTATTTTATCTGAGTAAGGCAAAAAGAAACAAGAAAGAATAAAGCTACTTTAAAAAGTGTTTTAACCTGAGATCATAAAACAATGAGGTGCCTCCTTTTCAAGGCTCAGCTTTCTACAGGTAAAGCATGGAGGTACATGCACAGTATTGTGCTTGTATTTTGCCATCTTATCTTGCTTAGCTGGCCATGCATGTTTATGGAAGCATACATTCCCTTTACAATAACATGACCTCATTGTGTTGTAACTGCTTCTTTCATTTTTGCTGAAATCTACCTACTAATCATCTCCCTCCCTGAGCTCACAGAATCACAGCATGTCCAAGGCTGGAAAGCACCTCTAGAGATCATCTGGTCCAACTTCTGCTCAAAGCAGGGTCTTAAGAAAATCTCACTCCCTACATATTATATCAATTAATCTTTGTAATATAAGATGGTATTAACTTTCTTTAAAACATATGTAGAATTTACATTGGATACTGAACAGTAATGCTTAAGCAAGCAAACTAAAGAACCCCAGCTTATTGTAAGGAGAAGGACAACCTGGTTCCCAAGATAAGGACTTTGCTTCTTGGAATTTTAATCACTGTTCATGAAGAATAAAGGATACTCCTGGGCAACCAAGATAATGCCAGCATTCTAGCCCCTCTAACGTGTGTTTGAAACCCTCCCACTGTTTGTCACTAGAGATAAGTAAGCATAGCAAGACTGACTCTGGGTTCATCTGATCAATAGAGAAGCGGGTGGAAGACGACATCATAGAAAAGTAGTTGCTTTGCAAACTTTTACTATGATTAGTAAATATTAGTGTGTGTTTGTTAAGCAGCAGGAAGTGAAATGTGCACCTGAATGCCTGCCCTGCTTTGAACGGGACACCTCATGTGCATGAAGAAAAGAACTATGTTTGTAATTCTATGCTTTGCATCCCAGCTTGTCTCCTTATATGGCATGGTCCAGTGCAAAATTTAGTACAGAGGTCAACTACAGCAGATTGGCAGGGACTGCATCCAGTTGGGTTTCTAGTATCTCCAAGGATGGAGACTCCACAACTTCTCTGGGCAGAAGTCTGTGACCATCTTGACAGCGTAAAAGGTTTTTCTTATATTATGAACACTGGTAACATCTCCCTGAGGCATTTCTTCTTCAGGTCCCAGCTCTCTCAACTCACCATGTATGTCAGATGATCCTTATCATTGTTGAGAGTCTTTGCTGGATTGCTATGATGTGTCCATGTCATGTACTGGGGAGCCCAGCACTGACTGGACTCAGCACTCCAGATTTGGCTTCAGCAGTGCTGAGGGGCAGGGTCATCTCCCTCAGCCTGCTAGCAGGGCTTCTCCTAGTGCTGCCAAGGATACTGTTGTCCTCCTTGATCTTGCTGCAGTCTTAAAAGGACTGTGGAGTATAGCCTGATGGCCTGTAAGAAGGGGTTAATATTTTAAAGCCATAATGAAGTGTGAGTTGGAGCATTCCCATACAAGCAGTGGCGAAAGCTGATATTCTTCAGTATTCATATGAATTGCTTTTAAGATATGTAGTAAGAAAGACTAAGTACTACACACTACCTTGTGATATGGTACAAGTGCCTGAAGGTGCTGTGACTGCTATTACTGTTCCTACACTTCAGACTTCCAGAGTTATGGCTTATCTTCCCTACCTTTGATCTCAGGTTCACAGCCTCACTTTATCAAAGAAAGCCATTCTTGTCCCCCATCAGTAGGCAACTGAAATGGCAAAAGCCTCCACCAACAGGAAAGGAGGAAAAAATGAGACAGGATTTTAAAAATTCATCCTTGTCCCATTTCACACTGCTTTCTCATTATCCCCATCTCATATTTGAACCGCCCAGTGTATACATCATCTAGTTCAATGGACACACGCTCCATTGGTTTTGCTAAAATTTGGAATAGATTTTACACCAATAAATAAAAGCTTATCAATCTCTTTTGAAATTTATGGTACCAATGAGAAAGAGGCAAGAGTACAATATGCAAAGGTTTTCTTTGTCATCCATTAAGCTTCTGTGACATTTCAAAATTGTTTTTTCCTTGCAGTTTATTGTTTTTATACCTCCACCAAATGGATTTCCCCACCAAAAGTAGCTCAATGCACTGTGCAAATTCTGGAATAACAGTAAAGAATAAGCACAGTTTGAATAGGAATTTATGCCAGTGTATTTTTGGTTAATAGTCAGTAATACACAAGACACAATGAAACAAAAACAGATGAGAACAATATATTATAAGCAGAAGATGACTTGCCTGTGTTTGCCCTCTGTCTGTTTCAATAACATATTCCTATTTGCAGAGCTGGTTCTGCTGCCATAACTAGAAGAAGTATTTAAGCCATTTTTTTCTTTCTATAGTAAAATAATTTTCCCTTCCAGCTGAGTTTTTCTGTGTAAATTTTTGTTGTAAGTGGAGAGTAGGAATGCGGCAGCCATGACTTGCATACAGGGCCTCTAGGGGACATTCCACTTGCAACAGGCAGGTTTTTGTTTCTTATTTACAGACTTAATGATGGGTGTCCTTTCCAGTGAAAATGCATGGACCCACAAAACTATTAGGCATTATGTGATGCATAAACCAAATTGTTTTATTAAATTTACAGTTATTTTTACAGGCACTTTTCAGAAGTTCTAAAGACTGTTAAGGTGGACCTTTGTATTGGACTACTGAAGTCATCTCACATTATTCACAAATGGCTTAATCTAAAACAGTTTGTTCCTCTATTATTGAGACATGAGCACAGATTCTGAAAGAAAATGTTTTGGGACCTTTAAAATGAACTTTGGCATGGGCTTAAGTGAGCTTAAAAGAATGTAGAATGGAACTGATATTGACCTGACTTCTTTTTTTTCCCCCACCAAAGTTTAAAAAAATGTAAACAACTGGCGGTTTTAAATACAGAGGGTCCAGAGGTGGAGAAACTACTTTCTCTTCATTTATCTGCATTTCCTGCCCTGTGGCCTGCAGTGATATCCAATGAGGCAAGATGGAATGGGCTCAAGTACTTCACTAATCAGCATATTCCCTTCAGAGCAATTAAAATTATTGCTCCAGCAAGAAAAGGAGGAGAAAAGAGGGTGAAAATCAGACTTTGCAAATCCCAAAGAGCTGTCCTGATTTGAAACACACATGAAATCAGCTTTGACTGAACAATGGAGGATTTTATGGGGAACTCTCTAAGCTTCTCAGTCTTTCAGAGTTCTGCCCAAATGTTTCTACTTAGAGCCTTTGCCTGATGCCTTCATGTCAGATGGCTGTTTCTTAGGGAGCAAATCTGGTGACTACGTTATTTTTGAGATCATGTCACTACCGCTTTCATATTTGGGCTTCGTGTGCTGCCTCTGTGAAATGCCAGATCCTATTTTCCTCATAGTCAATGGTGCAGTTGTGTTTTTCCCTTTTTTTCCAGCCTCACAAGATCAGAATGCTGACTGAAAATCATGCTATTTTTTACTTGTCTTTGAAAGATGGAGACAGGAAGAATGTTTAGTAAATATGGATTAAGGAGGTATTTCAAACAAGTGCAAATTATTTTTCATAATACAAAGTGCTTTAAGTAATACCATACAACCTGTCTTAAAGTGTGGACACACTGTCTGCTTTCTCATTACTCGCAGTAATGATTTTCTGCACAATTAAATGCTCCTGAAGTAACTTTTTTCCCCCATAGATTAATTCAGTTTGTATCTCCTCTTTTCCCTGACTCCAGCTAACTGACACCAGCTAAAAGCTGACTCTGTGGAAATAATAGTGAATTTTACTGCAGGATTCAGAAGCCAGCTAACAGAAGCTTCTGGAAGAGTATTCTTCTATTTGCAAAGGGACTTGTAGCACACTCTTTAAACAGAGTAAGACTGGTTTCATTTGCACTGGAGAATTATTTTAATGTACAAATAGCCTGAACTTCCTGCAGCTTTTGGAAATAACTTGAATATTACTTACTCTCCTAGTCAATGAGAAACAGGCTCTTCAGCAGCAAACAGAAAACCAGTTCAAATGCAAAGGAAACAGAATTTAATGAGAACACATTATTCTGAATAATATATATATGTACATTTTTGTAACTGTCTGACAGATCCATTTCTAGACTTGAAAATTATGTCACATTAAATGAGTTAAAATAATGACTTTATTTTAAACCCCAAATGTATTTTGCAATCTGACATACTGCATTTATTATTTTTCATGCCAGCATGGAGGTCTTCTCTTATGAAAGTCAACCTAAATAAAAAAAAAACTTCTGTTTGTTATTTTTTGCTATTTTTAAAATAAAACAAGCATGCAGAGCATCTTGGGCCTGATGCCTTCTTGTGCCTCTGCTGATTGTTTTTTAAAAAAGGTGTAGGTTTTATAGTGCATTTTTAAAGCTATCCCTTTTTATATTTTATATTCAATGATAAGGAAAAAAATTTAAAATATCCTTATTTCCCAAAGAATTATTACTTAAAAAAAAGAAAAAAGAATTTAAAAATGGGCAATTCAGAGCACCCCAAGAAAAGGGATTTTCAGTCTGAAGAGAAATTGCTATTTCAAGACAAGGTGGCATGAGCCTTTGTTGGCATTTCCTTCAATATATTATAAAGAAGAAGAATTAATTTTGGTATTTTCACATGCTTTGATTTCCTCTTCCTGTATCTTCATATACATCTAGGAAAGAACATATACATAGATATATATAACACTTGTCCACAATGCTTTTTTTCTTTTCTTTAAAAGAACTGTTGCAAACATGTAAGCAAACCAGAAGCTCTAAACACAATTCTTCAGCCCGAACAAGATCTGTAGGTACAGATTTGCAACACACTAATTTTTGACTGAATTTTTGGTATGCATAGTATGTCTAGTTTTTAAAAGACAGAACAGGTTTAAGCCATAAATAACATAATGGCTAATATGGCATCCTTCATTGCTGCTCTTTCTGTACAGATATTTCAAGCCACTCATATTGTACAGCAGTAGTGTACCTGCTAAAGGGTGATGGTAACCACGGACTGAGCCAGTGCAGCCCACAGTGCAGCCCACAGCACAACCCTGTGCTGAAATGCCTGGCAAGGCTTTGTATCCTTACTGCTCTTTAATAGCTGCCAGAGTAGAAATCCGTGAAATGGTTAATGATTGATATGAGAGAAACTGTATGGATCAGAGGAGAGGAAGGTGATGTAAAATTATCTTCATTCGGAGTGAAAATGAAACCTAAGTCACAAACTGTTTTTAAGTGGAACAGTTACGAACAGTCAGTGCTTATCTGTAAAAGCTGGCTAAAGCTCTCGCTTATTAGCTTTGCTGACACCTTGGGATTTCTTCTATTCATGGAAGAACCTGTTCAGTTTGTAAAAGGATTTATATTTAGTTTAAAAAAAATGTCCAAACGTGGGAAAAGAATCAAACCAAAATGGCTTAAAAGAATCTGTTTAATGAAATACTGGTGTATGTGACAATCCTGTAACTCCCTGTGACTGTGGATCCCAGAGATGGAGCTGAACAGTTCCCTTAAAACCTGATTTTATGTTTTCCCTAGAATTCTTTGGAGGTGCAGAAGAGGTGAGTCTGCAAAAGGCTGTTATGAAAAACAAGTAATGGAAGCATATGAATGTAAAAGTCCAAAGCCAGCTATCATCTCACCTCATGTTTTGACTGCAATTAAGTTATATGTCTGTCAGTCCAAACCCAAGAGATTTAAAGAATTTAATTATTTTCCAGTAGTATTTCTACCTTTTAAGAGCTGGGGTGCATCTAAAATTTTGTAATTATTTAGACTGTCAAAGGCACATGTGCATTTGTGGATGAAATGATAAAAAGGCTGATAAAAGCATGACAAAAAGTGGAAAAAGCTATTCCCAGGTGTTAGGCATTGGCTAGTCTGCAAATTTGCTGGTATTGTCACTGGGATTTCTAAAAGCAAGAGAGAAATCACCAGCTAATTCTGGTGAAGTTACATTCAAAGACAGCATTTGAAAGAGTCTCAAGCTGTAAATCTGAGAATTAAACATTGCTTTTGACTGATTTTGCTTTATATATTTATTCTAATAAATTTCTGAAATTACAGCAGTTCCATTTAGAAGCACTGGGAATAAGAATAAAGTGATCACTTAACTAACAAATCTGTTTGGCTCCCGTAATATCTGTTCTTTCGCTTCGTACAAAGAGAGATTCCTGCCATAAACACAGTGCAGGCAAGTTTTGTGTCATTTTTCCTGTTAATATTGCTGAATTTTGTATAGATGACTGTATACTGAGTCTGTGGGATTCATCCATAACAATCATTACTTTGCACTACAGGAGTTTGCAATTACTTTCCCAGCTTCATTCTCTGTTCTGTGGTGGTTTGTTTCTCCCTTATACTGAAATTGAAGCATCCTGCTGTAAGCACCAGTATCGACTTACTCATCCTTATTTATTTATCACTCAGAGTGCTCCTTCTCAGAAGGTCAGGAATTGGAAAATTCATGAATTTAGTCCTTCTAATCTGGGTAGTTTGCCCAGTATCATGCTTAGGAGATTTTGTGCTATTAGTGAAAACATTTTCCTGTTTCCTTTTCAAAATATGAAATATGAAAAGAGCAGCAAAATTGGTTTATGCAAACGAGTCCTTTACAATTACAGAATATGTTTTATGAAGTTTAAGTTGAAATCTGAACTGTCACAAAGTTCAAGTTACCTTTTTGTTGCATTTATTCCTGTTTTCAGAGGGCTCATGTATCAGTGAGAAAGTTGAGAAGGAAGAAGTGTAAGAGGAAGAGTAAGAAAATATGTACTTTATGAATGGTATTTTTTACATCTGGCTTTAAAAATCTTAGGGTTCAAAGTGAAAAATTCTGAGCAGAACAAAAACTTCATTAGTAATTCAGTGTTGCTTTCTCCCTGACCAGCTTGTTTTGACAAGTGTGGCTGCGTGTTTACATACATAACTTGGACACACAGTTGAAGACATAAACTAAGATATAAGGACATTCTTTGTAGCGTAAGTACCGCATGCTAATGCAGTCACATAAACATTGTGACTACTCAGCCAACGGATCAGCATATTGTTAAGAGTGTGTATTTTTCTTTTCAACTATAAAAGAAATAGAACACATTAAAAAATCATGGAAAATGAGATATAATAGGCTTGTTACCAAATAAAGTCTTGTGTGATGTTCTCAATTTGTAAGAAAGACTATATTCACAATAGATTTATGGCAGCTATACCACAACTACAAAAACTTCAGTGTATTCACCCTTCTTATGCTAGGAAGTCATATACAGTGAGTGATTTTAACAAAAACAGGTCTACGAGACATAAGCACAATGTACTGTGGCCTTCCTGGTATTTAACTCAGCAAAAGTGTTTCTGTAGAGCTCACAGCCAGGGTACCACACAACAAGAATTCTTTTGCTATAGAGACACTGCTTACTTAAGTACTAGTCTATCAGTATTTCAGTTACTATTTTAACAACCACTGATTATTATTCAGCTGACCAGTTTCAACATTGCAAAAAGCCCCACTCTAACTCTACTTGGCACATGGCTGAGAGGTCTGGAGGCCATGCTACCAATTAAACTGCTTTGATTGAATATTTAACCTTTTCAGTAGGAAGTGCTGATGTTTCAGTGCCCTACTAAATTAAGTGGGAATTTTAATTTGAAGCTGTGTTTGAAGATCTTACCTTTTGTTTTTTACGCTTTAACAAAACTGGTGTAATGAAACAACAGACTGGAGTCTTGAGGAAAAGTGGGGGACTGGATAAGGAATGGTGGAGGAACTAAGGTAGCTTCTATCTTTCCTTCCATAATCCTCTCAGTGGAATCAAAAAACAGCTACCAAAATGTAAATTCTTCTGGATGCAAAAGTATTTGTCTTCAAGCTACCACGTGAGTGAGCAGTCTGTAACTTACTGTTGGTGGTGTTGTTGCGGCTGCTCAGGAATGTGCTGAATAACTTCATAAACCGTACTTAGCATATCCTGGCCTGCGACAAAGTCAGGGCCGGGAACAGATTGACTTGAAACCTAAAAACAACAAAGTGTATTCCTACTGTAAGTACAAATATGAAAAGATTCAACAGAAATTAAACTGTTAATGTAACTTGTAATTTTTTAAACTTTTAATCAAAATTTTGCTTGTGGATTGAACAGGTAATCTCTGCTAGTTTACATTTCGAGTACGTTCTTGTCACACTAATAGTAAGGCAAGTATTAGTTTTAAATTCATTTAGCCCCTTAAAAGATTTAGGATGCAGCTTTTGCATTTAATACAGCAAATACTTTATATTAATGTACCACAAGTCAAGAAAGGAACATTTAATAAAGAGAAAAGCAGGAGAATAGGCAGTTAAAAACCAGTAAGTATTCAAGGCATGGGTTCAGCATAAAAATTCCCACCGGCCTGTCAAAGAGAGAGAAATGCATGGAATTTCCACAAATCAAATAATATTGATTGTTCAGAGTGTTAAGTATATTCAATTCCTCTTATGACAACAGATTTATCTAGACTCTTCATAAGGAATTACCAGCCTTTCTGCCTATACCCAACCTCCAGTTCTTCCTTATCTCCACTTTCTTATTTTCCCCTTTCTCTTCTGACTAAAATGATCAGTGGATCAAATGCTGGCTTTACCTGCAATGCTATACATTTGAGTAGCTAAACATAAACAGGTGGAGTTCCTCCTGTTCCTTGAAATTTTACTGGAAATTATAGTGTATTTAATTGCATGTACATACATCCTGTCGTTCTTGTCACTGCTCTCTCCCTCCTGACCTACTAAGGCCCTGATCCTGCAAGAATGTGATATTGTAACATGATCAGCAAAAGAGATATAGAATCATGGAAGGTTTGGGTTGGAAGTCCCTAAAGATCATCCAGTTCCAACCCCTCTGCCATAGACAGGGACATCTTTCACAAGACCAGGTTGCTTAAAGTCCAATCTGACTCTGAACACTTCCAGGGACGGGGCATCTGCAGATGAGGCAACTTTCAGTTGCCTCACCATCCTTACAAGTAAAGAATTTATTTAATCCAAATGTACCCCCTTTAGTATAAAACTGCAGTGTGCTTAAGGCTGTAATAATCTAGGGCCTGACCTCTAAACTTAAAAAGCCTCTTACTGACACAAACTATAACAGAAGCAGTCCAGCTGCTCTGTTTTCTAAAAATCTTCTATCTCTGCTGCTGTAAAAGTCTGTCTTCTCCACTAACATTTGCAGTAGCATTTAGCCCTATAAACGTATATTTCAAACATCTAACTCCATCAGAGAAGATAAATTAACCTATGACTGTTTTATGACATCATGTATTGTGAGTACTAATCATAAAAACAAATTAGGTGTGACAGTGTGACCCTGTGACCATGGTGTGACCCGACCAGATTGATGCTCTCCATAGTTACAAGATTACATTGCTGGCAATTTTCCCTAGCAAAGGGAAATTCTTTCTTCTCTTTCCTCCCAGTTTTACCATTGTCCCAAAATTTTATGGCCCTGTTTCTGGTCTTTTTCTTTGTCTTTTTACACCATATCAAAATGATATCCAACTCCTATGCAGTCATGTCCATGTCAGCAAAGACATAATGCAAAAAAGCAGCAAATGTTGTAGGATTCTTTTTCTGCTAGAAAAGTTCCTATGCTTAACTCCTCCCCCACAATACACGAAACGAACAAAATAATTTTTGTGAAATACAGCTGAGACATACCTTACATTTACACTTTAAATAACCCCCTGAGACTTTTCTGCACTGCCAGGGCTGAATGTTGCATGAACAGAAATATTAGGGTCGAGGGAGAAAATGGCATCAAAATAGTATGCTTGCCTGTGTGACACAACTGGTTCAGTGCTACTCAGCTACTCAACATTACTAATATTCTTTTAATATTCTTTTAATATAGGGTAGTTGAATGGAGATTGCTGTCTTTAGAGCTTGGTTATTCCTTACTTCACTATGTTGATTACGAAATACTGAACTAGTAACACAGGAAAGAAAGAGCAAGTACTGGGTGAACAATAGCCATGAATATGGTGTCATACAGACATCTGTAAAAAGCAACAGAAGCAAACTTACAGAAGGATTCTGGTACAGATATTTAGTATACCTAGAGAAATAGAAGAGAAACTGTCTGTTTATGATGTAAAATCACATACCCTAGAACCACTGGTAAGATCTGGAAAAGTGATGAACTCATATATCCCAAAATCATCCAAAGCACTTTCATGTCCTAAAGTTAGAACAAAGATTAAAAAAAAGAGATGTAATATGAACTTGGAAAATAATGACTGGAAAGGTATTTTGCCCTACTTTTTAAAACATCTGAATATTGCTTATGTGATCTGCTTTAGACCACTTCCCTGCCAAGCTCCTGAACTGGTGTGGAGCGAGGCAGGACAGCTGCAGAGCTGGTGTGCATGGTACTTGGTGATTTCCCAGACCTTGTAGCAAGTGAGGAGCCTCTTGCTAACCTCAGCAGCAATTTTGGTAGAGACATTCACACTCTACTCTGGAAGGCTAAAATGACCAATTTACTTTCACTTCCCACAGAAAAAGAGGCTGAATTAATAAACTCAGCACATCTACAGTGTAGTGAAGTAGAAACATCGGAATGTTTTACAATTCTGAGAATAATAAAAGGGAACATGGTACCTATAGATGCCACATTATTATTTGGAACTTCAGATATAACTTGTATTTAGGTGTAGTTAGTCTCTTTCTCTACCCTCCCACTGTCCAGGAGATGTGAGGCTCTTGGTTCTCTCTTGGGTATCATTCCACATCAAAGGTTGCAGCACTAACAACAATGTAGAAATTCTATCCTTTGCTATAACTTTGATGGACCCTCTGGGCTCAAGTGAATGTCCCACCTTCCTAAGCTTCATATCCTTCCCTCTACTTGTGCATATAGCAGTTTATGGTCTGCTCTGATGCTTTGGTAGAAGGGAATGGGAATTAAAGTGATATCCTTCCACAGGATGGCTGGTCTCTAGCATCTCCTGCCTAGGATCATGTGGGAAGAATTGTGGAGGGAAAAGAGGCAGTGAAAAAAACCACTCTGGGTCCTGATAACACAGAGAAAGGCGGTACAGAATATGGTAGAAGGCTATATATGTACACTGCAATGTCATTAACTCATGATTTTGATAACAACTGATGCCATGAACATTTTCAGTTGCAATCCTCCCATGGTGTATCACCTCTTACTGCTATCCCACAATAACACTGATTTAAGTAATATTGGTGACAACAGTGGAATATGGGTATTCCAATTCCAGAATACTGGGATTAACAGGTAGAATTCAAGACAACAGTACATAGTGCTATGAGCTCCAGGCATGAGCTAAACCCATGCTGACTTCTCATTTAGGTCTTATCTTAATTAAGCTATCATAGAGGTGTGCAACCCAACATAAAACCACACTTCTCTTCTTTTCCTTTTATTTTTTTTTCTGTATTTTGGAACGCTATTTTTCCTTTTCAGGAATGGACTTTGACCTTATGCTCATACTTATTTCATTACCATTACCTGAAAATGCCTGTGCCTTTCTGTAGTCAGTCTCTGCCCTAGAAAACATAAACATGTTTCTCAGTTTGACGTCATAAGCCAAGGAAAGAAAATTAATATTATAAAATGCAATTCTCTGGATGGAAAGTACTTTTAGATCTAAGATGAATTGTTTTTCTACCTGTTCAGTAGCTTCTGTTGTATCACTGAAAAGAGGAAAAAAAAAAAGTTATTCTTTTTGCTCCAATCGTCCAAAAGAAGAGCTGGACTGTGCTTAACTTTTACATACCTCTATGTGGCTGATATCTTTTCCATAGGAATAAAAAGCCCATAGCTAAGATCAAAAATAATGAAATTCCTGTTATTACTGCAAGAGAAGACAAAGATTTTCCTTTCTGGGCCAGCTTTTCCAACCCTGTGACAAAGAAGATGAGTATTGTATTTAGTTCCTTGTTCTTTAAAATTTACTACAATGACACTGAAAAATGCATCTTTTAAAATTATTCTGAAGCTAGTAAACCTGCATAGAGATACAAAACATGCAAAATATGGGTCTTCTGAATGGCTAATATTTATTTTCCCTCACAGATCTCCTGAACTGAATAAGAAATGATATGCATATCAGAAAAGACTTCAAAGCAGATTAGTGCCTAGGGCTAAATGAAAGTCAGTAAATGTAATCCACAAATTACAGCATCACAAAAAGAAGATGCATATTATAACTTGAGTTACAGAAACACTGGACTACCAAAAAAGAGGGTGAGAGAGCAACTTGTGCTAGATTGGAGGGAAATCCTCCTAGCAGCAGGAGCTATAAAGTAGGAGAGAACAAAAGATCCATTAGACTTTTTCTAAAGATTTTTAGATCACTGACAGTCTGGTTGTTTATCAAACCACATCAGAAACCAATAAATTATCATGGACTCACAGAATCAGTTAGGGTGGAAAAGACTTCTAAGACAATCAAGTCCAACCTATGACCAAAGATCAACATTGCACTAAGTTCCATGTCCAGTCTTTCCCTAAACATCTCCAAGGAAGGTGACTCCACCATGTTGTTTGTATTCATATCTAAATATATTCAAAATATTTATTTCCTTTGCTCAGGTCTTTTGCTGGGATATGCATTAGCAGGATTTTTCCAGCAAGATTTTCTGATACAACACAAACACAAATTGCATACAATTACATACCTAGAAGCACATAGAAAACATTCGTAATGAATTTGCAAAGACAAGAATGTGAAAGTTAGGAAATGCCAGACATACTGCTTGTGCACTCCTAATTTCCTCCTTTTGCTCTGAATTGTGCAACATTAATGTAATTAAAGGACATGTCACAATCCATACAGGTAAATTAATGTTGAATATTTGCTAGTGCCAGATTTATTAGTACAATTAAAATGTATATTATTTAGCTGGATGTGTTTCCAGTAGTTGAACTCCTGTGCAGAGGGCCAGAACTGCTTACATCTACTTACACCTCCATGTAATTCACTGGTACTGTGCTGGCTACATGTGCAATGGTGTAATGAAGATTAAATATGAGGATTTCTAGCCAGATGTGTCCTAAAGATATGGGAAAATAAATCACTGCAATTTCACTGATTTTTTAACAGTCCTTCAGTGTATTGCTTTTCTTAGGAAGAAAAAGCCCAAAAGCTGGAGAATCAGATGAGTCCTTAAAACTGTTCCTTAAAGTGAGTAATTTCAAATGTAGACTCAATAAATCACATGTGCATAGATATATCAGTACAGAAAACAAAGACATGCTCTTTGCATGCATTTAACACACTCAAGCTGACTAACCTTGAAAACTGAGCAATGAGATAATACCTCATCTTATTTTAGAATCTTGGCTAAAAATGCGTAATGCCTTAGTGCAACTATTGATATAATTGTAACTTATTAAAATAATTGTTTTCTAGATAATTTTTAGGATTAATTAGGCAGCTGTCTGCAGCACCATATTGGTGAATTTCTGTCCCATAGGGAAGTTGTGTAAGGTCTCCTGAAACATCAGAGTTTCTGTTGCTACTGAAAATAGGGTTTCCAGTATTTTGAATGCCATAGTCCAGGCTCTGTATCCAGGATTATGGGGGTAAGGAAAAGGAATATGGACAATGTTCATACTCTTTGCTTAGTGTGTCTATTCACTTGCAATCAGAATTTAGCCTGAGCAGCATCATTGAGGATAAATTGTGTGGGAATTCATACCTCTCAGTCAGTGCTGCTCTGCAAAGTGTAGCCTTGACATCTCCATTTAGTGCTCTTTGAATAAACACTCATCAAAAAGAAAACGGCTGCAGAGGGGGAAAATGATCTTTTTCTATTTTTAAATACAGACGATAAAATGTTTTAACAAGATGTAAGTAAAATATTTGTAATTAGGAAATCTATTATTTTAAGTGCAAACACGAAGCTTTGGAGTCTTCCCTCCTTTTTGGCCTTTGAAAGGAAATCTCAGCTGAATATCATATCTTACATGAACTTGCTGGAGAAATGTCATGTTTATTTCTATCAACACATAGTTCTGGTTACATTTTCTTTCAACTACTAACCACAATATTTAGGTTTTGAGTGTAGCATTCTTACTATGAAATTGCAACCCATCTTCCTTCCAGCATAGTGAAAGCCCTGGATTCATGGTGAATCAGTAAGTACCCTGAATCATGGACATCTCTTCTTGCTTACCAGACTAACAAATTTGTTAGCTCTTTGCTCAGCACAAGTGAAATTCCTTTGTTAACTTTTCTAACAGGCAATCTAGTCATTCTTGTTGAACATTAATAGCATATGTTCCTTATCTGGAAATATTTGTATCCATCTGTATTGAGAAGAAATATCAGACTTCCTTGATATCTTGTTCTTTGCTCTATGCTTCTGGAGATTTTCTGAAAAACTGCTTTGTTGCTATTGAACACAATCATACAGGACCTGAGGTCACAGTGTATGAGAAATAAAGGTATGTGTTCTTCAGAACCCAGCAATCAATCCAGAGATTCATAAATATGACAAGGGAATAATTTTCATGAACATTGTAATACAATCCCACAAAACTTCAGTGTCTTAGTGGGTTGTGTTCCAAACTGTGTCATATGGCAAGTAAAACCTGTATCCCATGGAATGCCCAAAAGCCCTTTTACTATATTCTTAGCAAGACCTAAATTTTGATACATATTCTAAGAATGACTTCCTTTTTCTGGGGCATCCGCTCAGAGGTTACACTTTACAGCAGTGAAGTTACATTCTTACCTACAGACATAACGACAACGGTGAAGTGAGTTTCGTCTCGTTTTCCAGTCACGTTGTTGAAAGCACAGCACATGTAATCTATTGTCTTCTGGGCCACTTTATCAGATACAACCTCCAGATGGGGTCCATATTTGATTACTTGAGTGGTATTGTCATCCCTCTGAATCCATGAATAAGTATTTGGTGGATTTGAATCTGCTGAGCAGTCAAACAGCACAACTTCCCCCACATCAACTGTAAACACTGCCCCTATATTCAGACCTTTGTCTGATTTGACTCTAAGTCCATAAGGTCCATCTGCATTGGGAAAAAGGGAAATACAGTGAGAAAATGAAAATCAAAGTATATAATTAAAAATTAATCAGAACTGTATCTCTAAAGTTAAATATTTAAGTTAGACTAGCCTTTAGAAAGGCTGGCATTCAGTCATTTCAATGAAAAGGTTTTCAGTTCAATAACTGGATCTGTACTAGGCTTAGTTCAAGCTACATCCACTTAATACTGGTCTAATTGTTGCTTAGGGAAAAAACCATGGGTCTATGTATTTCTCAGTATGATAAAAAAATGAAAACTGAAGTCAGTTGGATTTCTGTGAAGTAAAGGAGCATGTCTTCTTCAGGAGCATATTTGATTTCTACTCCAATGCCAAACTTACTGGCATAAGTAACTTCCCTACAAATTTAAAAGTGAACAAATTTGCCTTCTAATGTCACCTCCATTGCAATAATTTACAGTATAAAAAATATTTAGGGAACTAACTTATAGGTATAATATTGAGTGGGGCATGCCTTAGATAAATTCAGAAAATTTTTTCCATAAATGACTGCTAGAATAAACTTTAACTTTCCTCCTATTTTAGGTTTGTACTACTAAACAATATTTTAAATAATTAAATAATTAAAAATACTTAAATAATTACTACTGTAATTATGCTTTTTTCCAAAAGCAAATTCTTGGGCTGAAAGTTGTTTTTCTGAATATAATTAGAAGAAGGATATGTTGTTCTATAGTTGTGTGTTCATTACTCAAAAAAATGAGCAGATGAGTATTTTTAGTGTAACCTGCATAGGAAAATGAGAAGGGGAAAATACACTTAAATATTATAAGAATATTTCTCATGCTATTTTTACTAGAACATTTCAGATCATTGGGGCTTTTATATCTTTACATGTTAAAATTATTTTTACAGCTATTTAAGTATAGAAATTTACATAGAGAATATAAGAATTGAAGTGTGCCTTATTAAATAACTTTTTCTAGTTTAAAAAAAAAAAAAACAAAAAAAACCTTAATCATTTTAATGTTGCTAATTCCCTGAGGACTTACATGAATAATCAAAAATGCACAGACCTAATACTGACAGAACAAAAGAAGAAAAGATGCAGAATATCTTTTTGGCAGGATCCCTGAAGATCAGTAAAGCTGCCACATACAGAACGGTGTAGCACAAAACAGGCACAATACTGTGCCCACTGCAGACAGTGGAATCTAGTAATATTTCCACCTTCCTGAGGTCATCTGGAAGAATTAACATAATATAGCTGGGTTTGAATGGGAAAATCCCTGCTACATGAAGCTGCACAGTTGTATATTTCAGATTTTATTTCCCACCAGAAAATTCAGGACCGTGTTAGAATCTTCTCTAATACACACTTCTATTTACTGTTCGTCTTTTTTTATGAGACTCATTTATTCTTCAAGAACACCTAAGCCACCAGCACACAGCACAAACCAGGCCATTTTGTGTGGCCTCTGTGTTTTTTTCTGTTTGTTCAGGCTTAGACAAGAGACTACAGACCACCACATATGATCTCGTTTTAGTCCACTTTTAAGTAAATGTCCATATTTCACAACATAAACTTGTCAATCTTCTAATTTTCTCTACTTACTTCCTAGTGGCTTTCCTAGCTTTTTGCAGTCTGATTTTAAGGAATGGTCAACATCATGCATAATATTTACTTGGGAAATGCATTACAAATTCACTTCGGCATGAATTAGTGCTGCTCCCAACTACATTGCAGTGGCCACTCTGAAGAATCATGGCTTTTCTTTAAGTCCTAGATTCTGGGCTGCATCCTCACAGACTCTGCAGTTCCTGAGTCACTTGCTTTATTGTCTCCAAGAGCCAGCTGACCCTGTAATGACCATTTCTGTGAACTACAGACCTATACCCCACTGTTTTGGCTTGGCTGGCCTCACTTGGGCTGCATGTTTCTGTGGAAGGGGAGCTTTTCACAGTGGCTTGCCTCTTATAGGTATTTACTTCCCTTTTATTCAGCTCTGAGAGGAGAAGGGATGTACTGGCCTATGACATTTTTCATAAATTAAATAAAGCTCCTCACAAACTATTTATAGGCAGAAAAATATTTTTTTTTTTTACTTTTCAGAGTGATTCAGTGGTTCTTCCAATCCAATTCTCCCTTCTTAGGAGAATTAGCTTTTATTTTCACAGATCATATGACTTTGATATGTGTTAACAGAGATTATT
Organism: Irena cyanogastra; assembly: GCA_013397155.1. Taxonomy (NCBI): domain Eukaryota; kingdom Metazoa; phylum Chordata; class Aves; order Passeriformes; family Irenidae; genus Irena; species Irena cyanogastra. The sequence goes on from VWZV01011280.1 coordinate 47,156, forward strand.
GGTAAGAATAGCTGATGGGTTTCCATGCTCCCCTCACTGTAAGGGTGGTTTGCCACAGTCTGCAAAAGAATCAGAACTAGTTCTGCTTTTTTATCAGTATCATAACTGTGCAGCATAAAGAGATAACACTGAGAACTATATTTTAATGAAAGCTGCAAGTTTAAAGAAATCATTATACAAACAGGGACACACACTGGCTGGGGAAGTAAGTTTGAAGAAAACCAGAGGGGTTATCTTAAGAAATAGCCAAATCTTGGCAAAACCTGAAAAGTGGCATTTCTTGCTGAAGTCAACACAAGGATTGGGTAACCCTTCTGCTTTGCCTGGAGCAATATTTTGCCTCTCCTGAGATCGTGTACATCAAGGTCCCTAAACAATGGGTAACTGACAGTTATACACAGCTTCAAGGATGATTCTGAAAAGTAGGCAATTAACCATTCTCTCACTAGTACTAAGTACTTTTGGAAGTACTATCTTTTGGAAGAGTTGAGGAAGAATATCCCACTTAGTCTGCTGAGTTCAAACCCATCAACACAGTACAACAGTGTCTGCTGCAGCCTACAGGACAGCAGCTTCTTCCAGTCTTGAAATAATTTGTTTCCAAATACTACATGACTGCAGTAGCCATGTTCCAGGCTGCATTATTTTTGAACTAATGGAGATACAGGATAATATTAATAAGACATGAATTAAAAACCAGTTTTCATACTCAGTAACAGCCTACAGTGACAGCCTTCATGGATCCCTCAGCTCTATCTCCCCTTTCCAGTATTGTTCTCTACAGAAAACTGCCTCTTGTCTCAGTAAAACCAGTTAACTAAATGATGTGTAAAACAATAAATCAATCCTTCCGAGTAACAATTTACTGCTCCGTGGGAATACTTCCAATTGCTCCCATCACTACGAGACTGTTACAGTTTCCAAGCAGATGGCAGGTATTTACCGTGGGTGCCCTTTTCTTTGTCACCTCCAGTAACTCCCCCACAGCAATGACATATGGCAGAGAGAGATCCTGGGGCTTGTTCTGGATTGTTATTGACAACTGGAGCTGGGAGACAAAGTACTTCTGCAGGCAGAGGTTGAATCAAATTGGGTGAATTCATATAGCTCAGGAAGTAAGACCCCAATTCCCATCACTGACTTGGATATAGAGAATACCACAGGTATTTGCAGTCTTTCAGCATTGCATAGTTAGCTCTTAATACCTTTTTTCAGATTTTATATTATGCACAAAGTAAACCCTCAGTTCTGATGAAGGACATTCAGAAAATGCATATACAATAATATTTACATGCATGGAGAAAAAGTGAATCTCAAGGGTTTTGATAAAGTTGTATATGACAATCATTTAAACAGCAAAAGATTCAAGAAATGTGGACACTCAAGTAGCTTTGAGATTTTAAAATTCTGGTAAACAGTAGGTCAAAACCAGGTTTCTAGTTTAGAACTTAGATAGATTTTTCAAATTTGCTGAAAAATGCATGTAACTGAGTGAGGAAGAAGTGGGGAAGCAGTAACAGAGCTGGGACTGAAGGGCACACACGTCAGAGCAAGTGTCCCAGACACCTGTCAGTGCCATCAGTGCTTTGGAGACAATCCTATGCGTAACAGGTCAGAAACTCAAATCTCACAGGAGCTGTGCAACAAACAGAGCTGTCTGAAAGGTAGCAAGGGTGGCAGATGTTTTTCTAGCCTTTATTGCATGGGCAGAGGCTGTCAGGCTGGATACAGTGTTGCCAAGTTCTATGTAGGTATTCTTTGAAGGCAGACCAGTACAAGGCCGATTCACAGCTGATTAAAGTGAGAAATGCAGTAGAGGAGCTGCATTCATACACCTTCAAGTCTCATTCTTAGCACTTTAAACACAAAAGTGAGCCGAGATTGTGACTCTACAAAAGCAGGTATATAAAAATGTGCTACCTGGAGGAAAGAATGCGATTGATTTTTTTTAAATTACAGTAATTATAAGTTAAAGCTCTAAAGTGCTGGTTATTTCCTTGTTTATCATGATTTCTGTCTAATGAGATGGAAGTTCAATTAATATTTGCCCTGTATAGGGCTCTTTGCAACTGCTTCTTCATCTTCAAGTCTGCACTGCTGTCAATTTCATAAGCTACACAGATCTCATATCAGCATGTATCCAACAATGTCCTTGTTAATCTTTGCTAATTTAGACAGTCTTTTTCTCTTCTGGTGCAGTGTAGAGACATCCTCCCCCCACCCATACTTTAGATGCACGTCATCCCCTTATCCAATTAATTCTTCCAAGCTATAACAAAAAACCCCAAACAAGTAGCAGAAGAGACAATCAGAGATGAAAGGAGATGAAAGGAGGAGGAGGAAAATATGAGGGGTAGAGATGTAAGAGAGGTAGGTTCTGAATATGTTGGTAGTGCAATCATAACAAGTTGAGCATGGGCTGCCTACCAGCTGCCAACTGCCAGAGCCTGGGGAATGCAGGAATGAGCACCAGCCCTTGGCTGGACAGGAATTCAGTTCCAGTCCTTGCAGTGTCCCTTCCAGACTGGGCCACTGAGTAAACTGGCTATATCTGAATAGGACTGGTGGCAAAGTAGGTCCTGGCCTTTCAAATTTCAGCTCTCCTCTGAGAAGGATAATTCAACCCCTGAGCACAGGAGGATTAGGGCACAGCAGGTCACATATGTGTAGCATATGTTACTTGAAAATTGAGGAGGCACTGGGAATTCCTGACATGGACAAAAATGAGAAGGTTCTAAGATTTATCGTATAATTGTTGAATGGTGATTAAATCAATCTTTTGTTTCCTCCAACTCAATTAGTTTCTCAGGTGCCTTCATTTCCAGTCAAAATACCTGGCTACCTTGTTGTTTATTCTTCCGTAAAAAAATGGTCTTCATGCAACCCTTCTTGCTCCCTCACGTTTCCCATTTGATGTGGAAGGAAATAATTTCTTTCAGTTCTAATTTTGCTAAGCCTGACTGAGGTCTCTGCGTCTCTTCTCCATTCCTCTCTTTCTTTCTTTCCAGTTCAAGATCAGTTCTGGGATCTGCAGGGACTGCATATTGTACATGTGGTGTTTTCCTCTGTGTGCCATTAGCACTCCCCTTGTTTCCTTGTTGGAAATCCATTTCCCACTCCTCTAGAATTAAATATGTCTTTCTCATGCCTGAATCACACTGTCAGTTCACAGATATCTTGTGATAGCTCAATTGCCTAGGCTCACTGCCTTGATTATTTTCTAATCAATCTCGATCTTATCAGCAGAAGTTCATGTTTTTTATTCTCTGAAAGGGCACACCCATTTTACTTTTTTACTAGCAAATTTCATCCCAGCTCTATTACTCTGTCAAAGTCCTCCTATTTAATGTCACAAATGAACTTCATTGAGATACTCCCAATATTCTTTCTGGTGCCATTAATGGAAGTATTAAAAAGGACAGGACTTGAAATGATCTTGAGGAAACCCACTAATACCAGTCCTGCAGCCTGGTACTTCCTCTGCTTAGCTTTTTGGTACTATTTGGTGTCTTCATTTATAACAACTTTTTCATGTATGATGATCTCATTATTTTTTTCCTTTGAGACACATCTGAAGATATCAGTGGAAATTTTGAAGTTTCTATTTGAATTCTGCAGTTGAGACTGATCTTCACAACTATACAACACTGAATAATTTTATTATCCTGTCTTAAGTTAGAGCCATTACAAACAAGCTCATTTTGAATGCAAGTATACATACAATATTGACTCCACTGTTTTCTGCCTGTTTTCATATTTGGAGGCACTCCTTCCAGCAAAATCATTCATACAAAGACAACAATGAATATTTCATATACTCACAATATATGGTTGGTACAATTATCTCACTTTCCATTGCACTGACAGGGTTAGATACCAGACAGCTGTAATTCCCAATGTCTTCTTTTACTACAGGAACAATTTGAAGTGTAGCATTGTTTGATGAAAAGGTATAATTAGGGCCAGCATGAAGACGCTTCCCATTTTTCATCCACTGGTAAGCTACCCTTGTACCTCTATCCACAGTACATTTTAGGGTAATATTCCCTACATACTCCACTACTCCTGAAGATGGCTCAGTATGTACAGTTGGCTTTGTGACTGGAACTGTAAAATAAAAAGATATGAAGAGTTGTTAAAGTGACAAGCCATTATATTACAGTCTTCATGGTCAAGATGATTCAAACAGCAATCATCATTCTCTCTGGAAATGACTAATATTTCAAATTTTATCTCATAAACATAGTTAAAAGTTAAAAAAGAAGGACATATTTTCAGCTGGTTACTGTAAGAATTGTCATGGGACATAAATAAAACCAGAGTGTTTATATTATTGGTAATGGGATAAAGGCTGCAGTCCTGTACCACGGCCTCTTACCTCATATACAAGTCACTGAGTCCACAGAAGTGAAAAGAGCACAAAGCATGACACTGCCCAGCGTGTGTGACCTCCCAGCAGGACTGCTCATAGCTTTGCCCACACTGGGCACCTCTGAAATCTGGGTGATCTGTCATGAGCATGTGTGCAGATTGGGATGGGTTTGGGAGTTAAATGGCAGCTACAACTTTGTCACCTCAAGATATCATTCATCTCATTCCTTCCAGCCCTGAGTCCTTCAGTTACAGGGATCCCTCTGTATAATCCATAAAGTACAGAAGCCTCTGGTCATCCTTTTAGATAATTCTTTCCCATTTCCACTTTCTTTTTTTTTTTTTTTTAAGTCCCCAATACAAAGAGCAGAGTCTAAAGAGGGAAATTCAGTAACTTTATGAATTCAGATCTGGGCTTCTTTTACAGGACTACAGTCACCAGCAAAAGTCAATGGCTCCTCTTTGTTACAGGACGTGAAGTTGTTCAGGAAAAAAGACTATTTGAAATTCAATGCATCCTCAAGACAGCACAGCAGAAACTTATGAAATCATATTTTTTACAAGTATGTCTAATATAATCTTAAATGTTTCTATATCTCTTCAGTTTTTTACTTATGATATAGAAGCATCAATCAATATATTAATTTTGTTTAAAGATGACATATTTTAGTTTCTCTCCAGCAGCAGTAGAAGAAAACATAACTTAATTGTTTGCACTTATTCATGTATGGTTCCATTAAATGAAAGACCATTGTAACTGAATACTAAGAACCAGGGCTTCAAAACTATCATAGTTTTGTTTTCAAAATGAAGATACTATCTTTTACTAACTTACCATCAACAGCCACTTGAATCTTTTGACTTGCAGCTATGGTCCCATTTCCACGGACATTGACTTTTACAATGTAATTGCCCTCATCACTGAGATGCAATGGATTAATCCTCAAAGATGCATTTGGTGGTATAAGGGTAAACTTGTGCTGGTATTCCAAGTCTGGAACTACTCTTTGATTTACAGAGCCAAGCAAGTATTTTGGATTACTTTGAGACCTCTCAAAAAGCCAAATTATCTGGATTTCAGAAGCTGTAGCATTGAAATTGTAGTCAACAGAAAGATGAAGTGGTTGGCCCTCAATACCATGGATGGTATGAGATGGTACTGTCAGTTTTAAGGCAGAACAAATCCCTGCATAAAAATGAAAGAACAAACAAATTAACAAACCCAAAACACAAATGAAAACCCCAGAAAACTCAAATGAGATATTCTCACAATGAAAAAACTCTCAAGGCTAAAACCTACATTTTTTGCATGGTTATAAGTCAGATTTTAAGTACCAAAGGGGCAAGAGCTCACTGACCTTAGTGAAGTTGGATCTAGCTACAGAACTCTAGCCTCATATTATACAAAAAGCCAAAGGAAGGATTTTACTGTCGAAAGTTTGACAAAAATGAGATAATGTACATTTACCTTAATGTATAAAATATCTTCCCTTTAAAATATTTCGTATTTCTAGGTCTTACACTTTCTAACAGTCTTGGATTGTAAACTCAGTTCTTAGGATTTTTTCTGGGTTGGTTCAGCTGCAGAGAAGCTTCTCAGGTACTCTGCCACTTATACTGAGAAACTGACTGAAAATCTGACAAACAACACTTTCATGAATTCTGACTAGACCTATCTATAATTATTATTGCTGACTGCTCTGTACCTGTAAGACTAAATCCAAGAAACAGTACAAGGCTTGCAAAATTCAAGTATTCCAGTCTTAGGAAATTGCCAGAATTAAGCCTCGCTGTTGATATGCACAAAAGTGAAATTTTCAGCCACATGATTAATTCTGTTTTCCAAGAATTCTGCCTCTGTTAAGGTGCAAAAAAAGGCCGCTCCTCAGTTAACCACTGTCTTTCCCATACATTTTTTAAAATAATTTTTCCTTATGCTGGCCTAAGACATATTTATAGAACACTATTAAAGCTTTATTCCTGGAACTAAAGTGATTGATTTTCACATTAACTTTTCCATGGCACTCATGAGAACAGCAATGATGTAAAGAATTGACATTAATGAACTGATCTCACGACACCATTTTAACTGATAGTACTTTAGAGATTAAGAACTTAAGCCCAGAGAAAATAAAAAGCAAAAATACAGACTCATTTTGGATGATCAATTTGAAATATAAACGACACAATTTTCAAAATACATGTGAAAACATTTTAGTATGTTCAAGATACAACTCCAACTGATTCACGGCAGGTTTGAGTGCTCTCGGATTTGTGTTCAGTACTGCTAGAAAGTGGTAAAAAACCCTAGGAAAAAAAGCAACCTCTTATAAGTAAGAAATGTAATGTAAGTAATCCATCTGCTGCTGCATGAGAACACACTGGAGACTGAGAATGCACTGCCCAGGACAACATGCAATGCTTTCACCATGCACTGTCTAATCTCTTCCTACTAATGATCATTTTTGGTTGGAGGTCCCTCAAACCTGAGATTCTGTGATTCTTGACATGCTTCCAAATACCTGTAATGAGAAAGTAACTTCCCAGCTGATGTACATGGAACGTGTTTCTACCTGGAAAGAGCTGGGTGGGTAGGGAAAGGCAGAAGCAGCAATGTATGAAAAATATGTGACTGTGCTCATTAATATAATCCAGAGTTAACTTTGTTTCTTACATTTCCTACTTTCATTCTTTATGACAGAAATTGTTAAAGGTTCATTTATGTCTAATTTCCTAGGTTATGTGACAGAAAAAAAAATCAATTCAGTAGCATAATGTGGTATCTGTACATCTTGTTCAGGTTAGAATCATCAAATTTCAGTGCATAGTTGTTTGCCATGAGGTAATGGCAAAGCAAACTTGTTGAGGATGAAGGAGGGAATGCAAAAAGGGGGTGATGGTTACAGATGCAGCAGTAATGCCAGTAATTAATGTCAGAGGTACTCTGGAGTGTGAGTGGACTGGCTCATGGGTAGTCAGCAGCGCTGTACAGAATCTACCTCAAAAAAGTAGTTTTGTGGCTGGCTTCCCTTTCCATAAAGCTGAGCAATATTACACTCAGCTAAAGATAGCTTACAGCATTTCTGAGGGCATGGCAGGGAAGCCAAAGGAAAACACTGCAGAATACTAACGGGAAATATACAAAAAGACAGCAAAATCCTTTGACAGGAAGACTGGCAAGCCCCCTTTAATGGGGGCTAAGGAGGAAGCAGGCAGAGGGCTTCAGGCTGCATGGACTTTAATTTGCAAAGGACTGGCTGGGGTTCAGCTGAGATAGGAGGAGAACAGGGTATAAAAAAGAGGAAGAGTGTAGAAAAAATGTGGAACAGCTTTAGCGGAGGATACACAGGACAGAGATGTTTATATGCTTAACTTTCTAGATGAAAAACCTAAAACAAATGATGCACATCAAATTGAAGCCTGCTCCCCTACCACTTTTTAACAGTATTTGTAGACTGTTATTCTTACAATTTTCTAACACTGCACAACTCTTCAAGGCTTGCTAGACTCTGTTTAACAGGACGCTAAGTATTTTGTTGGTTATTCTAACGCTTCTCAGATGTTAATATATTCCCTGACAACATTACAGTACAAATCAGATTTAAACTGTTGTCCACTTGTAAAACAGAGAAAGAGAGTAACTCCTCAGTAGAATCCTTAATGAAGTATTTAATGCTGGAGATCTATTTCATATAACCTACCAGTTATATAACCATCCATTTCAATTTTTAGATCAACTGGAATACATCTAAAAAAAAGTCAAAAACATCTCTCAAGCACAGAGAGATCTGTAATTAAAAGATCTGTCCATATACTTACTCATTCTTTATGTACGATGCTGTTCAATTTTTGGGTTTAGTTAGCTGTCAATAGGTGATTGTGCTGTTGGACAACATGCCAGTAACAGAAGCAGTGTCATCATAAAATATGGAAAACAAATAATATTTCTCACAGATCTGTTTGTGCAAAAACTTAGCATAACCTAAGCGGGTCTTGTGAGCACCAGGATAACTGGGACCACCAGTACGGAAGGTAACAGGATTATAGAGTAATGAAAAGAGAATCAGGGCTGGAAAACTTACTTGCTTTGCACCTAGAAACTGTTGGAATAGAAACTGCAAATTAACTTTGTTCCAGTCGATTTACAGGGAAAATCAGCTCTTTGTAATGTCTTGGAAAGACATTTTGATCTCCAATCAGGGAAAAACTTTTAGCTAGGACCATAGGTGGTGAGGGCAAAAACCCCAATGTCCCCTCAGTCTCTTCAGGAGTGGTTTTGAATAACTCCAGTTCTTGTTGCTCTCTCTGGCTTTGCTGGGGTGATTTTGTGGAGTGCCAACATCCCCCAGGAGCTTCCCCATGGCTGGCAGGGCAAGGGAGAAGGCAGGCTGAGACTGAGGCAAGTTGTTAGATAATGGTGGTCTACCAAAGGCAAGGGTTATACAGAAGCAGTGATGGAAATATTCTGGTCTTAGCAGAGATGGTGTCTTCTGCAGTCTGGAATATTCTTTCTTTAGAGGGTTATCTTCTTCATCAGAAGTGTTGTAAGGCATTAGAATGAGACACCCAGGGAAGTGGTAGAGTCACTCTCCCTGGGGATACTTCAAAGATGTGTAGATGCGGAGCTCAGGAATGTGCTTTAATGGAGGAATTGGCAGTGTTAGGTTTATGGTTTATGCTCTTTAGGGTCTTCCCCAACCTAAAGGGTGCTATGATGCACTTGTATTGGACTAATTCTGATTTTTAATTTAAACTGGAGACTGTTATGACTAATCCTTGAATTAAAGTTAATAGCAAAAGCAAGCCAATGAGTCAAACTAAATTTGTATTTATCAGGCCCAAATTCCATAAAATGTAAGCCTACTCCTACAGCTTTACAAATATAATACACTTTTCCCCCAAGATGATGAGATTCCAAAACCCAATTTTTGTATAATGATCATAAGGGCTGTACCACAATGACCTCCATTGGAGCTCAGTGATCTTTGCTTTTCTTCCATCCCACTTTGCTATCACCAGTATTAGCAAGCACAACAGAATTGTTGTTGACATAAAACAAGGGCTGCAGTTTTAGTTTAAATAAAAAACTATGACATAACTTTTGAGTTTACGGCATAAACTGAAACCTGCTTAGCGAGGTTTTAGCATTCTCTGAATTTAACATGCATGTCTCCTTGTCAAAGTGAGTTTGGATTCTCAACTGCTTTTCACCAGAGTGTTCATTTAGCCCTTCAGCTCTCCTGAACTTGGTACAAAATGTCACCAGATCAATGAAATATTTTTTTCCCCTTTTTACAAGTATATTCATTTATGGAACAAAAAACCCCAAACAACCCAGATGTAATGGTCCAGGAAAGCTGCAATTTCTATACCCTCATTTATATAATGGAAAATTTAGGAATATTCTTCCCTGGATTGGGATTTTTGCCCAAGAGAAAGTTACACTGAGCTTTGTTACAGGACTTAATTTTATTTGCTGACATCAATGCCTTCAGTGGCCTTTGTGTCATGTCTCCAATGCACCTGATTCTCATCATGATATGAAGTATGGGCAGCACATTTCCCTTACTAGAAAATGTGTATATCTGGGTAAGGATGTAAACTTCCGGGTGAATAAACCTGTACTCTAAGCACACTGCTTGCATGACAGTAATTCTTGTAGGATTTTAATGAAAAATATACAATAAAGTGGTAAAGTAGATAAAGCACTGTTTTTTATCAACCAAATATTTTTCATTTTTGAAGAAGAGATCCAATAATCATCATATAAAACATCAATCATTATGAAGACAAAAGTCTTTAAAAAGTATTGAACTCAAAATCAAGGAAACTAGGTGACTCTAAAATAAGCTAGAACTGTGAGGTTCACAAAGAAGATAAAAGTTGTTCCTATACATGAAAGATTAGAGGATGCACTACATTTGTAATGTTATATATTTTTTCTGTTGACGTTTACAAAATTAAACATAGAAAAAGGTAATTAGAGTAGTTTGTAGAAATAAGCTTATCTAACATTTGTACACAGGATATTCCTGTCAAATTACATAGAACATCTATTTTTTTCCATTGCATGGATAACAAATGCACACTTACAAAAACTGCACTCAGACACCAAACAAATGCACCGTTAATGGGGAGATATTCTCCACTTGACTAAAAGTTTAATTTTGTTTCAATACCAATTACATTTATATATTACATATAAATTAATAATAAAGCAGTGAAAAATAATGTATCAGTGCTGTCTCAATAAATTTTTAAACAAGTGTGTAACAGCTTCTGTATAATCTTTGGTTTAGAACCTGTCCAGCCTTACTGGTTAAAAAGAATGCAAAATGTGTATGTTACTCAGTAAAATGTAATAGTATGTATTTAATCAATACCCATGTTTTAATGTAGATTATGTATATTTAATCAATGCCAAGCTTTACATAGAGATTATGTATAGCACTCATTTTTGTTCAGCTGGTAAAACTTTAGCTTCACTCATAAAACAAGGTGCCACTATCTGATGAAAAACTTATAGGCTACCTTCCTGAAATCAAACATCTGACAATACAAAAGGAATATCTTTTAATTTATAAAGATAAATCTTATAGAACCAATTCACATTTCCACAATGACAATCAAATATAATCCATACTGTATCTTACCTACAAGCAGAAAATATATTTTGCACTGTAAGTCCCAAAAGAAGTTGGCTAAAGGGCTCCATGAAAGCATCCTGTCCCACACAAATGCCACCTTCTCAGCACTAAGCCAGGGCTTGGACCTGCAGCTGCTGGTTTATTTGCTAGGGAAATCAGCAATGAGTTAACAGGTCCTATCCTGTCCCCCGCCTTATGTGATTTGAATATGTGTATACAAAGAACAAAGGGAGTGGAGCACCTGTTAGATGAGGACCCATCTTCATTGCCTCTGACTTTATCATAACCCTTCCCCAGCAGTCACAGCAAATATGACACAGAATGTAATAAATGGGGCACGCAATACAAAGTACATTTAATTAATAGAAGTAAATAAACACAGCAAGTGAATGGGTTATACAGTTATTAACTTCCTTTAGTTATAGTTTCATAAAAAATACTGTGATGCTACATGCTTATTTCAAACTAAAATTAGTATTCAGAATATTTTTTCAGAACTTTTCAAATGACAGCCTCTCATTTTCTGTTACAAAAAGAACCCCATTAAACAGTTGTTAAAGAGACTTACTAATTTTTTCTTAGCACTTTCAAGCCCATAACTTTTCTGTATATTTTTTCCTTAACATAAATATAACTCAGCAAGGAATTAATTCTCTTTCTCTAAACAACATGTGATGTCAAGTGCCTATGATACATCTTTGAAATGAAAATCCTATGGCTAGAGTGGACAGCTTACTACAGTTGTTAACTGCTGATTATTGTTTCTTCTCCATTAACTTACATCAGTTTAAATTAATATTAATGTAGGGTTTGGATTTTGTCCAAAGCTGTCACTCACCATACAAATCAGCAGCAAACTGGACAAACCTTCCCAGAGCTGTGCAGTAACAGTTTGCAACAGCAAATATTAGCAGTGACAGAGATGGTTTATCCATACAAAACCACATAATATTTTTCAGTAAACAGCACTTAGGCAGACTATTATGGATCAACAAATATTAGGCTAGACTGCATCCTGCTTTGTGCAGGAGCAACTGGTAGGAAGGAATTGCCTCCCCCTCACTGTGTGCTAGGAGCAGGGGTCCAGCAAGAGGCTAAGCCCCCATTAGAAGGGATGGGCACTCAATTTTTACCTTAGTTAAAGAGAAGTGAAAACACCCAGATGCTTCCAGGTCCAATATAAGAAACCCATGAGTTATTCCGGGTTAATAAAGCAGAAGTACAGTGGTCCCACCAGAAATAATATCACCACCCGACATATGTCAGGAGACGAAGAGGGTACTTCACATATTCCCAAAAGCTTTCTAGCTCCATTGTCTTGCCCACCTGAATGCTGTTGTTTAGAAGCTGCTTAATCCACCTAACTGTAGGCTTGATATATCAAATTGCAACCTCTCACAAAACCGAGGTTAGAAATTATTACCTACTTGATTTCACCATGTAATAAAATATTGGTCATAGGTTCCAACTAAGTTCTAACTGAAATGATGGGACCTTTACTGTTGGAATAAAACCTGTGTTGGCACTCTAAATGCCCCATATGGGCAAAGAAAATAATAATAAAAAAGGAACAGATTAGCACAGTTATGTTTTTCAATTGTGTCCTGTAATTCCCACCATTTTAATATATTCTTAATGGTATTAATATACTGCAAGTTTTTTCAAGAACTCACACAAATGTTGTGCAGTGAAAAATTGATTTTTTTTCAGTAGAATTGTAGCTTGTGCTAGTTGTTAAATGGCATTTAGACTTAATACAAATCAAACCTCCCTCCTTTTGAATATAAGCAACTATATTAAAGCAACACTACTTGCAGCACCAACATTCCGCAAATTTTAGTTATTTTATCAATGAGAAGTAACTTCGTTATGTGGTAAACTTGTTAGAGGTTTTCCACAAAACAACCACACAGTATTCCTTCCCAATGGTAGCCCGAAGTAATGAGCTCCTGCTAAAGCAAGCAGGGAGGGACGGTGGCTCCCGTCCCTCCCTTTGTCAGTGTCGTTTCAGACACCTGCTGTTACCTGCCCTACCCTGAAACAACACACCAGCAGCTGGGCGCTGAGTAACGACAGCATCAGGAAACGCGGAGCTGACCTACGTGCCCTGCAGAAGGAAAAAAAACTCCTTTTCCACAGGCACAACCACGCCACAGTGGATGTGCCGGTAGTCTCGCCGTCGAATGCTGGCCCCACTTAAGCAAAGACTGTAGGATTAATTCTTTCTTTTCTTGTGCTGATATAAATTAGATTTAAAAAGCTATCTAGTGGTGTGTGGGGGGGTTGTTGTTTTTTTTTT
>VWZV01011280.1:60496-127150 GCA_013397155.1 Irena cyanogastra
CTATCAATATAACTAAGTAAGAGTGAAACAAGCCTGTTTTGGCGACGCAAACCTACATCCATCACCCGTGAACAGGCCAGGCGCGCTGTGTGCGTAACGCCCGAAATAACCGGAGACAACTGGGCAATTCTCCTGGCCTAAGTGTACGCTCTAGCTTGTCTCCATAAACAGAGTCTCACCCCACCTCCCGGGCTGACCACGTAAAATCTACACAAGCGAGCCCTAACGCTCAGACACCCCATACGCTCCCGGCAGCCGAAGCACCAGGGCCCGCGCTGCCGGGACTTGTAGTCGGACCGGCCGGCCGGGAACTACCGCTCCCAGGGAGCCGCGGGCGGGCGCGGTCAGGTGGCGCCCAACATGGCTCCGCCGTGCCCCGGCGCCTTGCGCGGCCGCTGAGCGCAGTCGGGGCGGCGGCGGGGCCATCATGCAGAAGATCAAGTCGCTGATGACCCGCCAGGTGAGCGGCTCTTCTCGGGGGATGGCGGGGCACCGCCGCGGCCGTCCCGGGCTCTCCTCGGGGCTGCCGTGCCCGGGCATTCCGGAGAGCCGCCGGTGCGCGGGCATCGCCCTCTGTCCTGCCCGGGGAGGGAAGGCTTGGGGCGTGTGAGCTCTGGCTGCACACGCACCCACCCTGTTTTTCTCTTCCGAGAAATCCAAGCGTGCGCAAGTACCAACGCGTAGCTCATGTCACGACAGAGAAATCGCTGTTAAAGATGACAGGGCAGGCCTGTGTCAGTTTGCTTTTTTGACATACAATTTTGAGCGCTGGGCTGTGGTTCTGTAACATGGCTTTGTCTGGCAGCAAATGCTTTTGGTCCAAAGGGAGGCGAGGCTGCGAAGGTGCCAGGGACATATTTGGATGGGCACATAGTGAGTATGTGCCAGAACACTCGGTGTGTGTCTGTCAGCTCGCTGCTCTGAGCTTGTACCGGTTGTCTTCAGGATTATTGGAGCAGTATTTCTAAGCTTAAGAGTCGTTTTAAGGAAATATATCAGCAGAACATTCCAGTTATCCCCATATATAAGAGACCCCTGAAAAGAAGCCTGTTTTTTGTGTCTAATTGGAGAACTTAAAAATAATCACTTGTGTCGCTCACATCCGATATTCTAGATAGCTACAGAAAATAATGGGAAAGTTAGAAGCTTTCTTTTCCCCTAAAACTATATGCCCTCAGACTTGTGATCCTTATGCAGGAGGCAAGGCTTAAAAATGAACACTTGTGTGAAAGTGGGCCTGCTAAAATAATGTTTTGTTCCGCTTCAGTAGAGGGATCCATGATTCATTTTCAGCTTGACTAGGAGGAGTGCTGGGAAGCCTGCCCAGTGTGGAGATGATGTTTTCTGCAAATGATACAGCTTAGGCAATTTTCAGTCATTTGGAAGGATTAGGTTACATTTATCATTTGATAAGTGGAACCTTTAATTTCTTCTGGAGGGATATCACTAGAACTGCATATTTTTGAGAGAGCTTGGGGAAGATTTTGTGTGAAGTATGAGAAACTGCAGCAGTTGCTTTGGTTATTTCTTACTTTGAATTTCTGATGCGTAGAGGTGAGTCATCTTTGGTGGTGGCATCTGCAGAGGGAGGATGTTTTGAAGTGATGTGCGACAAAATCTGAGAATCAAAACCAAAATGGAGAGGTTTTGCATCTTGGGAGATGAAACAGTTGTAAAATGTAGTAGTTAGCAGTGAAATGAAGTACAACACTTCGTCAGTTTCAAAGAATAAATACAAACTTTCTCACCATAAACTAACAATGTACTTGCACAGGTCCTTTTAGAAATACAGGTACCCAGGAAAAAATACTGTTAACATCAGTCACAAGAGCAGAAAGGAAGCCTGCCTGAAGCTTGTGACTCACAGGAACACACTTAAGGGAAGCTAGAGTCAGAACCATATCTGAAACTTGAATGTGTAGACTCATTTCTGCTTAGGGAGCTGGCAGAAAATATGCTAAGCAGCCTGTTCTGTGGTATTGCTACTTGAAATGGTGAGGTGCTGTTTCAGGTTGCCCAGAGAAGCTGTGTGGGTGCCCCATCCCTGGAAGTGTTTAAGGCCAGGTTGGATGGGGCCCTGGGCAACCTGATCTAGTGGAAGGTGTCCCTGCCCATGGCAGGGCTTGGAACTACATGAGCTTGAGATTCCTTCTAACCCAAACCTTTCTATGAAAATTGTGAATATGTTTGATATTCAACAAACATACCTGCTATTTATGTGGCTATATGTATTTTAAGGAGTAATAATTATATAAAGCAGCTAATGTGGATTGTGCAACCTTTTCAGTTCAGCTACACATAGGGAAAGCCAGTCTTAGTAGTGGAATATGGCAAGTAGAAAAATATGCCATCAAGTAGAAACAATCTTGCAATAGAGTAGGTAGAGCCTAACTTGAATTCAGTTATTTAATTCCATTAAATCATTAAGTTAGTGGAACAAAGTATGGTATGTTTTTTGGACACATGCTCATTCTAAAATTTAAGATAACATCTGGACATTGACAGGAGGATGTGAGTGAGTTTTATAAAGGAAATGTTAGTGCACTGTACTGAAAAGGTACATATTGCAGCATAAAACTGGAAATGCTTAGATATTTGGAGAGCATAATTAATATACCAATGGTCTTGCTTAAATGTTTCTAGAATGAGGCCTTAGCCTTCCAGCAACATGTCAGAGTATTTATTAAGGGACTTGTAGATACCTATTCAACATCAGGTAACACTTGATTGCAAGATACATAAAGGAATCAATCTTAACTGATTATTAAAATTCTTTTAAAGGGTCTAAGAAGTCCTCAGGAGAGTGTTAATGACCTCAGTCCTATAGAAAACTTCCGGATTCCTACTAAGGTATGATACATCATCCCTCCCCTCCCACTCCCTTTTTTTTTAGTTTTTAATTTTAGAGTTAAATGACACTTAGTTGTGTCTTCTTTTTTTTTCCTTAACACCAGGTTTACTGTTGTTCTTTTTTCAGTTTTTTTTCTTGCTGAAAATCTTTTGGAATGTTTTAATGAAAGGATTAAGACCTGTGAGACAAATCAGTTCACCAGCTCCAAATGAACTTGCATGAAAATATTTTTCTTGAAACTTTTCAGTTGTCACTGGATACTGATCTTAATATTGTTTAGCTTTTTTGCTGGCGTGAATTAAAAAAAAAAAAAGGAAAAAGAAAAATGCCTTTTTTAGTTTTACTTTGGACAGTAGGTGCAGTGTGGATGCCCTGTATAGTTCTAGTCTTAACATTTAGTTTCTTTTTGGTTTTGGTGCTGTAAGTATATTTTGTAATTTTATGGTTTTAATCTTCAGCATATATAATTAACTACGTGTTCTACTTTAAAAGTTAGATCTTTATAATAGTAATAGTTTTTGGTATTTTTTGGGTCTCACTATCTAAATGAAACCAGCTCACTGTCATCTCACAAGTCATGCTGAGTAATCTGTGTGTGAGGGAACAATTGTCACAATAATTGACTGTTCCTTATACCCTGTTAATCTGAGGGGAGGATTCACAAGACTTCTGTGGTTGTTGTCTATTATTTTCTATGAATTTGGTCTTTGCCTTTAACCAATAAGATACTTAAATTACTGACTTGAATTTAGATGATCTATTTTACAGTAGTTAAAAAATCAAACCGAAAGACCCCTCGTTTTTCTTTGTCTCTGTATAAGTACTATGTTGCTTGTGCTGAGACAGATCAGAAAATTAGCATTGCTGTATATTTCAAAAATCAAGTAAGAGTCTCTGAATTGGTACATTATATTTTGTTAAACAGTGGCCAATATATTGATATCAAAGGGCAAATGTATTCAGTTGCAGCAATGTTGAAAATCCCGTCACATCTCCATCACTTAAATTTCACAATTGCAGAGTCCTGCCACTCCCTGAGCAACCAGTTTTTTGCCAAGTTGGCTCTCCAGGTAAAAGGTGATGTAGGGTATTTTGGCTGGATTTCCATTCTGTAATGGTTTGATGTTGTATGTCTGATACACTGTGTAGTAGTAGCTGTTTCTATTTAACTCTTGAATCATGAAAGTCTCCAGCTGTTTCGATGTCAGAATGGTTATGGTGCTGCACTTTCATTGTCACTATTCCATATTGAAGTTGGTATCTCCAGACTGATTTAGGGCAAATGTTACTGCAAACTTCAAAAGCTGTATTAAAGATATACAGAAGTATACAGAATGAAAGGCTGCAGGGTCAGCATTAATTAGGGCCAGTATGAATTACTGGTAAAAGGACAAGCCATTGGTTAGCCAGCCCTAGGTACAGACCCATGTTGTTTGAGATGAGAGACTGTCACACTAGTTTGGAGGTCACATGGGAAATATGGACAACAGGAAGAATATGCTGACATTCCATCCCCTGAGGGCAAAACCAGCAAAATTCTCTTGGGTCTTGATATCTGAAAGTTGTTGATTTGCTGACTGTTTGCTGACTGTGGCCAGCATGATATAGTGATGACTGTAGTCCTCAATTTTTATTTTCGGGCAACGAAATTGTCAGGCATTTGGACATTTTAGTGAGTACCTGAGTGTATTCATTCACATTAACTGGTACTCCAATAAGTTCTGGAACTATTTTGCGAATTTTCAATTTTTTATCATATTAAGGCAAATCACCAGCAGACTTGCTTAACTTGTTAATACAGACTCATGCAGCCGACTCACTCACATAGGGAAGTATCTCAGTAGGAAGTTAGTGTATAATAGTTTGAGTGTGCTAAACTGTCTCAGAGAACTGCAAGGCTGGATATAAAAGGTAGCCCAGAGAAGTTGTGGATGCCCCATCCCTGGCAGTGTTCAAGGCCAGCTTGGATGGAGCTCTGAGCAACCTGGTCTAGTGAAAGATGTCCATGGCAGAAGAGTTGGAACTAGATGATCTTCAAGATCCCTTCCATCATTCTCTGATGATTCTTTGATGATTCTATGATATCTAGAAGAGAAAGTCATCTGTAGAAGGACATAATATCTATTTTGACTGAGATACCTTATCTTACTTCATTGGCATACCTTGATTATCCAGGGAAACAAATTCTTTTTGAACCATTCTGTTATTGTTGTTTCCCAAGCTGATAACAGTTTTGTTAGCAGATTCTGTCACAAAAGGCTGAGGTAGGTAGGTATTTTGTATGCTTGAATTCAAGTGTGTTGGATTAATGGTGAGTTGACTTTGAATTAGGTTATGTTTATTTTGATGATAATCAGTTCATATGCAATATACGAATATTATTTGACTCTGTAGCTTACCATGGTAAATAACACTGAGATTTTTTTAAAAATGTTTTTCCTATAGATATAGGAATGTGAGTTTCTACTTCCCCAGCAGTAGCTTAGTGCTTTTCAGGAGTGCATTAAATAGTAGTGTGGCTAAGATGTGTTTTATGGATAAGCTTTGTTGTTCTCTCTATCAGGAGAGTGGTTTTCAAAGTATAATGTTTGTTTTGGTAGAGTGAGAGCTTTTTAATAAGTACTCTCTATATGTATTGAACAAGGGAAGATCAAAAGGAGGTTCTGGGCATTTTGTATGAAAGATAGGGAGTACCACAAATTTCTCTGTGGTACTGCCTTCCCTAGCTGGTGAAGGGGGAGGGAGGGGCAGGGAGGAAAAGCAAAGTAAGTTTATAGATATAGTTATACATTGTATTTTATGATATTATGGACATTTATTGTTATATAAAATACATAGAGATAGATTAGATTGTTATATAACTATATATATAATTGTATATTGTTATATGAAATATATACTGTTATAGTATAATATAGTATAATATATACACATTAGATTAGATACTAGATAAAGGTTCTTCACCCAAGGGTGGTTGAGTGCTGGAACAGCTCTTCAGAGAAGTGGTCCCAGCACCAAGCCTGACAGAGTTCAAGAAGTATTTGGACAATGCTCTCAGGCACAGGGTGTGACTTCTGGGGATGGTCCTGGGCAGGGTCAGGAGTTGGTCTTGATGATCCTTGTGGGTCCCTTCAAACTCAGTGTATTCTGTGATTATAAAACAAATATAATCTCTAAGTATATCTTTGTATATAGATGAAATTCAAAGATTGTGTTTACATGCGTGTATACAGATACATATATAAATGCTTTAATACTTCTTTTATTTCACAGTGGTGCAGTGTTGCAGTATACTTGCTGATTGAATCTGTTGAGCACAGCCCTCATTCTGGTGTTTAGGATTGGCTTTTAGCACAGGTGTTATCCATGTTCAGAATGGAGGGATATAAATCAGCAGCATATTCATTGGTGTGTTTTTGACTCATGACAGAAAGGGAGGCTGTGTCCAAATCAGTATAGCACAGACTTGGCCCCTGGTAATCTCCAGATAAAAGTGCATAGGCTGTTGCTGAACTTCAGTTTTTAACTAGATTAGAAACTGTTTAGATTTTTTTTTTTCTCTGAGTAGTATCAGTTAACTTTTTTCAATATCTTTACTTCCCAGTCTTTTAGGTGATAGTGACTGGAGTGCAAAAGGTGTTTGCTTGTACTCCTTACAAGAAATGCTTCATTCAGCAGAGCAATATTGGTTGTGCTGCTACAGGCAGCATAGCATACAAGGAGAGTGGGAGTGTGATGCACTGGGAAATAGCTGGGTAGGCATCTAAAACTTGCTGAACTGCATTTCAGAAGAGTCTGCAATGAGATGACTCTTCTGAAATACATTTCAAGGAATTGCCACAGGCTTCTAGACTGTAAACTCCTATTTCCATAGAACAGAAAGACAAAAGGATGCGAGATGTGTGTGGATGCCAGCACTGTGTTTTATTTAGCAATGGCTTCTTTGAGCACGCAAAGCTGTCAGACTCCTTTTTCCT
Organism: Irena cyanogastra; assembly: GCA_013397155.1. Taxonomy (NCBI): domain Eukaryota; kingdom Metazoa; phylum Chordata; class Aves; order Passeriformes; family Irenidae; genus Irena; species Irena cyanogastra. Next base: position 67,325 of record VWZV01011280.1, read on the forward strand.
TCTTTCTTTTCCTTCCCAGATGCTGTCTTTCATTGATCTATTTAGGTGGCATAATGAGAGAGGCCTGCTGCTGACGGTTGCACTAATGGTAACCTGACCAGATAAATTGTTTTTCCATGAAAGTATGATCCCAAAGTACTGGGGGAAAAAAAAGGTGCAATTTGCACCACAAGTGACATGAATTTTAGGTAGGAGAATAAAACTTTGGAAAAAGTAGCCTGTGAAACAGTATCTTACCAGGCTGTGTTGGCCCATTACTGATGGGAGAGTTCCGACTGCTGAATGTGCGTGTTAACCCAGACAGGTGGATTGAAGTGAATATTGTGGGGTTCACCTTGCCAATATGCTGCTCTTCCTGACCTCCTATGCATCTAATTGATTCTGTTTAGCAATGGCAAAGTTCTCTGCAAGGGTATTCTCATGAGATTCATGCTGTCACAATTTTTGACCGGTTTCTCTGTTCAGAATAGCACTTGGAATTGCCAAATGAACATAAAATGTAAAATGTGTTTTAATGCTGACTTTTTTTCTTTTTAAGGAAGATACTTATAGGGCAATTACTAGACAAGTTTTGAGGTGGAAAAATACCTTGAGGGATTTGATAGAGCTTCTCTCTTTCCTTCTACTAAGTGTGTGAATACCAAGTCCACAGAGCTAAACTGGCCCTTTGCCAAGACTCTGGAAACTACGGGGTTATTTCTACATAGTAAAATGGTTTTTGTGCATCTGATTGAAAGGATGAGGAAAATGGAATATCAGCAAATAAACTTTAGCTAGGGATGGTTGCCTCCTTTAGTGGTGAGTGAATAAATTTGCCTTCACTGTGTTGGTTACTTCAAACTACTGGAGCATGATGTGCTGAAAGCTGCAGGTTATCGTGGCAGAAAGTCTGGTGCCAGATAATGTAATTCATGTGGGAGCTAAAGTTTATCCTGGAGAATTGTTATAACTAGACTGCTTTTCTAGAAAAAGAATGAACAAGGTAAAGAAAAACCTTGTCATTTAATAAATATTTTCCTGAGTAGTGTTTTGGCAAGAAACACTCAGATGAGTGATCTTTCTGAGACAGGATAAATGGTTTCTTAGCAATTTTCCTAGGCACTCCAACATCAAATCCAGAATATGTGTCCATAATGGCTTTCTTAATGCATCTTTAGCAGATGTAAATCACCACTGACCTATGGCATTGAGATATTTTTTCACCAACATAACAAGGTATCAGTAGTCCAGAATTTCAAATGATCCTAAGCATTTCTTCTTTGGTTAGTTTTTAATCTTTTGTTCTTTTAGGAAACAGCCATGCAGGAATTGTAGGCAAATATTGGATTATAAATTCAGTTACTCCATTTGCAGTGGTTCAGTGGACCCTGTTGCCTGTCTTGGATAATTTTTTATTTTCGTTTCATATAGCTAAAACTCAAAGTACTGTAAGACGTGAAACTGATTTACAGTGGGGTGTACATTTTAAAGCTACCATTACAGATATATAACGATGTAACTATATTATTTCCTTGTTTCTCTCGGTCTGTTGGTGCAGTTCATGTCCTTTCTCTGGTTGGGCGTGGGTTGCTGCGTTCACCTGCGCTGGTGGCAGTGACCACATCAGGCGTTTCAGAGGGAGATCGGGGGCGCCTAGGCCCTGACGGGCGGGAGAAGGTGGCTGCTCGAGGGCTTTTCTCCTGTTCCCCGCTTCCTCCTCGATGGTTTTTCTCCCGTTCCCCGCTGCCCCTTCCCGGCTCGGAGCCTCCCGGCTGCGGCCTGGCCCGCGGCCCAGCGGGGGGCGCCCGAGCACCGCCGGCGGCCGCGCCTGGGCCTTCCTTCGGCCTCGCATGTGGCCGCTCGGGGACGCGAGATACGCTTGAAACCCGTTTTTCTCTCTATCGGAGTAGTTGCTTTTTATTTCCCCACAGCCGACCTTTTTCTTCTTTTCCTTTTTCCTCCCTCGTTTTTTTCTTGTGAGGAGTATTTCAGAGGAGCAGCGGCTCCTCTGATGCTCTTCCAAACCGCCCACTTGTCACCCCTTGGCTGCCTGTTAGAGTGTAGAGAAACAGCTCCTTGCTCTGTATTGTAAGGCCACTTTGCCTCGGAACGTCTACACATTGACCTTATCTCAGCTGCCGTGCAAAATAAGCAAATTAGTGGTTGTTCAATTGTTTAATCTAAATTCGGATACCACTAGCTGGTGAAATAAACCTTTGAGCTCTTTGTGATGGAAATACCAGCACCTTGCCCCACTGCTCAGCACTGCTGGGACGCTCAGGGTCGTTATGGGACTCTCCAGATTGCTTCACCAGAGTTTAATTTCATTATCAAGAAATTTGATCCATTTTATCTTTACTTTTGATGAAAGAATATTCTAACACTTCTCCCTTTTGAGTCTCTGATAAAGGATTTTTCATTCTTTTTGAGTGAACTACATCCAGAAGAGGGTCAGTATTAGTTGCAATGTGCAGTGCTGCAGAGGAAGAGGAGGGTTGAGGCTGAGTCCTTGGTCTGCTTCAACCTCTGGAAGCGCCTGGGTTGTCGGGGACACCTTCCAGAGGAGATCATGACAGCAAGGAGGGATGCTTATCTCTGGAATATTGGTTTTCAGAAAGCTGACAGCACATCTCTGCTTAGACCACTGTGCTAAAATCTGAGAGCTGTTAATCTTGTCCAAAGAAGGCAGATGTGTTCTGGTTTTACCTGTAGAAATCAAGTGTTTGATGGCATGACTTTTATTTCAGCGAATGTGAGAGCTGAACTGAAGTTAAGCATTTGTAATGACGCTGTCTACCTGTCATTTACAAAGAGGGTTCTTCTATTTTAAAAAAATCCAGGTTTTATTTTTTTTTGTTTTGTGCAATTTTTTTCTTCTTCTGGAGAAATAGTCTGCCAGTTTATTTTTAGTTTGTTATGACAATTTCTAAAGGTAAGGAGAAAAAAACTGGACTCAACATGTACTTGGTGCCATAAATTGATGAAGTGTTTAAGTGGGCTGCAACGTTAAAGTCTACACTATGTTTTTAGAAAAGTTTTGAGTGTCTTGCTCTCCCTAATGGAAAGTACAAGCCACAGTGTACTGATCTCTCTGTATTTTGCCATTGATTCTTGTGCTAAGTTGGAAGTGGCTTTTGAAAGATGTTTCGTTAAAACGTTGTTCTTCCTAGGATGTGTTATTACATTATGGAAATTCTTTTTTGTTTTGCGCAGGAGGAGCTCAGAGAACTACATGAAGAACCAACTGATCCTCAGGCACAACAGGAAATAATTAACAGCATTGAAGAAGTTTATTTTTCCAATGACTCCTTTGATATTGTGAAGTATGAGTTAGAGGTAAGCTGTCATCTTGAAAGAAAAAATGGTAACGTTACGAAAAATGAAGACCAAAAGTATGCTTGTTTCAATGAGCTATTTTTTGTTTCTTAAATCTTGTATTAATACAACACTGTATTCCCCTATGCCATCTTGTAGTTGTGTGGAGCTTCTAGCATAGAGTATTGGTGCATATAACTTGTGTATAGTCTCTTCTTTTAATGTGTTGGAATGTGCTACCAGGCATTTTATAATTTAAACTGTAGTGAAAAAGTCAAGATAACTGAGGAAGCAAATCTGTTCTGTATTTTGTGTATTTTGGTAGCAAACTGACTGAGACAATAATTTCTGTGATTGGGTGGTTATATATGATATAAAATATGTATCATATATCCATATGATGTAAAATAAAGTAACTTTGAGGTAAATATAATACTGTATGAGGCAATTATGATCATATGTTGTATATCTTAACAGTAATTGATTTCAGTATCCATCATTTGAAAAAATTGATTAATTCTGCAAATTAAATTACAGAAGCCGTAAGAACATTTCTTTAATAGAACTGATTGCCTAGCTAATACTATGTGTGAGTTAACAACCTTTAATTTCTCACTGATTTTAATTTATTATTTAAATGCAGAGGCTTCCTCCAGTACTTAGTCTTCAAGAACTGGAAGAGTACAGAGACAAACTAAAACAACAGCAAGCTGCTGTAAGTAAAGTTTTTTCCTCTGTACCCTTACACAATTTGTTGTCTTGTCTGTAAGTCTAGCAAGAAGTGTAATTGAAAAAGATTTGATTTCTTAATATATCAGATACTAAGTATTTTTTTTAATATTGTGTGCCTTTGTAGTGGAAAATCATCACTAAATCATATAATCATATGAAATCATGGAAGTAAATCTTAGTGTAAAGTATTTTAACAAAGAGCAAATGTGCTAGCAATTTCTTTAGAAACTTGACTTTTTGAATGTTTATCTTGTAATGTTCAACACAGTGCTGAATAGTGGAGTAGTATCTCTTTGAGGGTTTTCTGGCAATGTAAGACAAAACGTTTAGAATCTCTCTCTTTGAAGATGCTGTTTTCTCTTACTTTTCATTTGCCAATATGTTAATTGTTCACAAGGGTTTTTAGTGAACACTGATACAGAGTTATTATGTAATAAACCAAATGAAATGTAATGAGTAGTAACTACGAGGAATGAGGAGAGATTGGATTTGCAGCCTTTGAAAGGTGCTTGTTATGGTGCAGACTTTTATATTTTCTATTAATGTATTAATTGTTGTTCCATTACTTTTTTGAGGTAAATAATATGGTACAGGAAAGAAATCTATTAACTGTGGCATTTAGAGAGTATCTGCAGGTAAAATAGAAGTAATAATCCTAATTCATGTCTTCAAATAAATGAAATGTGTAGGAAAGTCTTGCATTGTTAACAATACAGAAAGCAAATGCCTTCTGCCTTAAACTGCTTTCCCCATAAAATACCTGTGAAGTTTTGTGAAAGATTAGTGAGAAGCTGAGGAAATGAATGTTCTATATTTCTCACCAAGATTTATAAGGAAAGAAGTTGGAAGTGAGTGAGAGGTAGTAATGTTTTTTGTGTGTTTATTTGTGTAGTGGTGACAGTGTTTGTTTTTAAATTTTAAGAGGACATCTGGTGGTGACCACGTTTTGCAAGGAAGTGCTCTCAAGACTGAGACAACTTCACTGAGATATGCTGCATAATCCTAATATATGTAATCAATGTCTTGGCCATTTTTTGCTTGCAGGATGGGAACTGACTGCAGCTGAGGGAGTAGTTTCAGAGCATGGCTGCTGCCAAAACATTTGAACTGGAAAGTGCATGCAGCTAATGAATAATAGGGGAGTGAACTGAGCACAAGGCTTCCAGTAAAGATGGCCAGATGTGCTTTTCTTTTAGAATACAAATAGGTAAAAACTCTCAAAGCCGAAACTTTTGGCAAGAAACATGTGCCCAGTTCTTCTCTCACTATCCCCCCAGTCAGGATTGGTCCTTGCTTGTTTCTTTCTGAATTTCATCAGAATGTGTTTCTGGTATGGGAATGAATTATTTCCTCCTTGGGCTGGAGGAGTGCCAAAATTTCTTTTATGCTGTATTTCATGTCCTTATGTCATATTTTCAGGTAGAGTGTGAGAGACTGTTGCCTGTTTGCTTCTTGTGCCTCAGTTATTATCCATTTATCTTGTGATAGGTCATTTAGAGAACTGTCTGCCTTAAAGGATGTTAGTGTCTTTCATGGAAGACAAAACTGCAGAACATTTTATGTTGTTAGTTCAGTCCTAAAAATATCTTAGTGGTGAATAGATTATTAGATAGAGGATTCAAGAAGCCTGTTGACATATTACACAATGGCTCTGCTTTTGCAAAAAAACTAAATACTGCCTTTTTCACTTCAGTGTCTGTACCTACAGCTGACAGAGGAATTTACAATAATAGTTTGGAGATAATATCAACTTCAAATTTCTCTAATGCAAAGCATGTACATGAGTGCGAATTACAGGTACTAGAGGTCTGATCTTCCAGTTCTTACTGACTTACTGTCTGCTTTTGCACAGCTCATCTTGGTCATCCTGTTGTTTTCAGGGTTGCTATAGACTTGTTTTCTGTAGTTTTCTCATTAGTTTTCCATTTCACTGGAAGGATCCCAACTTGCTCAAACATTTTTTAATGTATGTATCAGAACAACTTTAATTCGTAATTGTCTTTGGTACCGACCATTTGGATTACAAAAGGCTTTTTAGTTGTATGTCTGCTAGACTTCATTTTAATTAGTAGTCTAATATCCTTAGCTATGTTGTTATTTCTTCAGGAGATGAAATATTTTTTACTGATGTGATTAAGAAAGAGAAAATTGTTTGTCCCTTCAGCAAACCTTGTTGGTGGGCATTGATAACCACAGTCACATTCAGTGCTAGCAGCTGCAATTCAGGATTCTAAGACTTAGCACAGCAGAATTGTATGGAAGATGCCAAAAGGGGTGTGGCAGTTTGGAAATAAATGAAGTAACTGGGGATAATATTGCTCGTCTGAAAAAGTATCTGAGAGAGTATCTTGGAACCTCAGAAAAAGAAGTAGTTTCACTAAGTATTGGGAAAGAAAGAAAAAGTGACTGTGGCAGGTGCTTGTCAGTGTTGAGGTCGTGATTAGTCAAGGGTAGTTGAGGACTTGCAAAACAAAGAGTGTAAAAACGGAAAAGAAATGTATCTTTTATTCATGTGTACTGCTTGAACATTGCTTAACAGTGAAGAATAAAACTGTTAGGTTTGTACTAGAGCATTGGATAACTACCAGGTATATCCATGTCCTGAAGTTTTTTACAGATACAGGACTACAGTGAAGGATGTGTTGAAAAAAGAAGGTGAAAATTTCACTGTGCATAGACTGTGGAGTGAACAGAATTTCTTAAGAGCCGCAGGGTCATGTAGGCTTGTGTAGCATTTGGCTTGATAATATCCTATCCTGACCCCACCTCGCTCTGGAGTGGTTCTGCTGTCCTGCAGAGTAAAGTTTTATTAGTTACAGAACAACTAAAAGGTTAAGAACAATTGAACAGTTTTAAAATTTGCTTTGTGGTTCTGGCCTGCTTTTGATATGGAAGGCAGAAGGCATAGCTGGCTATGTGCACCTTGTCCGCACTGCCCCCAATGACACTGGAATGCTTCAAAGACCATTTATGTGCAAGTGCTCTTCCAGAGGATGGGAATTGAGCTGGTGGAGCCAATATACATTTCTTACAGGAATGCTGATTGAAGAGCTCAAATTTGTGCTATATTTGTCTAAGCAGTCAAGTTTACAAAAACCTCTTTGTTTCTCTTTGCCAGGAGTGCATTGTGGGCTAGCTGTCATAGCCAGTTTTATTTTATTTCCGTTTCTGGGAGTATTGTTCCCCCAGAAGAATATAGAGCAATACCAATAATTTCTTTGTCATGTTTGAAATCATTTCTTAAATATTTTTAGTCCCTGATGAAAAACAAAACTAAATACACTATTCTCAAGCTGGCATATTTATAAGACTGTTACTGCTGGATTTCTTTTTAAGCTTCTGTGTTTGTGGACAAGAGATTGATTAAGGTAGCCATGCCCAGTTTTTAAATTCAATACAGACAGCAGCTCTCAGGAGCATTCTACTTAGAATTATACTCAGAGCAGTGGATAAAATTTTAAAATGTGTACATTCTGTGTTCTAAAGAAAGGGTATAATATGTAGAGGATGCATATTCATTTTTCACATAGTTTTACTTTAGTGCAATATCAGTCTCAAAGGTAGGTGTCCTTATGTTAAATGTGTTGTGGTTTAACTCTAGATGGCAATGAAGTACCACGCAGCCTCTCACTTTTCCCTCAGAGGAGTAGGGGGGAGAATGGGGGGAGTTAAAGTGAAAAAGCTTGTGAGTTTAGATAAAGGTAGATAATGCAGAAAAAAATAGCTAAAAAATAGGTAAAGCAAAGTGAAGCAAAACAAGGAATTAATTCACTGCTTTTCATGGGCAGGCAGCTGTTCAGCCTTCTCCAGGAGAGCAGGGCTCTATCATGTGTAGCAGTTACTTGTGAAGACAAATGCCATCCCTCTGAGCATCCTTCCCTTCCTTCTTCTCTCCAAACTCTGTATGCTGCCCATGACACCATAAGTTTAGGATATCCCGTGAGACAGTTGGAGTCAGCTGTCTCAGCTATGTCCTCTCTCAAAGGTTTGTGCACCCCCAGCCCACTTGCTGGTAAAGTGGTTTGAGGAGTAGAAAAGGCCTTGATTCTCTGCAGGCACTGCTCAACTGAAACACCTCTGTGTTACCAAAACTGGTTACGGTCCAAGTCCAAAACAGCCCCATACTAGGTACTTTGGAGAAAATGGAATACCCCAGCCCAAGCCAGCACATGCTATATTGTTGACTTAAATTTGTGCTCTGGCAATAGCATGAGCAAAATGTAAACACTTGCAGTGCCCCAAATTATTTCTGTTTGCTTTTCTAGCATGTTCCTTAACAAGTAGAGAGTTAAATGAGTAGTCTAAAAATGCCCACTAATTGCTAAATGGAATTGTGAATGTTTCTCTTGTCTTGGTTCTAAGGAGAGCTGATCATAATTTTTACATTTTTTAAATATGTTGTGGAATATTTATTAAGAAATTTGAAAAATGCAGAACTTAATGGTAGAGAATCACAAACTTGTAGAACTTTAGTATGGGCATGGCCTACTTAATTGAGATTGCTATGTATCATATGGAGTGTTCTTCTTTTTAAGGTATCTAAGAAAGTTGCAGATTTAATCCTTGAAAAACAGCCTGCATATGTTGAGGTAAGACAACTAACAATTACTTTTCAAGAATGAACTGCTCCGTTCTCTGCTGTTATAATGCTGCAGTTGTGTTGTTATAGTGATTTGTGGTAGGGGTGCTAGTGCCTGGTTGGAACCAGCTGTTTTTGTATGCTAAAGCTCTGTCTCTCTAGTGAAAACCAACGGTGTATTGAGTTGAAAGTCCTTGAGATGATAAAGGTTTTGGCATATGGTCATTTTACAAGGCTTTCTGAAGAATTCCGAATTCATGAATTCACAGGCTTGGCTAATACCTGTAATGGACTTGGAATGGGAGCTGCTTTAGCGCCCCTGTTTAGGAATGGTGTCACATCTTATTCCATAAGAGAAGGCAGTAGTGATGTTCCTTAGGATCAATTAACTGCCGCTAATCTCAGGCAATTGTGAGAATCATGGAGTCACAGAATATGTTGTGTTGGAAGAGACCCACTAGGATCATCAAGTCCAACTCCTGTCCCTGCACAGAACCATCCTCTAAAGTCACACCAGGTGCCCAGAAGTATTGTCCAAACAATTCTGCAAAGTGAAAATGGTGATTGCTATTAGGTTAGTCTGAGAATGATCCTGTGGTGAATACTTCTGTTTGTGTACAGCACCTTACATCACCATTGTTGTACTGGTGATTATGGCAATTTTTATTTTGGGCAAGAAGCTGGGGAGAGTGTGGAAGAACAAAGATGGCTTCCTGGCTATTAACGTGTGGTAGATGTCATGGAGCTGCAATCATTTTCCTCTTATCCAGAGGACACAACATCCTTTTTGTTTGCTTGTTCCTATGACCAGTGCATCCAGGCTTAGTGAGGTTGCCATCTGTGTTCTGGCATCATTACCTGTTTAAAGAACAATGGAGGGGGGAGAAGTGACCATTGCTTGCATCATCTCCTGCAATAGCAGGTGGAAGAAAAAGGCTGTAACAATAAAGTTGTTTCAGTTTTAGTGAAAGGGCTGGTGAGGTGGGAGGCTATTGCAGAAGGAGGCTGGTAAGTGCTACTGTACAGTAAGTGCTACTGGTTGAGTCTTCACAAGATAGGGTAATTGTATGGTGTAAAAATATTCTGGTATTATTTCACTGTTGTGTGGGTTTGAAATTGATAGCTTTGAATGAGTGTTGCTTTTTCTGAATCCAGCAGCTTTACTTTGAAAACTTCTCACTGTATAATAGAGCTGCAGCAAATGTTCTTGCATTTTGCTGTGTAATACTAATGTTCCTTCTGCACACATCTTAGTGAGGTGCACCTGTTCTATACCTAGAAGTGCTTTCAGATATTCCAAAAGGACAGTTAAAAATCCGTTGTGCCAGTAAAAATCTTTTAAAAATTTTTCTAAATGCATTTGTGCTTGATTAAGTCAGTAATCCTTCAGTGTTACTTATGGGCACAGGCCTGCACAAAGTTATTCTTGTCAGTAGACTTAGTGGACATTTCTGGTGGGCATTATAGGTCTCACTTTCCCACTGATTCATGAAATGAGCCTCCTACTGTGCTGTGTCAACTTGTAATGGCAGCTCCAGTGCAGTGTTCAACTACAATAACAAATCATTACAAGAACCAAAAATGCAATTGAACACATCTCCTGGACACATTTTCACTGTGCAAAGTGTACTTTAGGGTGTAGGGTTTGAAGCCCATGCCTAGTATGAAGTACTGGTCTGACAGGCACTCCTGTGGCCACAAGAGGCATGGCATAGACATAGGGTTAGGGATTTACAGATTTCTGTTCTTGCAAGAAAGACATGCTTTAGGAGCAAACAGTGAGTGAAAGACTGGTTTTGGGAAGAGAAGAATTCTCTTGTATGTATTCAGCCCTAAATGCTGGGCAGAAGACTTCCTCTTTGGGAATATTTAGACTGCACTCTCTCCCTATTCCTTTCCATCCAGTTGTGTTCAAAGGAGAGATTTTACAGAGACTTTGCAAGAAGCAGGACTGGAGTGGAGTTGCTCCTTATTGTATGTGTTTGCTTGTGAAGAAGGGAACAATGGCTTTTTAAATAGCTCTGGTATTTGCAAAGTGTGTTTTTAGAGAGAAGTAGGTATTGAGGAAAGTAATCTTTGAATTGGTTTCTTAAGATATTTTGCGTATCAGCAACTAGGCTGTCATTTATAAAAAAGCGACACTGGTAACATAAAGGAGCAGGTTGTGGTGGAAAATGCAGCTTAGTGATTTGGAGACTGACCAGGAGCTGATCTAAAACTGAACTGAACTTTGAACTCATTTTTGCTTGTCATATTATTAGAATTAGATGAGTTTTCAAAGTGAAAGTCTCTCTTCTCATGGAAAGCACTTGATACATTTTGAAATTATGAGAAGAATTAAAAAATAAAACAACCCTCCCCACCCCCCTCCAAAAAAAACCAAACATACAAAAAAACCCCAAACAAATAAAAAACCGTCTTTTTCTGTAGCCTGGAGAAAGAATGCACTTTTATGCAGAGCTGTTCTAACAAAAGAAAAGAAATCCTAATAGTTATATTAAAACATTTATTTTTTTCAAGGAGTTGAGATTATACTAGGTACTTCAGTGAGTCAAAATCAAGCTAAATTCAGGTCACCTCTGCTGAAGAGTTTTCAGCTGAAAGTCAACAGGATACAATTAACATTCATTATGATGTGACATCTATTAAATTGGTAGAACACAAGTGCTTCTAAACAAGAAAATGCTGTGTGAAACATAATTTGTGTTTTTTGTTTTGCTGCTCTCTGACATATTGATGCAAATGAAGCCCTGTGCTTCTATCCCTGAAGCTCTGATCATTCTGTTGTAATGCATTAATGGTATAGAAATTCTTAGGCTAATTGTGCAATATATAAATGTAGAGGGTTCCACTGCAATGAAAACAGATTTCAACTATCTTATCTTCAAAAAAGAATTGTATTTCAAAATATAGTTTATGTTAATGTTACGTTGCAGTACTTAGTGTATATAAAATGATGAAACAAATAATACATGATGAAACAAATAATATATGAACTAACTCTACAAAGTCAGGATAACATCTCAAGAAAGATGTACTAATCAGTAGTCTTTACTGGTATGTAACTTGTGTATTTGTTTAACTTGTATATTTGTTCTACCTGTTGTCTCTCTGTAGGAACTTGAACGTGTTACATCATTGCAGACTGGCCTTCAGTTAGCAGCGGTTATTTGCACAGATGGAAGAAGGTATTTTGCTTAAGGAACTGCAGAGATTGAAAGTGGGGAAGTATTTAACAGGAAATCTGTAAACCCAGGAAGTTTGCTTGTTGATGATATTTCCTGTTCATGTACTGAATGCTATTAGCAGTAGTAGTTACAGATACTGAAACAGTTGCAAACTCTTGCAGCTCTCACTTTTGCAGCTGGGAGTTCTCTTTGAAATAGAAAGCTTTGGAGATAGACCACTGACCCACAGACAAGTGCAAAAGGGAGGATATACCTTCTTAGTAGTCTGTTGGTACAATCTTGTTTTCTGAGTTCCCCTAACAATGCTGACAATCGTATTTTCTACCATGTATTTTGTTGGACCTGTTAGAATTGATTAGAAGTAAGTTTTATTTTATGAATTGTTGAAGATTATGTTAATTTTTACCTTGCAGACACCTGAATATAGCAAAGGAAGGGTTCACACAAACTAGTTTGGGGCTCCTTGCAAATCAGAGGAAGCGACAGTTGCTTATTGGACTGCTAAAATCTCTGAGAACAATAAAAACACTCGTATGTACAATTGTTTTTGTTCAGTGACAAATACTTTTCTTAATTTCTGCATAATAATGACTGGATCTTTTTTGGCTTTTTGTTTTTTTTGTTTTTTTTAGCAAAGAACTGATGTGCGTTTGAGTGAGATGTTGGAGGTAAGTCCCTACCAGACTGGTATAATTTGAAGCTATTCTCAGTCTACATTTGTCAGTCATCTTAATTTCTGTCTTGCAAACAGGGTGTGTGCATAGGATGAAATAATATTTTTATTTTTCTTTTAAATTGAGAAAAGCTACATATCAAATTAGATAGCCTCACTGCCAGGGGAGAGTGTTTTCTATCAAAAACTCATTCCTGCCTTAACATTTGGGCACTGAAGCTTGAGTTAGTTCAGTAAAAATGTTGTGTGGTCTTTACTTATCCTTGCTCTCAACTTATACATCTTTTCTTTAGCTTGATATTTGGGGAAAAAAAAAAGGATGAGATTTAGCTGATTGTGATAAGCCGAGTCTGGATAAAGAATTTTTATTGATATATTACCTTATAAATCAATAGATGGGCTCCCTACTTAGTATTTTATTTGTAAATGTAGTAGCCTTCTGTCCTTATTCATTGGGTTGGCTTTTTAATTCAATTGTAGAAAACATTGCAACATGCAGGCCATGACAATGAAAATTCTGATTCTGTTACGTACACTGCCTAAAAATGTAGTAGGTACTGAACAGAGCAAAATAAGATCTTGTCTTAAGGTGATGAATTGTATGAAAGAAACTCTCAGGATTTTATTGACAGCTATAGTACTTGTAGTGTAACAATTTTGACTTGCAAGTTTGCCAAGTGTTTACAGCTAATACTGGGTGGAATGTCATGATGACAATCCCCAGTTATTAAATTTCGAAATTGAATCTTAATAGTTTTAACTTTCAAGATTCTGTGAGTTTAATGCTATCTTGAGTAAGTCACTTTGTGTCAGCAAACTTTCTTACTCTTTACCAAGCAAAACTGCACTCATTTTCAGGTGGCATAAATGCTTTTTGCTCAGTAAGCCCTGTACAATGATTAGCTTTTAATTTCTGTGCTGTATTTTGCTACACATGAAATTAACCCTTCACTGTCTGCTGGCAGAATTGTCCTTAGGAGATGTGGTTGTTGCATTCCCACACAGATCCTAGTGTCTGATTACCATAATTGGTCAGTGATTTTTAAGAGCTGGAACTGCTGTTTTTGGCAGAGTGCAGTTTTAGGGCTGTGCTCAGTGTCTGCCCCCAATAAGTTATCCCAGCTACTGGCCCATTTATTTCCTGTACTCCTAGAATTTAGTAGGTTGCAATATGCATGAGAGCTATTAGTAGCCACTCAGAGAAGAGCATTTTGAAAGGGTTCCCAGTTAAAAAAAAGACCTGCAATGAAGCTACAGTAGCTTACAGGGCTGAGCTGCATCTGGAATATATTAGTAACATATCTTATGCAAGCAAGCTTTCTGATTTAAGCCATCTTAGACTTAATGGAGCAAGTACCAGGTTTCCAGTGGAGAGAGATGTAAAGAGCTAAAAATGCAGCAGTCCTTTTAGACCAGTGTACTGTTCTGTTTTCATCTAATGGATAATGTATTTGGGGTTTTTTTGTGTTTTTTAGTTAAATTCGATCTGCGTTAGAACATTGCTGTTAAAACTAATTTCATTTCAGAAACTTCTCTGTGGTAATAGCTAAATATAAATTACCCTTGCGTTTTCACTCTTCAATCAATGACTGAAATTGCAGTAACAGCTTTGCATTTGAACTCGCTAAAGCACATCATATAACAGATGTAATTATGACAAAAACCAGAAGCTCTTAGCTGTTAAAGAAGGTTTCTCTTCTTCCAAGATTCTTTCTGGTCTTATGTCTAATAGAATACCAGAATAATAGGTGTATCTGAGGCAATGCAATGTCTTGTTGGTTGGGTTTTACATTTTTGTGTGTATGTTTTAGTTTTCTCCTGACATCTTCATAATACTTCCGTATTGAGCTGTCTACCTATTGGATATTCTTGTATATTAGGACAACGCATCCGTAATGTGTTCTTTGTTTTCTGAGGCCTTCTGTGAGTCAGTTGTGTTTAAGTTAATTTCTAATGAGCTGAATGTGTCAATTTAAATAGTGTTTATTTGGGTGTAATGTTGGGAGTGTCTTCCTTGTCTCCTTTTATGTTTTATAAACAATGAGGAATAGCCTTCCAGTGCCTGAAATAACCTCTTTCCATGCTCATAAATAGATTACTGGAAAGATGTTACTTGTTCTTTAATGAAAATTTTGTGATGTATTTTTGTGTATGGATAAGGAAACAATACAGCAAGTTGTTTGCATAAGGTAATGTCATACCTAGTATTTTCAGATGTTGCTAATTCTAAACTACCTGCACATTCAGTGCTGCAGTAGAGCCTCACTCTTTTAACTTTACTGTATAGACAGAAGAGGCAAAATATTTTATTCCTGCTGTTTATACATTAGCATGCAAGCAAAATGGGTATTGCACTGTTGCTTCAGATGAGCTTTCAATTGTATTTTATCCTAAGGAAGAGGATTATCCAGGAGCTATTCAGCTGTGCTTGGAGTGTCAGAAAGCTGCCAGCACTTTCAAACACTACAGTTGTATAAGGTAGGGTGACATTTTGCAGATGTCAGCTTTTATATGATTTTATTTGTAAGTATTGATTCTCGTTCTCTAAAGAAAGTTTAATTGAAAAGTAATTTTCAGCCTAGAAAAGTAAAATTGAGGCAGTTATAAAAGTGTAAGTATACTCTGTAGAGTTTCCCACCTCCCTCTGCCACAACTAACCAGTCTTCACAGTCATAACAGCACGTAATCAATGTTTTGACTATATAATTGTTTTGTAACTGTTGTAATATGTTGGCAGGTAAAGTTTCAACTTCAAGTGAGTTATAACTGTGCTACAACCTCCTGCCTAGAGATACCTGAGCTGAGTTTTTAATGAGAAGTTTTTATTCTGGAATTAATTTGCCTATAGCAAGATGGGTTCTGCAGGATAACTTACCCTGCTTTTTGTCAATGAAATTAGCAAGTGCAGAGTTTCATGCTGACATGAAGAAATGGCTTTCAGAACCGAAATGAATCCAAATATCTGCAGTTTCTAACTTAGAAAGACTTAATGTTTCCATTACTTTAAAAAAAAAGAAATAGCAGGAAATGCTCATAAACTCCAGCAGGAGCTGTAGTAATATCAGATTATTATGTTCTGTTTGAAGGTTCATTGCATATGGAGAAACAGTAAAGAAATGCTGGCTACTCTCTTTAGTGTTTAATGGCAGTTCTTTTTGATGCCTTTTTTCCTATTTAAACTGTTCTTTGGAGGGTTTTGTACCCAATTTATCTAATGGAAACAAAAAAGGAGGGTGATGGGTATATCATTTACGTGTAGAGAACTAAGCAGAGACGCTAGAATCTGTCTTGTGATAATTAATGTAGGCCCCTAAGGAGAGGATTCACAGCACAGAAGGAAGTTGTCTAAAGTCAGATATGGTGATTATTTAATGAAAACTGCTTTCTATGCTAGAAGAGAATATCCTGCCCATTTCTTTGTTTGCCAAACAAAAACATAGGAGTCTTTTTTTTTTGGTCTTTTTTTATTGCTGTTGCTCTGAAAATTTTAAGGCTGATTGTTGCAAAGGTGCAGTGGTGCCTTTCTTTGTTTTAAATAGTTTTCCTTATGGTAGCTATTTTTACTTTTTTTTTTTAATACCAACTTTAAACATTTTTCTGAGAAACCTTAAATTCTCCTTGTCCTATAGCATTTCTGTAAGGGGTTCCTGAGCAACAAATACAAATTACTGTAGTTTGCAAAGACTTGACAGCCCTTAACCTTCTGGGTATGTTCTGCTGTAGACCACAGTGCCAAACCAAAACATTTAAAGCAAGTTTCTTGGGGGTTGGGAATGTCTTTGAATTCTTGGTTAAGTCCTAGCAAGATGGAGTCCTGTCTAGACCCTATTAACACTGTTGCATTATAAACCTAGAATAATGTCCCTTTCAACACAGCAGTGGTGTGATGGTGCTAGTCTGACACAGCAATAGCAGCTTAATGGTTTATGATGAATTACTATGTTGTGGCTCAGTAGTAGGGTTTCTGGAAATAAGAAATGGTCTGAAATGTTTGTATAATCAGTAATTTTATTCTAAACATTTTTTTTGTTCACCTATAGTGAGTTAAATTCAAAACTGCAAGACACCTTGGAACAAATAGAGGTAAGAATTAATATACTGATGTTTAGTATGTGTTAATATTTAACCTCTAAGTATGTGCTAGCATTTAATCTTTAAATACTGTAGCTTTCTAGTAAAATGTTGTTAGCAATTATAGAATGTGTACATTTCTTTCAAATACTCTCTTTGGATGGTGTAGCCATTGCTGTTCATGTAGACTTCAGTGCTGTAATCAACCTAAATGCTCTATAATATGTTCTATTATGACCCAGTCCACTAGTTGTGCTCACTGCAAGTGGTAGAGCAATCAAATTAAAAAAGTCATACAGCATTTGAAGTATTGAACTTCTAAAGAGTTGTGAAAAGTAAATTAATAGCAAGCCAGTAGGTTTGGATAAGCTATACAAGACATGAGAGTTTTGCAGGAAATTTTAGAGGTCAGCAAACTGGAAACTGCTGGATATGACCAGTGCTAAGCTGTAGGAAATAAGACTTGAATAGCTGTGAAGGATGAGACTAAGGTTGGTTTGAGTTGGTAGATAGTATCACAAAAGCAAAGCAATATAAAATGTTAAGTGTCTTCCTGGAAACTGGCGGAAAAGAAAGGAATGCTTTGAAGTCCACTACTAGGTAATTTTGAGCTGGAACTTGGCGAGCTTTTTCTGAGAAGTCTAGCAATGTAGGGATGTATAATGTTTATGTGATGCATACACATGTAATGTTTAGCAGGAGCCTGAATTAGATATTTGAGCAGCTGTCTACACCCGTTGTCACATGCTCCTCAGAAAGTCAGACTAGCATGTTTTATCATACTTTGTTATTTAATTCCCTGTAAAATTAAAACTTTGTCCATTTCCTTCAGTTATGTCTTTGTACTTCAGCTTTTATGCAAAAGCTTTTTTTGTTCTTGTAGTCCTTCTCTGATAGTGCTTTAATCAGAGCATATCTGGTTCAAAAAAGCTGGTGGAATGACTGTTTTCTTCCCACCCTAACACAGGCCATGTGAGAGTGAGCACTCAGTTTTCCTTGTGAGCAGATACTGATGTTGCTTAAAAGGAGACACACATTTTTACTTCATTCCAGTAAAAACTTTGAAGAGCAAATTCTTATCTTATCAAAATATGATAAAATGTGCCATATTGGTTGGTGAAAGCAATTCACAGCTGGCTAAATAATCATGTTCAAGATTTTTATTTATTACTTGTGAATTTATAAAAAATCTTACTTTCTTCCTGTGAAAGTATCCTATTTTCTACTGGAGTTATGCCTGTGTGTATGGAAGAAACAAGTCATCCTGGGGTCCATGGAGTATTGCTGAGAAATACGTGGTCCAATTAATAGAGAATAATATTCTGCTTGTTAGGATTTCAGTAATGAGTCTTTTCAATAGTTGAGTTCCTCTGCTTAAGTCCATTCCTTTTCCCTTTTTTTTTGTCTTTTGTAATTTGGGTTTTAATACAGATCTTACTTTTATACTGAGTTACAAATAAAATGCAAGATGGCTTTAGTGGAAGGAACTATTAAAAATGTAATAGAAAGGATTAATGTTTTCTGTTTAAGTGTTCTATTCATGGGCAGTTTGATATCCCAGTTTTTTTCTTTGTACAGGTGTTCTGCAAGAAACAAGAGAAGGAATTTATTTTTTTAAATCAGTGTATGTCTGAAATTCAAATTGCTGAGTAATGTTTTAGAAAAGTTCTGAATCTTTAGGTTACTTGTCCTTTTGCCATTTGGCTTAGGGAAGAGAGTACAATGAACAACCCCCACCAAATCTCTAGGATTAACACCAAAAATATATTTTGACTAATGGTGTAATTCATGAAAATTTTCCAATGGATTAAGTAAAAGTACATAACTGACTGAACACCCATCTACTGTGGTTTTTATTTTTAAGAGCAAGACTGTATTGCAAGATCATTAAATAATAAGAATTGAAATGGTTTTAGTATCTAGCAAGGAAAGAAAACATTTGTTAACTGTGTATGTTATTATATGTTATTGATTCATTCTGTTTTTATTTTTTGCATTGTTGGAAAAAACTAGAGTTAGGTTGTGTATCTGAATATATTATGGTGTCTACACGAGAATTATGTTATTAAGCTACGTAGTCAAATTCTTGAAAGCTTTATTAGTCATTAAATACATGATCCTATTGAGGGTTTTTTTCACTTAGTTTGCATAGTAGGTGAGCTTCATTTTTTGCAGAGCTGTTCAGTATGCTCAGACACAGCTCTGGTGGCAGAACTTGTATTTGTGTATCTACTTTCTTTTTTGACTCTCTCACGTAGTAATTGTTGTGCTGATGTAGTTTTCTATAAATGGCTGTCTTGCCAATGAACTTTTAATTCAGACAGTGTTAGTTGCATTTAAGAGATGCAGTCAGAGGGTTAAGAAGTCTGTAATTGAATTAATTGAGCTGAAACCTCCAGATCTGTTTTTTTCCTAGGGGTGGAAGTAGACTAGCTTAGAAATCCCAGCTCTCCCATATTGAAGTTCCTGGCCTTCTCAAAGCAAATATCACTTTGACTTTGATTTCAGTGTTTTTGCGTGTTCTTGGGAATGGTGGAACTCTTTGGCTGACACTGAAGTACTGACACTGCAAGAAGTAACACTTACGCACCTCAGAACAGTTCAGTCACACACAGTCTTGGTTACTTTACAACCATAATTATCACACTGTTTAAATAAACATCTTCCTCTCTTGCTGTTGTTCAAGTAGTGTATTACTTGGCCTGTTTTTATTTAGTGTTTAACACATTTTTTCTTTCATTTTTATAGGAACAATTGGACGTAGCGCTTTCCAAAATATGCAAGAACTTTGACATCAACCATTATACAAAGGTTCAGCAGGCTTACAGGCTGCTTGGAAAAACACAGGTTAGTACTTATCTTCTGAGGAGGTCACAAAGAATAGCCATGTCACAGCATGAAGCTTTGAGTAGTGATGGAAATCTATTTTCCTAATTGTTATGGTTTAATCCCAGGTGGCAGCTAAGCCCCACACAGCTGCTAGTTTCCTCCTCCTTGGTGCCATGGCAAAGTCAGAGGGCAGGCAGGTATCAGTCATTCCCAGATTAGCTAGGACTCCATCATGTGTAACAGTGACTTGTGAAGATAAACTTCATCACTCCAAACATTCCGCTGTTCTTTCTTCTTGCCCCAGCTTTTATTACTAAGCATGACACCGCATATTATGGAATATCCCTTTGGTCAATTGGGGGTCAGCTGTCCTGGTTGTGTCTCCTCCCAACTTCTTGTGTACCCCCAGCTCACTGTCGAGGGTTGGGGTGAGAAGCACAGAAGACTGTGACCCAGTGTAAGCCGTGCTCAGCAATGGCTAAAACATCCCTGAATTATCAACAGTTTCTAGCACAAATGAAAGACAGCCCCATGCCCCATACCAGCTACCGTAAAGAAAATGAACTCTATGCCAGCCAAAACCAGCGCATTAATGCTGATGGATCTTGCCAAATACATGTGAACAAAGGTTTTTGTAATGCTCGTGTAATTTAACAGTACTTGCTAAACGTAAGCTATGTGTTACAGCAACATGTAGTTCTTTGGACAGGTTATAACTGTAACAGTTGCATATTTCAGCTCTGTTTATAGTGCTGTTTGCACTATACATTCTGTTTGGTCATGTGAATACTATTTTTTATAGCTAGGTCTGTTTTTCTGTTTTTTCTCAAGGCACTACCTTTGCCTTGAGTATTTCTGTTTTATGTTGTACTCTTAACATGATGGGAATGGAACATGTGAGGAGATAGATTTTTGCAGTAAAATACATCCCATGACGTGTCAAACACATACTGTGGACATGTCCTGAAAGTTACATCTGTGTGTGCCTAGAGCATTTTCTGTGTATATCAGAGCAGACCTAAGGGATGGGGTTCTTTTCTGTTTGGTGCACTGCCTTGAGGCTTCATATTGGTTTGTTTCTCTGAGAAGGCAATTAACTAGTTTCCTTCAGAAGGTGTGAAGTATGGGAGCTAATATCAAGGTCCTGTGAAGTAAAGGGGATAAGGAGACATGAAAGTCTTGGAGGCACGTTTTGTCCGTGATCAGTGCTCATAATACAGGCTGAATGTGGTGGTAACCAGTGTGACAGGGATGGATTTACTTAGGGAAGAGATTCCCCTAGAAAGCTTTAGTTGCTAAAGATCAAGTCAAAGCACCTGTCCCCTGATGAAGACAGGACAAGAACCCAAATAATTTTTTGTTATGCTTGGCTTTTTTAATGCTCTTTCCAGATGTCAGGAGCCTATCTGATACAAGATTGCCTTTCTTGGGTTTAAATTTTTGTTTGTTTGTTTTGCTTCTTTCTAGTTAGAACCTTTCTAGCAAAGTTGGGTTCTTTGTTTTGTGGCTTGACTGTAATGGCAGTGCAGCTCTGCAATAGGATAGGAATGGATTTATCTTCCCATACTTTGTTAATGTGCAGAACTATTGGAATGCCTGAAGACCACAACTTAAAATCAAGGGAGAAGATTAATTAGACTTCTTTTTTTAGTGCACTGTATTCAGTTTCTTATTTACTGAACAAAAATAGATACAAAGCATTCACTGCATGTCAAGTACATGACATGTTGAGAAAGGCAGATATTTGTTGGAGAGGAATGAAGTTTCTGACAAAACAAAAGTGTTATTTGTTACTGCATGGTTTTGCTTGCTTTGTTCCATTATAGAGTTACTTGGTTTTGAAATTCCTTTTATTAATAGTAAAGTACGTATTTTGAACTTGTCCTGAAAATAATTTAGTTGCATTGTTATTGAAATCTCTCCCATACTGACTTTTTCTCAGTAAACAAAATGTCAAAGTCCTTCAGTATTTTCAGTACTTTTCATTATTTCATTTGTCATTCTGTTTTCTTTAGCTAATTCAAGTTAGGACTAGCTATAGAAGGTGGTCTGTTTTCAATAGGCTTTAAGCAGAATTGTTTCTTCATTTCTTGTGGAGTGATAGAGTTCTCAGCTCTTGTCAGTAACTAAAAATGTCAAATAGGAAGTAGTGAAGCTGAACACTTTCAAATCTGCTCATTACATGTATGTGAAAACAGTGAGAAAATTCAGTTTCTGAAATGGAATAGTGTTACATACAATATATTAAGAACAGGAACACTTGGGAAACATCCTGACCTGAAACTCAGACATGATTATGGTAAAACTAATATGTTACATAGTCATTAGTCCTTAGTACATGTTACTTTTTCCTGGAAAAGGTAGTATTTTTTCTTTTTTTTTAACAAATATCTTTCTTTTTTCCTACCAAAAAGAGGAATTTTATAGGAAATTTATTTATATGATGTGCATGCCTTTATGTAATGCTTAATTGTACTTTGAGTTCTTCACTCTGGCAAGTGGATGAAGACTTCGTAATTGTGCTTTTAATTTTAATGATTGCAAAAGAAATACTTTTAATTTCATTTGCAGTTTTTCCAGTGAGAGAAAGAGCATGAATCTGAACTAATGTATTTTTTACACATGATCACTGATTGGGTGGAGGGTAAATGAGTGAGTAAATTCTATAATTATCTATATTATATTAATATTTACTAGTGACAGTGTACAAAAAAAAGGTAAATTACAGAGGGAAGATAGCAGAGGAAGCTGATTTTACTTGCAATACCTGAACTCTTTTATGTGACCATACTGTAATATTGCCAAGATCTGTTTTTGGTATTTTTGAGACAGAGATTGGAGGGCATGCTTACAAGTGTTCAGTACTGAAAAAGATATATGTTAAAAGATGATGGCTAAAAGATGATGGCATATGACAAATTGAATTTTACTATTTGGTTTTATGTTACTCCATTTCTTTCAGACAGCAATGGACCAGTTACATATGCACTTCACCCAAGCCATTCACAACACCGTGTTTCAAGTAGTCCTTGGGTATGTGGAGCTGTGTGCAGGAAACACAGACACCAAGTTTCAGAAGTTACAGTACAAAGACCTCTGTACAGTATGTAATTTTTACTTTTACTTATGGTTTTTAATCTGAATTTTTTCACTGTTGTAGGTGTACCTTTTGTTAGTAGGGACTCAGTTGTTAACCCTGTAGCTACTCTAGTTTCTTAATACAGCTTATGACTATTTGAGATATTTGTTACTCATTACTTAATGCTGATTTTGATTGCACTAAATCTTAGCACCTTGGAGTTATTGTGCACTCATTCTAACAAACTAAGACCAACATTTCAAAATGTGTGTCTTCAGTGTGATACGCTAGTTATTGGAATAACTATTATCTTTGAACTTTATTCCAGTGCATTTAGGTAGTATTCACAATTTCTCTGGTACTGCATTTCAGTAAGAATTCTTGTAAAGATTCTAATTTAATTGGAGTCTTCCCATTATTGCTGACTTTGTATCATTCACTTTTCATTCTTGCATTTAATTTTGCACTTTTGTTACTAGGATAAGGGACAGCTGTAATACTGAGATGTGAAAGTCTGATGATGGATGATATCATGGGCTGGGAATATATGTATATTTTCCTCTACTACAATTTTTAAGTGCAGTTTCTTGCATATTGTGTAATGTTGTTAGAATGAATGTAGCATTTTTTAGTTCACTCTTTTAATTTTTTTATTTGAGATTTTAATGTTATACCCTGAGAAACTTTCTAAAACTTCAGTGATGGAGAAGAAGAATTTGAGATATTTTAGGTAGTTTTAACATTGAATTACAATTTGAAATGATGTTTCTGTCTTGAATGTTCTTTAGGATGTTTGTGTCAGTCACAGACTAAGCCCTCATCATACTTCATCAGCTTAAGGACCCACCCCATCAGTTGCAGTTTATTAAATTGAAATAAAGTCACAAGGAGATGAAAGTTCTTATTCTGATCCATTTTCTGTTTTTCACTTCTCTTATCTCCTGGGATCATGTAGCTGCCACTAGTAAACAACACATCTGCATTGTAAACCATTTGATTTTAAAGAGATGCCTCTCTGACTTAAAAAGCTTACATAATCTTAAGAGCCTTCATGTAAATAAAAGTGTGATAAGCAAAATAAATTTATTGGGAATAATTGACATAAGTATTTATGAACATAATGAGTAAGTTTCTGGATAGTTAGTATTTCCACTTCACTGAGATGAATTCTAGCTGCAGAAAGCCAGCAAACCCTGATCTTTGTTCTCCAGACTGCAGTCCTTTCATCTTTCTGCTATAAGCCTTCAGAATGTGGTTTTATTTTTGTTTGTTAGTTTCTATGAACTTTGCTAATACTAATGATACTAACCCCATTTATTTGCACTTACAAACTACTTCTGAGCAGCTCCCGACCAGTTCTAAAACACAGGTTGTGTGCTGCTGTTTATCCTTATACTTGAGTGTGTGGAGGGATCTTTCAGGTACTTGGAAATACTACATTTTGTAATACACAGAAAGAGAATGGCTTTAATTGCATGGTTTCAAAATTATTACCTCATTATTTCTATTAGTCTTTACTTATGCAAAGTCTTAACGAGATGTTGCTGAAGTTAATGTGATCCTGCAATAGCTGGCATTCTGTATAAAGGAAAGTACTGAGATTTTGGGACTTTATTCTGCTATGAATATTGCTGCAATTGCATTGAAATTTGCTTTTTAAATTTTTCATTACTATCTTGGTAACCATTAGATATTTAGGGACAGGCTGCAGATGAGAAATTTTGGTCACTTACCATGCTGTTCAGCGTTGGTTGTTACCTGTTGTAATGCGTTTGTGAAATCAGGATGCTGAATAAGATGAACTACCATAGCAATTCAATTTCTAACTTCCTGTAGAAAAAACAGCAGGTTTTCATCTCATGAATTCAGTTGTTGGGGAATAAATTGTTTAAGACTGAAATATGAGCCCTCTTTCTCGTTGTGTAGTTCAAGTGAGAACCCTCTTCAGGCTGCCTATACTGTTAAGCCAGGATGCCTTTAACATGTAAGAAGGTTTTGGAGTACTTACTCTAATTAAGCAAGGGAAGTGATACAAAATTGAAGTATTCCTTTTGAGGCAGATGCTGCTGTGTGTTTCTAAAAATCTGTCAAAATGAACTCATCTAGCTTATTTCCATTGTATATGGTAGTGGGGGACTGTAGTGGCTTTTTTCTTTGTTTTTGGAAGTCAGATACTGGATATTACAATAATGTGAATCTTTTAAAAAAGAATAATGCTTTCAGAAATCCTCAAGCATTTATGAAAGTTAGTGTCTGAGCACTCAGAGTCACTGTTTCATTGTTGAATCTTTCTTTTCTTAGCAATATGCCATGCTTTTACATGTTTCCTCTTTTTGAATATTGCTGGAGCAGGGCAAAGCTTGGCTACTTCAGTCTCAAGTTTTGATTTTCTTTATTCTAGTATAAGCTTAAAGAAATTCAGTTGTTTCCTTAGTTTAAATTGAATTATCTTGGTATTTAGTAAGCAATCCTTTCTTCCTGTCTCCCTGAAGGTCAGTATGTCTTCAAGTATAGTGATTTGCACAAGAAAACTTTAGATTTTAGATACTAAAAGCCCTGAAATACAGTAAGAGTAATGCTTCCTGATAAGTTAGTGGAGAAAACGGCTGAATCAGCAAGTTTGGGTTTTTTTTAACTACTTTAAAAATCATTCAACCCAATGGGGTATTCACCAGGAAGGCTTCTCTGTAGTGCTGCAGTGCAAAAGTCAGTTTTGTTGAACTGACACACAGGGGTGGCTGCATCCCTCTGATAGTGAGGTGGCCTGACTTCTGTATCTGTGTCACTGTGAAATAAATATAAGAGGTAGTTAACATACAGGCCAATTGAGAAAATTAAAAAAAAAGATGCTAACAAAAACACTTGGTCCTTTTGAACAGCATTTGATTAGTTGACCAAAATCAGGAATCTGTCACTTCTTAAAATGCATTTGAAAATGAAACTGATGTATGTCAGCTTAGCTAGTGTGCATGAATTTGAGGAGTTTCTTACGGTTTTTGTTGCTGCAGCAACAAATGAACACACTTTTGGAGTTTCCCAATGCTGTTTTGTTGTTCTGTAGCATATTACGTCAGACAGCTACATTCCATGCCTTGCTGACCTCTGCAAAGCCCTCTGGGAAGTCATGCTCAGTTACTACCGGACGATGCAGTGGCACGAGAACCATGACCAAGATGAGGCAGCAGTTGTGTCTTCTGGTAAGAAACTTCTGGAAACAAAACTTCTGATATTTGGATGTAACTTTCCTTGTGCTCAAGTTACTAATTTATGTATTGGTGTCTTTGTGGTCTTGACTCAGTGCCTTCAGCATTTTTGCTGATAGTGTGCAGTAATGACTAAAGCACTCACTGATTTTTTTTTTTACTCTTCAGTATAAGGTTAATTTTTTAATAAGTATTTGTATGTCTTGCATATATAAATGCAGATATTTATTTTAAACAGTGCTTAGGAGAAATGCCCTTCCCCTATTGTGTGGAACCTTAAAAAAACATAATAAAAAATTATTTTTTTAATTAAAAAAATTATTTTGGATTGGTGGAGCTGTTTTTTGAGTTGAAGCCATTGCTTGAATTGAAAGTTTTTATAGCTGTATCAGATGTAAAATTCAGAGTTTTTTTAATTTTTGAAAATATTTGCTTTTGCAGTGTGGTGTGAAGAAAGATTGTAGAGTTTTGATTCAATTGCCCATCATCAATAATATTTACATTTACACTTTAAATAAGATAGTTACATTTTCTTATTTTGTGTCCATTTTGCGGTGGTTTTGGCAGATGTAAAATCAAGCAGGTACCATAAAGAACTTATTTTAGGGAAGAATGATCACAGTAGACTCCTAATTCAGCCACATATGCACTTATGAAACTAGTTCCCTTTAGAGTCGTTGCTTGTGATATCCTGAGGAAAGAAAATAATCTGCACTCTAAAGCCTTCTACAGGAGCCTTTAAGCCTAATAAAGTTATCTAGACAGTCAGATCCATAATTTTAAGTGCATGCCAGAGTGTTTTGGTATGTTTACTACTAACCTTCTGTCACTCAGTTTTTAATTTTCTGGGCATACAACTTAGCTATAATGTACAACTGAAATGTAGTGATCTACTGAATCACTTTTTCAAATACATCAGCAATGACAAAGCACACGGAAGGGAATTTTAGAAGTACGGTTTAATTTCAGAGGGACTATAAATATCTACTCCTTATTTTTTTCTAAAACTCGTTGCTTATTCTACAGTAATTATTAAAACTGTACATGGAATTCTCATTTCATACTTACTGAGTTAGTAGCTGTGATATGTGGTAAAGCCAAAGAGTAAAATTCTTGTAGAATGGACATGTATGTCAGAGGGAACCCGGGAGGCAGTTCAAGAGATTATGCTGAAGTTGTTCCTTAAATAAGCCCCACAGACTGGAGCAGTAGATGTACCACTATGTCTAGCTTTTATAATTTTTGGAACTCATGGCTGTCCCAGTATTGTCCTGGTTAATCTCAGCACTCTTAAAAAGTAACTTAAATGTGTCAAGGGACTCTTGATCTTAGGGCACAATTACAACTGTAGAAGTGAGAAGCTGGACTTGAAAGACATTATTTGTAAAGCTCTTTGTATTTTAGTAGTGAAACTTATCCAAAAGAAGTCCTTGGGAAGACCGAATTGAGTATATGTAGAACTTGTTTAATCAAATTGAAGATAAAACTAGTGAACTAAAATTATCAACGTAACATGAAATGAATTCTATGTCATATTTAGTGAGCTGCTACTTAGTCTATGATTTTGTTGTTTGTACAGTAAATGGCAAATTGCTGTAATATGGGGCTTCATCCCTCAAAATAAACTACTTACTGGAAAATTTTCTGTTACACTGTTTGTCGTGGTCAGACCATTGTTTATGTTTTTAGTAAAGAATCAAACAGAAAATGAGTTTTAAAGAGACCTATGCAGATAATTTTTGTCTTCCTTGCTCAAAGCAAAGTGAACTTTGAAATCACACTGGTTTGTGTGAGGGCTTGCCTGGTTCAGCTGGATTTTCACATACCTTGAAATTTACTGTGGTCTTGATGTAATTTACATATATTCATGAGACAGTGATTTAACAGAAGACCTGAAAGTGAATGGTAAAATGATCACTATAGCATTTAAACTCCTGATTTCACATGTGTAATCCTAGTTGGTAACAGCTCTAGTATCTGTAAAGGATTCAAAGAAAAGCAAGAAGAAAATGATGTAGGATGTAAATTCAGTTTCAACTATTTTAATTTTCAAAATGTTTCTTTTATAGTACTGTGTAAATTCTGTGCAAGACCTGCTTAGTATTCAAAGAGTGAAGCTCGAAGACAGACATTTGATTGAGTCCTTTTTTTTACTTTTTTCTACCATGCAAAGATTAAACAAAAACCTTTTGTTATGACTGAAAGCTGCCTTTTTGAATTTTGAGAAATACTGAAAAACCTGAAGAATTACTGTATTTAAATCAGGCATTTAGAATAATAACTCCTGGGTGGGTTTGATCCTTATTTTTATGGGTAATTATGAATATTTATGTGTTCTCTACCTGTTCCAAATTCCTCAATGCAAAATGTGTAAACGCTTGTGCAGTCCTTGATTTATCCTAAATTAATGTGTTTGCATGTGTGAAATTAGCTGCAGTGCAGTTCATTAAAAGACTGGAAACAAGACCTCTTAGCATGACTGGCCATAAACCAAGACCATTGGGAGACTGACAGAAAGAGAAAATTCCATTTATTTTTTTAGTGAACAGTAACATCTATATTGCAGTGCATGTCTGACCATTCCTTCATGAATGGCAGTTTGTGAGTACAGGGACTATGGTCTTAATCTAGAGAACAGGTCAAAGACACTGACTTGTTTAGCATTGGTTTCAGTCTGCAGAAGTTTAGAAGAGATGAAGTTGCAGAAACGCACGAAGAGTGTGCTGTGGCTAAGATTGCTGGTTTTGTTTCCCAGATAGTCCAGGAAAGCTTAAATCCACTTAGAGGTTTTCTGTTTATAGAAATTAGATTCTTAGATTCCTTCTGTTTGTATTTCATTTAATCTTCCATGGAAGATCAGGAAAATGCATTTGTCAGAATTATAACTTTCAGAAGATGAGCATATTTAGGTACAGTTACTAAATTATGATTTATGTAGTCAGTGGGTAATATTTGTTTTACGCTTCTTCTTTCATAAGGAACATTTTTTGCATGCCCTACAACAGTAGATATAGTATGGAATTCTGTTTATGTCTTGTTTGCACATAAAACAGCCTTTTATCATCTCATTTTGAGTTATTAGGGTGAATTCTCAGTTAACCTGCAAAAGCAGTCTCAATGTCTTAACACAGGAAAAAGCTGAACATAGATTTGCAGCCTTGAAAAATTAATATCCCTAATATAAACCCAAATCCTGGACTGTATTTTATTATATCTTTAATTCTGATGAGGAGTTATTCAATTCACAGTACTGGAACTTTCACATTCTGGCTAGTTCTGTGTTCTTGAGTTCCAGCCTTGTGGGCAGACATTTTAACTCAACTGTCTTGCCAGTAGTTCTTGGTAGTGTTTATATATTCACTGCTGTAATCCATAGCTTACAGATAAGGCTTTCTCAGTGTTAGATAAAGTTAATGATTTAATAACATGTCCAGCCACACCTTATGGCTCCACCTGAAAGAAATCAAGCAAGGCCAGCATCCTTCTAAAGTATTCGTATTCCCCATGTCTGTTTTTTGAATTTAAATGGAGGTACAGATGTAGAAGATATCATATTTTTGTTGTTCCTGTTAAGCTTATATAAACATTCTTATAATAATTCTTGTTCTGAGAAACATAATCTGGAAAGGTTCAAATCAAAAACCAGATGGTTGATGAGGAGAAGGACGATGGATATGACAATGTTCTGCTTACAAAGAATCTGGCCTAGAACTGGGAGAGCGAGGCACTGCTAAGTGCTGTTTATAGTTGGTGATTGTTGTACAAGGAAGCTGCTCACTTGACAGTGAGCACTGGATGATCTGAAGAAGATACAATCAAAACATGGTCAGACTTCTGTGCTCTATTGTTATTTTGATTTAATTGAATTGTCAGTGTCTGATACAAGTAATAACAATTCCTGTTAGCGGATGCTTTTTCTTTTGTTCTCTTAAATATGTGATAGTCCAGACAGTGCTGCAGGGTCTGTTCTGCATACATCTGAAAAGGTTGATAAAAATCTTGTATCCAGTGTCCCATTCCTTACTGGCCTCTTTAGTAAGGTGCTCACAATATTTGCATTATGTTCATCTAGACTGCGAGCTCTGGATTCAGTGCCAGGCATGACAAGGAAAGAGCATCTACTTTGTTGATAAAAATTTCTTGGTGCTGACAAGTGGAGGACATATGTACGTTGTTTATGCTTCTGGACTCTTCATCAATAGACAACAAAATTAGACATAAGAAATTGCTCTTTTCTCTAAAGAAAGTGAAACTAAGCCAGGAGTTTCTCTGGAAAAAGGTATGAAGCCTAGTAATGAAGAACTGCAAGGGTTGCTCAGGATTAGCTCTCACTGTGAACCTTGCATTATGTTACTACCTAGGAAACACTACTGGGACAGGTGTTTGGTATACAGGCGATAAAACTCTCCTGGTCTGTATTTGCATATAATATTTATATGCTTATATCTGTCTTACTCATTTCTGTTCAAAACTTTACAGCAAAGTAGCTCTTCTGGAGTTTGCATAATCAATAATATGGCAATAGTGAAGGAAATGTAATTCTATGTAGGATAACTTTCAAAGCTTTTAAAAATATTTACGATGCCTTTAACCTGAAGTTTCAGATGGCAACAATGTGGTTGGAACTGAAGAGAACAGTTTTGACCGCAACTATGTAAAAAAGAAATTGGAGCATGGGCTTTCACGAATATGGCAGGTATGGGATTTGAATTTTGTTTCCCCCTAAGTATTTATTCCCTCCCCTTCTCCGATATTAATTATGGTTGTATTTATACTAATGTCCTTAAAGAAATGTCTCTGGGTTTTTTTTAAATTGATTTTTTTAAAGTTACCATGGAAATACAATTTTGATGACTCAGTGGTTGCAATGCTTCCAAACTCAGTCAAGATAGTACCAGGATTTTTAGTCTGATCCCATTTCTTTCCACCTGTGTGCTGCCACACAATCTATTTCCTTCTCATGTGCTTTTCTCTGTATACTGCTTTATATTTCTGGTATAGCCATAGCTATACCAGAGCCTTGTGAACTTGACTGGTTTCATGGTATTCCTGGTGTGATTGCTGGATCAGTTTGGTGTGCAGTGTCACCCAAAATGTATGATGAAAAAGCTGAGTTCTGTTTTTGCATTGACAATAAAGCATCTAGGATTGACTCTATCTGTGTTACAGAGTGCTAGAGAAACTGATTATAAAATTGTTTTAGAGAAATTACCCATGTTACAGAAAATGGAATTCTATTCTAAATCTCAAAAGAAGAATTTCTAGATGCAAACAACCAAAAATTTTTAATGAAACAGGCATCCAAGCCTTCACTTTTTGTCTTCAATGTATTAAGTATACAAAAACTTGTTTGTGTTTTGTAGGATGTTCAATTGAAAGTGAAAACGTATCTTCTGGGAACAGATCTGTCTAACTTCAAATACGATGACTTCATATTTGTACTTGATGTTATCAGCAGGTATGCTGGTGTGGTCATAAGACCTTTAAGTACATGTCCACAAACGAGCTCTGATAAGATAGCACTGTTGATTAAGGCTGATATTTGCATTTTGATGCCAATTTAATTCAAATGTGCTGATAGCTTGAAGAGCAATTCTTCTATATGTGAGAGTTTATGAGGATGTATTTAGGAGAGGTAGTATGAACCACTTTGCTGAAGCAGTGTGATATGATTTCAGTATTGTCTCCTTTTAAGATATGGGATGTGCAGGTCTAGCAATTTTTTTCTAAGAGCTTTTAAAGGGAGTCTGAGTCAAGAAGAAAAATACTGTGGTACTGCCAACCTGTACAATATTATATCCTTCTGTTTTGGTAATAAAATGACAGATTGAGACTGTAAACTGACAACTTGCCCTGTGTAGTGGGCCGTCAAAAATACATTTATTTTGCTTATGGCTCTTTGTCTCTATGTGTATGCCACACAATTTGAAGAATTTGAAGGAAAATGAGATACGGACTTTTGTGGAATGCAACCTTAACATCGCAATGTAACATTGGTGCTCTGCGTTTATGAAGATACATCTACACTCACAGTTGGAACAGCAGTATTAAGAAAATATGTATTAAGACATACAAATATGTCTAAACTTTGTTTTATTGCTTTTAGGCTGATGCAGGTTGGAGAAGAATTTTGTGGCAGTAAGTCTGAAGTTTTGCAAGAATCTATCAGAAAGCAAAGCGTTAACTATTTCAAAACATACCACAGGTGAGACTATTATATGTGCAGTAGATTATTCTAATGACATTTATTATTGTTGGGTAAACACTTCCCAAAGGAATTCCATTGCATGATGTTCTTGCATTGAGGTTGACTGTAGAGTATGTTTCCTGATGAGAATAAGGCTCTGAACCCTGGAGAAGGGGAGAGGATAGAGAAGCCTTTGCTTCCACTGTGTTTGTGGAAAACCGTGGTTCTGCAGCAGGCAAGTCAGATAAAGGTGAACAACTTTTTAATGTAGAATTTCAGTAGTTTCTTAGGTTGCCTCTTGTCTCCTGGCATCCTGAGGAGGAGTGCCTCTGAAGTCCATACTTTGTAGCAAAATTGTGTCTTCTTTTTCTATGCTATTTTTTAAGAAGACTCATCATGTATGACTATGAAATGTTTTTTTCAATATGCAATTCTGTTTTGAATCAAATAAGATATTTAGAACTGAGTCCATCCTTTTGAGTCATGTCTTCATGGCTTGTTTGTTGGCAGGATGTAATTACCCTTCAGTCAGCTCTATTGTCATATCTGAGGTCAGTCATGCATTGTCATGGACAGGCATTCTCTGGACTCAGATATGATATACGGCTATAACAGCATCAAGACTTCTCTTTCTATTTGTTTGTTTTAGTTGCCTTGACTTTAGAAATGTTTTGGCTTGGGTTACTGAACTTTTTAATTCTAGTTGTCTAGCGTTTCATTCTTTCCGGATGTAAAAACTAGGAAGGTATGAGAAGAAATACAGCCTTCTATGCTCTAGGAAACACTTGCTTTCCTAGTCTTTATCTATTGTCTGCTTGTTTGAGAGCTGTCATCCAGAGCCATTTGAAAAGTCTTGAGACTTTCTGCCTAAAATCCATGAAGTATGAAAATTAGGGCAGGAGAAGATGAAGCAGTGTCTAAATTCAGAAGACAAGAATGTGGTTTGGAATTTCTTCCAGCTTTGGTAGTTTGTAGCTGGGAATTCTTTCTTGTCATGTGATGAAGACCTCAGTTCCAGTTGTCTGAAAAACTTGAGCCTTAATCAGATCCACATTATGTCTTGTCAGGAGGTGCTACCTATTTTTATTTCTTGAAATTTTTCTGAATCATAAACAGAATTTCATGAACCGATTTTGGTCTACCTAACCATCTTTTACTACACTGACTTATCACATAATGCCTTGTTGGGTTAAGTAAATATAATTTTGACTGTTACAGTTTTGTATGTGTTTAACAGCTTAAGGAATCATAGGCTAATTTTCTGAATTATCTTTGAGTAAAATAAAGGTTAAGGAACATTGATGGAATATGTATAGAAATAGTAATTCCTTGAAATAACTTGTATTTTTTAAGATAATGTAATTTTTGTGAAAATAAAATGAAATATTTATTGACATGAATTAAATTATATGAAACCTTTTAATACTCTCCATGTGTTTTATGCTGCATGGGTATTGTGAAGATTAATTAGCTGATGTTTTCATTCTCAGAAGGAAAAATATAAAAAGCCCCACACATCTATGTCCCCTAGGTTGTTTTATATAAAAGCTTTAAGCATCTTGCCTTTTCAGATCAAGCTAATGTGGCTTTTGCTTCTCTTGGGTATTTAATTGGAGGGAGAAAAAAAAGCAGGAGTACTTTTAAGTATTCATTAGTACATGAAAGCTACACAGAGCTGAAATGCTTAGAGTCCAGGGGTAATCAGTTTTTGGTGTAGTTTGACGTGCGTGGCCTCCTGGGCAGTGTGGTGTTATAGAGAACTGCCAACATAGAGAAAATATTGAAAGGAACTGGCTGTGTGATTCAAAAAACATATAAGAGAGCACAGTATTAGAGCATACAGGAAGGCTTTTGTTTTGGATTCAAGTCGATTGTTCTGATAAATCAGAATAGGCTTTTGGCAAAGAGCATCAGTAAGGTGATTTTTGAAATGCAATTTACTTTTTGTACTGATACACTTGTAAAAAGGTGTGTCTGATCACTTAAACTTTTCAAAGAATGAATGCATCAGGTCTTCATGTGTTCCCCTTTCTAGACGTATATGCTGGTGAAAATTAAGAGCATTTGTTCAAGTACTCTGTCAGAGCCTTGGTTTCAGATTTGAAATGCTACAAAACCTGTTGTGTGGCTTGTAAATGTTTGCTTTTCTATGACTCTTTCACCTCAGTCTCCCTCACAAAGACTTTCCATCTCTAGTGCTGGTTTTCACAGCATCTCTATCTGTTGTTTCTGTTGGCTTTACTGTGAGAAGATCTGTAAGCTATGGGTGCTCAATGCCCTGAAAATAGCACTTAAAGTCTATTTGTATTTCACTGGTGAATTTAAATAGACATAGCAAACTGTAGTCACAATTCAACACATTGCTTATCTCATTGTGGCAAGCAAATTTTAATTGTAGTGTTGTTAATTGTTTAAGTTGTGGCACTCCTAGGATATTTTATTGCCTAGTTAGAAGCCCGTGCATAGTTTAAACAACTGTTAGTTGTTAAACAAAACAATATGCCCTATAGTAAGAGGAAAAGATAGAGCAATGTGATCCCACAAAGCATTCATTGCTGTCTTTTCCTATGTGTTCCATTTATGTGGCATTTTTTTTCTTTATCAAAGATGTTTCTGCTTATGACAGAATGGAGGCTTTTCTAGGGATTAAAAGCAGCAGAAGAAATGCAGAGGTGTAATGGCTTGATTACTTTTCCTTATTGCTGTATTGATACCAAAGTAAAATTAAGCTATGAAGAAAATAAGATATTAATAGCCATTTAAGTTTTTTCTTTGAAAAGTTGAGATTTCTGTAGGATATTAGTTCTTTCCACTTTCCTTTGCTCTCTGTTGGTTTCAGTGTGTTTGAAAGAAGCATCTGTCTTATGTGGGCTCTCAGAAGCTGTTGTGCTGCTAGTGGAGTGTTTGTATATATTATATTGTTTTCTACAGCTTACAGAGGAAAAAGATCCAGTATTTCTGCGTAATTGTAGGTGTCCCTCTATAATTTGTAATGGTTTTGACTAAAAAAAATTAGTTTACAAATTTTGGAGATTGTCTCAAAGAATATATTTCTCCAGGGGAGTCATAAAAAATACACTGTTTTGGTAGCCACAGCTTTTGAGTGGTTTGTTGGTTAGAAGAATTGCATATGTACTTGTTTTAAAGTGTAACTTTTCGTACAGTTTTAGAAGGACTTTTTCACTGCAGAAGTGAAGTAATTTCTAGCTTTGTGATTTGCTCTTTCTGCCAATTAAGAGTATTCATTTGTGTTTCAGAACCCGTCTTGAAGAACTAAGAATGTTTTTGGAGAATGAGACCTGGGAACTTTGTCCTGTTAAATCAAGCTTTAGTATTTTGCAGCTTCATGTAAGTTCTATGGATAAAATATACAAATGTATTAATACTTTAATAACTAAGAGTCGCAGTGTTCTAAGAAGTAGTAAGATCCATGAACTACTGTAAAAATGTTTTTGATGGCTTCTAAAAGTTCCTGAGTATTACTTCATGATATTAGAAACTTAGGAGTCAAAAGGTTTTGAAACAGTACTGTTTCTGTTTCACGTAGGCAGACGTTTTTATGGAAGACGCTAGAGTTGTAAGCATAATGTTAGCCTTTATTTTTCCTGTTTCAATGTGCTGTTAATATGTCTGGTTTTAATTTCTAAATTACTTATCTGACAGTAAGATGCTAAAACATGAGTGCCTGAGTGTAGTTGCATGAGCACTCATTAGCTTGTACCAACTTGGCATCTGTTTCTGGAAACATCTGTCATACGGCCTCATTTGGACAGGAAAAAATATATTCTTCTGTGTTGAAGTCCAGCTGAAAGTAATTAATGTACTCACCTTATAATCTGAAGGGATTTTTTTGATTGTTAGCATGTGATGGATGAAATTAATGTGTTTTGTCAAATAAAACGTGGTGCCTGTGATTAAAGCTATAACTAAAGTTCAGAAATGTTTTAGCACAGCAACGTTAAGCTAGATCATTTTGCAATCTCTGAGGAATTAACTGTAGAATTAAGCAATAGGCTGCTGGGTCACTAAAAGTATGGAGGGAAAGGAAGGGAGGACCCTCAGCAGCAGCAAAAGAAATAATATTTTTAATAAAGAAAGGGGATTATAAATCTGTACATACTGCTCAAGGGACTGGAACAGCAGAAAATGGCAGAAAGTTACTGATTTGTTTAAGCAAACAGAAATCTAACATTGTAGGCCTTTTAGCTGCATGCGTTTTAATCTTTAAACCTTTAGTTAAAAGAAAATGTACATTTTGCCATTATGAATATCAATAGCTAGAGTTTAATAGATAAAAATGGTATGTCATCTGAGATAAGTTGTGGTTTTTTTAGAAAAAAAAAAGCAGTAAGAAAATCATGCCTTTTGGGACATACCTGGTACATACACTTGCAAAAGTTTGTGCAATCACCCAGTGATCAGAAACTGTGCAGTG
The DNA here is from genome assembly GCA_013397155.1 of Irena cyanogastra. Taxonomy (NCBI): domain Eukaryota; kingdom Metazoa; phylum Chordata; class Aves; order Passeriformes; family Irenidae; genus Irena; species Irena cyanogastra. The sequence continues at coordinate 103,595 of VWZV01011280.1, forward strand.
GGTTTTAAAAGTAAATAATCTTGACAACTTTTTAAAAATAAAGTATCAACAAGAAAATTTCAGCTTTAGTAAATTACTAGGTAACTTGTGTAAAGAAAACTGCATTTTTGGGTAGAATGTAAGTCTTTTTTATCTCCTTATTTTTGTGAAATAAAAACCAAAATTAGTTTTCACCTAGTTTTAGACAGTAAATGCTTTCAGAATGTAGATGTATTGCGTGTTGTAGCAGAAATCTTCTGAAAGTACAAAGACAAGCAGCATAAGGTTGCCACTTTCAAGGTTAACTTGAACCAGCATGAAAAGCATGTTTCAGTAAACAGCAAACTTTGGCTAAACGTTAATTGTTCACAAGTTTGCTGTTATCCTTCGTTTTTATGGAACTGGAGTCATAATAGTATTGATAATGCCTGATGAAAACACGATTTGTTTCTCTTGACAGGAATTTAAGTTCATGGAGCAGTCTCGTTCCCCGTCCGTGTCACCGAGTAAGCAGCCTGCCTCGGCAGTTTCATCGACGGTAACGCTGTTTGAGCAGTACTGCGCTGGGGGAAACCCCTTTGAAATCCAGGCCGACAGCAAAGATGATGAGACAGAAGACGTGTTAGCTTCCAATGGGGTATGGAGTGTTTCAGGGGAAAAAAAAAGATGCAAATAGTGCTTTCAGTAAATGATGATTTATTTTGTATGGCAATGATGGCAAAGTGTCTTAGTACAAGAATCACTTGCTTGCAGTGAGTATTGTGCTGCTCTGCTTTTAAAAGTGCCAGAAAGCCAGGCATCCCATTTAAAGTTCAGTTTGTTTTGCACTGAATCAATACTTCTTTTCCGCTGAAGTCAAACATTCCTGAGGGTTAGCAAGGCATGTTCCACCTAACTTAGTATTTTTCCAGGGGTTTAAGTTAGCTTTCTTTGTGAAGGTAATTTTATCATTTTAGTGTAAGAGCCTGAACGAGAGATGCGGGACTTCAGGCAGCTCTTTAAAATGCTGTTTATTGTATCCAAGATGTTACAGCAATCCGGGGTCGTGGATGACAGAGCCTGTGCCTACAGCTGTCAACTCCAGCTGCAGACATGCCTGAAGACCCTTTAATTTTGGTTACAATGCACTATATACTTTTCTTTGCTGTGCATCTTAATACATAACAACCAATCTATACCTTTACTATTACCTATAGCCCATCATAACTACTATAATACCATATTCATGTTACATTTTAAGCCAGAAGTTGTTTTTCAGTTTTCTTGTAGTGGAAAATTCTTAGACCTTTTTTCTACTTGCACCATCAGCAGTCTTGTTTGCCTGTGGAATCTTTCTGCTTGGTTAAAACATCTTTTTGTTTGTGGTGTCCTTATCCTTTGCTCTAAGTCATAAAAACCCCCTTCCAACTAACATACCCTTTGTCTTCTTAGTTATCCAGTAAGATTGGCTCAGCAATTCTTTTCTTCTATATTGAAACTTGCTTCCATCTCTATATCTCTCTCAGATTCTACGTTCAGAAATCTTTCTGCCAAGCATACATATGTTTTAAACTTTCTTGTCAAACTTTCACCCTTCCCAACATTTTAGAACTTGCTTTCTGGCTTTATAGGAAAGAATAGTTGTGGGTTGCTCCTTTTGTTGTATTTGTTCACTCCTATGTGATTTGCCCAGGACTTTCTGATCTTTGTTACATCATTTTTAGTTGTAATTGAAATGCTCAGGACACTCCTTTTTTTATGGGTTCTTCTATAAAACTGAAAAATAACTGTATGGGTTTTTTTCAGAAGTCTATCAAAATCTATCAGTGATCAAATGTGTCAAAATCTATCAGTGATAAAATGTGTTACAATGTAAAACTTTGTACCATTCTCTTAAATGCTACATTAGCATGTTTTTGTTTGAGCTTTTGTTATTGTTTATCCCTTTGTTGAGTGATGTTTTCTTGGGCTTAACCTGTGCTACTGAGGCTGGATAACATCTCAAGAATAAAAAATAATAATTGCTGCTTAGTGATTTTAAACTCCTCTGTTACCTTGTGGGTTGCTGCTAGTGAATGAGAGCCTACATTGTTCCCATATTTTTTGTTTAGTGGCTGGTAAGCAGCATAGTTACACTTGTAGAAGGCTAGAATTGTCTTCATTTCTCGGCTATGGATAGGTTGAGGTGTTTTTATTTCTCTCTGCACATTTGTTGAGATATGAAAACTGTATACAAGTTAGGACAGACCTTCTTTGCTCTTTCCATTTCTAACGTTTTACCCCTCAGAATCTGTTTCTCCTAGCTTGAAAAAAATTTACAAGATATTGTCTTACTGCTAAGCTTTTGCAAGCATTGAATCATTTGATGAAAAACTAGGTAGCAAATGCTTATGACCATGTTGGAGAAACGGTTTTGTTGGCTTTTGCCAGCATGAAGTGTCACACTTCTGCCTTCTGTCAGTAAGAAAGAATCACTGAATCACATTGTTTGAAGGGAGTTCTGGCACAGAGACTGCAGGCTCATGAGAGAAGTAGTGGTCCTGCAGCTCTTACTGGCACTCTTTGAAAGCTGCATGAGTTAAAAAAACGTAAGTGTAAAACAGACTGAAATTTGTCTTTCTGAATGGAGGCACAGGACAGGTTAATTAACTTGTCAGGAGATGTAGAGGACTCCCAGGACTGGTGTTGGAATGAAGAAATTTCATGACTGAGGTGACTCTACTCTACAGATGACCATCCTACTTTCCCTTTTGATGTCTTTAGTCTCCTCTCTGCATTACTGTCCCAGAGGCAGGGTAACTGAGGTTCTTCTTAATAGATCCTTTGGGATGGATTAGAATGAAACAGCACTGAATGACTGGTGTTCATACATACATATAAATGGTAGGTTTATTTTAGAACAATTTGGTTTCAGTGGAAATGAGGTATGTAGCCGTTTTATCTAGCATGTTGTTATCTCTAGTAATATAATAGTATAAAAGTATCAGGATATAACTTAAGGAAATTTACAAAGAAGAAAAAGAAGGAAAGAGTAAGAGTAGATAGTGGAAAGGTAACAAAACTCATGGATCCAAGTGGGACTTGGTTTTTGCAATTTCATTGTCCGTTGGTCAGAGTGATGGCCACAGTCTTGATCTGTTGGGACTGAGGGAAAACCACCAAACATGAAAGTTCACTGGGTTAAAAAACCCAGTTCATGTTCAGGGGGAGCAGTCAGCTACCTCCCCTGGAGGGATGTTCTTGGCTGCTGCAACACTGTGGATCATGTGCAGTCCTCTGGTGGAAGGCTGCAGAAATGAGTCTGGGGGCATTTTGAGGGTCTTTTATGGTTTATGGCCCCTTCTAAAGAACTTGACTGCTGTTTGGCCTGGCTTAGTTGAGACAATTATGCATTATCAGAAGGGGTGAATACCTTAAGGCTTATGTGATACCTCCTCATGGGAAGAATATTGGCATGATAAAAAGCATTATCCTGTCTCACAGGATCTGTTTGTTACTGACCTTTTTCCATATCTCGGTCAAAAAATGGCTTGTTGCTAAACAAAGACTGGTTTTTCATGGTCATCCTCTGGTGGTGGGTGTGCACCTCCTCTGTCTTACGGAGATCAGAGGTTTTGCCAGCTCCCAGTTGGTGTGTGTAAACCTGGCCTCAGAAGAGCACCTGCTGCTCTTGCAAATTGCCAGTTGCTTGAGCCATTAACCTTTAAGGTTTCAGTCTCTCAAAACTGTGTGTTCCAAAGTGCTGACACAGAAAGAACTCCTGTTTAAAAAGTAGAAAGTACACCTATTTTGTTATTCTTTACTTAGAAAGATAAATAGCCTGCTTAGACAATGCTGGATAAAATTACACAGAGGTTTTTTGTTTCAGTGTCTTGACTGACTAGTTAAGGTAGAGGCACATTTTAGCACTGAAAATGGAAATTATTTCAGATAGAGGTTGCAAAGTTTTGTTTCCAGAGAATATGGGTATGTTGCCTAACATAGAAAGAAGTAGCACGATAAGGACATAAACAGTTAATTTACTTGTCAGTTTATCTGTAGGGTGGGAAGAACTGTCAGGATTTCCTTTGAGAATTTTAAAGTCTTTTTAAGTGCTTAGTTGTTGCAAAATGGGGCCTCTGGGCTCTATTACCTCAGCTCTGTATCTTGAACTTCAGTGAGATGCTTTATTTCCCTTTTCTGTAGCTGCTGAAAATGTCTTTGTTATGATACAGTTAACTTCAAGTATTGTAACACTTTTCAACTTTGATGAGTCTTATGGCTGCCTGTGGGTTAGTTTGAGTGGATTGCCTAAACACTTGTAACTGATTATTGCTACAAGATACCAGAATTCATTTTACCACTTTGAAATTTTACTGCAGATGGCGCATATTCAAAATAGATTTATAAGGTCTCCTCAGATTGAGGTCACTGTTTAACAGTTGTGATTTAATGCATACTTTAAGATACAAATGCATTTATCTCATGAATAGCTGTTCCAGATCATTAATAGCATTAGATTGAGGAGACTTAATAAAAGTATTTTTCCATGTTAAAAAAAAATAATTCACAAAATCCCTCTTATTCTATGATGTTAAGACATTTAATTAACGTTAACTGTCAGATTCTTACATCAATATGAATTGTAGTTAACAATTTGTGGTCAAGTTATTGTTTTACTGTAACTAAATTTTAATTGAATCAGCATGTCATTTATTATATATTAATGCATAATAAGTGGTGGTAATTCTCTGTGCTAATGTTCCAGCCAAGTTAGTTAAACTGGGGTTCTTTTTGTTCTTAGTCGAGGCTGCCCTTGACTCATTTTTGAAATAAATTGAGCTGCTTTCCTTACAACTTTCCTTTGTCTAAAATGTACATGAGGGAGATATTTTGCCTGGGAATGCTAATGGTCTGAACATCTATTTCAAGTGTCTCATACTACATTATTTTTTTTCTACTTGAGCTGTTTTTGTTTTCAATTTGTTTGTACTATGGGGTTCTTGCTTTTGTAACATAGTGCTTCCATAGTGCTAGCCTTTAAAACTCTCAGCAACTCAGGTCCAGGGCATGCATGACTGAAAAAATCCATGTCCTAGTGTGTTTTGGCTGCCATTGCTTAAGGACCCTGGAACCAGACTGTGTTACTTGTGTCACTATTGACTGTGTGTATAAAGTGGCTTCAAAGCAATGTATGCATTAAGGAAAAGTTTCTCTCTTCAAGTGCAGGTGCATTCTGTATAACTACCAAGTTATTTTTTTGGTATTGGGTTCTTTTCTTAATTAAATGCATACAATATAAACAAGTATTTTTGTGAAGAAATGGTTTAGTTCTTGTGATAATAATTATTATGCACTGCCAGGGTTTTTTCCTTTTTTTTTTTTTACTGCCACTGTATGGATGAATTATGAGGCTTTATTAATGGTTTTTTTTCAGATTGTAAGCAAATAATAAAAGCTCAAATATGTGGGTACTTCATACATCAACTAGAAAGCAACACAAATTGTCGGTAGCTGAAATAGAATGATGCAAATATTTACTCAATCAACATAATATAATTTTCCTGCTGCATTTTTAAAGAACATTGTCAGCAGCCTTTGAACCAGCAAAGTTATTTGTATGCCAATCAAGCTAAAAGCCAAAAAGCGACCAAAGTGCAATATTAAATGAGTGATAATATTATAAGAAAAATAATGGTAGTTCATTTTTTTTTCTTTTATCCTTTTTAACAGTATGAATCAGATGAACAAGAAAAAAGTGCGTATCAAGAGTATGATAGTGACAGTGATGTTCCTGAAGAGTTGAAAAGAGATTATGTGGATGAGCAGACAGGAGATGCCCCAATAAAAAGGTAAGTAGGCTGTGTGTGTGTTCTTGGTCTAGTTCACATGCTTTTCATCTCAGTATTCTAATTAGTTCAGTTTCTATAATCTACAACAGTGGAATAATAATCAAATAAACTGCACAGTTAGAAGGCTCAGCACTTAGATCTCCAGAATCAGGAGGAACATTGAACTGCTCATTGTTATTGCAGACAAAACCTGAAGAAAGGAACATTTTAAAAGCAGATAAAGGCTCTCTGAAGCAGGTAGTGAAAAACTGATTAGTAAGGACTAAATGTTAACTGAAGGTCGTTCTATAGCAGCTCTTGTGTATATGTGTAATTTCTGTTGTGTCAAAAGCAGTTGTTTGCAGACAAAGGCTTTGAGTTTTGGGCTTCTGGAGAACAGTAAACTTCTAAAGGTTAAGAAAAAAATAAGATTCTTCCATAGCTTGAAGACAGTACTTTTGAATTTTAAGTTCTCTTTTTCTTTAATGCACACACACACACATATATATATAAATGAATGTACAAATTATATTTTGATGTATATTAAAAAGTATTTCATATAAAAAAAAGCAAAATTTGCGTCCTCTAAAAGGATCTGAAAATAAGTTTCTGTCTAGGACACTGTACAACTTAGATGTATATTCAGACTTTGTGAAGCAGGCTAACATTTTTTTATGTAGGGTTTGCAGGACAACTAGAATGCCATCACTTGGATCAAAGCAGAGTAGCACAGTAGTTACAAAATAACTCCTTAGGGTAAAATATTATTATCATCATTCTTTCTATAAGGTATACCGCGTAAACTGCCTCCTTTCAAAGAAGTGGTGGAGATATAGTTAAAAATTCCTTAATTGGAATTGCTGTCCATAGGTTTGTGCTGTGAAATTGAAATTTTTGGAAGAATATAATTTTGAGGTATGGCAGCTGGCAGAGGGTTTCTCTTCTAGAAAATTAAATTGTCTAGTTGGATAAATATCAAGTCCAACTTCCTGCCTCTTTCAGGACTGAAATTTATTAAAAAATTAATTACTTTTTTAGTTTCATCTTCCTCAAAATTGCTTCTGTTTCTAGGTAGTAACTTTCAGCTGTAGCTGACTAATCTGCCTCTGTTTTGTTGTGACTTGTGTTGATTTTATTCTTTTCATGAATTATGAATTTAAGTCAGAGTGATTAAAATGACTGTTGAGGCAAGACAGAGGCCTGCAGAACTCCAGCATTAGAATAAAAGTCAAAAATTCCTTTCTCTAGCACAATTACATGTAAATTAGATCAGGCTTCTTTCTTAAATGTTAGACTCCTAGCCTAGTTGTGCTTTGGCATAAATAAAATTCTGCACTAGAAGACATACTGTCAGGGGGAGGAATAATATATTTTCCACTAAATTTCATTTGTATGTCTTTGAATGTTTTCACATTTGCTGTATTTTGTTTTTTTTTTTTTTTCAAGTGTTTCTCGTGAAACTCTGAGGAGCAGAAAGAGATCAGATTATAACCTCAATAAAGTGAATGCACCTATTCTAACCAACACTACACTGAATGTAATAAGGCTTGTTGGTATGTAGTATAATTGTAGTTTTTTATAAGTGTTTTTGATTTTTGTGCAAACTTAGGGATTATAGCAAATATGTTAAATGATATTTAAGGCTCTGAAAAATATATCTAGTTGGTCTCTATTTCTAGTCTTTGAAAATGTTAATAAAATAGTTATTTTTACCTGGAAAATTTAGCTACATGCATTTGTTGGTTTTACCCTATAAGGGTAGTTATTAATGTCTGAAATACTGAATGTGTTAGAAGAATGGTGATAGCAAGCAGAAAGATTAATGCTCTGTGTTGGTGATGTGTTTTATGAAATGATTTATTTTGAAGTAGAATAGTTGCAAAAGTAAGAACTTTAGGACTAGGTATTTTTCCATTTCATTTTTCAAATTCTTGCACTCAGAATAACTGTTTTTACTACATTGTAATCAGTAGAAGAGAAGAGCTCTCTCATACATCCTAGTAATCCCTAGGGAATTTAGGGAGTCTCCGTCCCTGGAGGTCATCAAGACGTGACTGGACAGGCTGCTAAGCAGCCTTGTGTCTTTAGACCTTCTCTGAGCAGGAGGTTGCACTTCTTGAGGTCTTTCCTTGCCAAACCTTTCTGTGAAAACACAGGCCTCCAATTCTAGATGTGGTAGGATTGATTTTTCATGGTCATGCCTTCTGTGTGATGATCTAGATAATCGTGCGATAGCAATTTTCTGCTACTGACTTCTGTTTTATTTATAGAGAAGGGGAAGTAACTGCCTAAATTTATCTAGTAGGCAGAAGAGAGAGGAATTTTGTATGTGTTGCATTAATGAGGTTTGCCTTCAAAGTTCGAAAGTTATTGTTGCACTTCAGAGTAAGCCCTTTTGTAAAAGGTTACTCCGAACACCTACTTAGCACCTTGTGCTGTCTTTGAGGGCAGCATGAAAGTCAGGAATTAATTTTCTAAATCTTTTTTGCAGGAACCTATTTTTTTCCATGAGCATTTACCATAGAGACCTGAAATGAAAGTTTATTCTGTTGTGACTTTTCTGTGATTGATGTGTGACTTATGTTGCTGCTTTCTGCTATAAGGTTTTGCTCTAAAAAATTGAGGGTTGAGTATAGAAACCGCTCATGGCACTTTCATGCAAACTCCAGCCTCTATCCCTGACATAGAACACTACTAGTAGGTGAAGCCATAGTTCTGGTTTTCCAATTTTACATAAGGAGTCTTATGTGTGGATTATGTTGATAACCCCAAAATTAAACATTATTTTAAAAGCTCATATGTATGCTTTTTTCTCCTTCTGGAATTATTACTAATTTTCAAATTTTCTGCTGTTTGGGTGTTTTGCATTGTTTCGGTAATGAGTGTTAGTAGTGTTATTTAAAACATGGAATTGGAAAGGGACCTCCTGTGGGAGGAAGGTGTCATTTAGTACTGCCTGTAAATATGCTTGATTTTAGCTTCAGCTTAAAAATACTTCTATTTCTACCACTCATTCTAATAGGAATTCTATTTCAGAAGACTTGTCAGCCTAAAGAATTTTTAAAAAAAAATCCTCCTATTTTCTGCCGACTTGATCTTATGACAAAAGAAATGTTGAGGTTTAACAGATCATTTTGTTTTTCGATGCATACTGCTCTGCTGTTTTTAGAGGAAGCAATTCTATTTCTTCTCAGTCTTTGATTTGCTGAACAGTATGCCAAGATTTCTGGTGTCCTCTTTATTTATCCACCAGAAACTTAAATTTTCTCGTCTTGTTGTAATTTTACCAAAATCATGTGCAGTACTTCGGATGAGATCTTCCTGCATTGCGTCATGGTCCTAAGTTCCTTCTGTTTTGCACATCTTTTGATTTCTTACAGCTTTCTTGTACTGGCAGTATGTAATGACCTTGTAGAGCCAGCAGATCCTTCACTTTCCCAGTTTTTTTCCAAGACATAAACTGCTAGCTTATAGTAGAAAGATGCATGTTTTTTTAATTAATTGCCCCCTAAATGCATGGATTTACAATTTGTGCTACTGAATTTCATCCAATTCTTATTACAACAATCATCAAGTACTCTTGTACATTGTCAGTCCTTTTCTGTTTTGATGGTGCCTCTTTAATTTTTTTCTATTATCACTCTTAGTTTGTGCCAGAGTAATTCATGAAAATGTTGAAGAGATGCCCAGTTGCTGGGAACTCCACCGGTAGCTTTTTCAGCTACTTCCCTTTTCAACACACTCTAGCTTCATTTATTTACTGTGCAATAATATATTTAATTATATTAATACTTTCACCAAATCCTAGATAGATGAAATGTACTGTGTCCTTTGTGTAGAAAATCATGTACCTTAGTCTGGTACAGTTCACTTCTGTTAGATCCTTGACTTATCTGAATTTTGCCTCCATATTTCTGTTTCTGTCATTTCCATAGTTTCTTCAAAACACTATGAAATTCTGCATCCTAAAAATTAAAACAGTGGATCAGTAGTTGCTTGGATTACTATTTTCCCTCTTTAGTATGTTTTTCTTTGCTGTTTGTCAATCATAGTGAAGAAGATGCAGATTTAAGTTGCCCAATCAAATAACAGAAATAATTGTCTTACTTTTTAGGAAAGTAGTAATGCCCACTACTTTTAGGGAAGTAGTAGTGCCCATTATGTCATACTGAATGAGTATGACAGAATTTGTTAACCATTTTGAACTATTTTATGTGCTGTGTGCTTTGTATGGAGACTAAATGAATAAAAAAATGTAGTTTAATATTTATAAACTACATAAATGAGTTGCTAATGTATTATTGAAGTGGGAGCAGCTACAATTCTGTTTGAATTTCAAGTGAACAGTTCAATTTATCAGATTTCTCTTACATTAATTAGCGTAATTAGTTCTCTTTCTAGTATAAAGTAGCCATTAGACTAATTTATAAGGTTAATTTTTCCTATCAAGCCATTGCATGTTGACTTTAAATGTAAAGAAAGAATAAATGTGTATTAAATTTGTATGGAATAGTTTGACTAAGCACTATATATCAACAAGAATAGTTAATATCATTGTATATATTGATTCAGTGATCTCTTAATACCATTCTGACCTAAGAAACAGTTTAGTGGGTATTTCTTATATTGATAGGTTTTAATGCTTTTTTGGCCTTATTTTTACTTGTGTTAAGAATGGATTTTGAGGACAAATTCTTAGATTTTGCTTGCTTTAAACCCCATTGTCTTGCAAGAAATAGTAATAGTGATGACAAATGTCACAGCAGAAGTTGTTAGCTGAAGTGAGTGATTGGTGACTAACGTAGAACCTGATGTGACTTAAACAACCTTAAATCACACAGTCTTTCAACGAACTACACTTTTTCCTTCAAAGCAGTGTTTTAGCTCCCAGTGTATGTCTTCCTTCCACCATTCCTTTTTCCCAGTCACCTGGGTCAGGGATTCCCAAGGGATGGTCTTGTCAATGAAGACTGATGCACAGAAGGCATTTCGTACATCAGCCTATTCTGTGTCCCCTCACCAGGGTTCCTTCTCCATTTAGTAGCAGCCCGTTGTTATTGATCTATTTGAAGAAGCCCTTCTTGTTGTCCTTGACATTCTTGACCAGATTTAATTCCAGGTGGACCTTAGCTTTTCTTAACATCTACTCACTCCAACAGCATCTCTATGTTCATTCCAAGTGCCCTGTCCCTGCTTCTACCTTCTGTATATGTCTGCTTTAATGAGTTTTGACAGATGTTCCTTGTTCATCCATGCTGGTCTCTTGCCCCCTTTGCCCAATTTCTTGCTCAGCAGGTTGCACCATTCTTGAGCTTGGAGGAAGTGGTGCTTGAATATTGACCATCTCTCTTGGACCCTTTTGTCCTGCAGAGCCCGTCCCCATGGGATTCTTCCAAAAAGATCCCCAAAGAAGCTAAAGTTAGCTCTCGAGAAGCCGAGGGTTGCAGTTTGGCTTGCTGCCCTGCTTCCTTCATGCAGGATACTGAACTCTACAATCTCATGGTCACTGTAGCCAAGGCTGTCCCCAACCTTTACACCTCTAACAAGGCCTTCCTTGTTCATTAGTATAAGGTTGGGTAATACACCATTCCTCATTGTTGTCTTCCACCATCTCTGTCAGAAAGTTGTTGTCAATGCTTTACTGTTTGTGCTTTGCTGTTTTGTTGTTCTAGCAAATGTCAGGATGACTGAAGTCCCCTGTGAGAACCAAGGCCTGTGACCATGAGGTTGCTTCTACTTATCTGTCAAAAGACTTCATCCACTTCCTTCTCCTCATCAGGTGGCCTGTAGCAAACACCCCTGACAGTGTCGCCCTCATTATTCTGCCCTGTTATCCTAACACTTAAGCTCTCGACTGACTCATCATCCACCCCAAGACAAAACTTGATACATTCCAGGCTTGCCTCACATACAGCACAACTCCAGCACTGTGCTTGCAGGTCTGTCTTTCCTAAGCAGCATGTAGCCCTTCAGATCAATATTCTGGTCACACAAGCTATCCCAACATACCTCTGTAACTGCAATGAGATCAGAGCCCTGTGACTGCATACATGTCCCTAATTCCTCCTGTTTGTTCCTGCTGCGTGCATTGGTGTACAGGCACCGATAGAGGTGTCTGGGTGTGTCAATATCCCAGTGGGAGTGCAAGGGGATGTCCCATTGTCCTGTCTTACAGTCGTGTCTTTGGCTGCTTGTACCTGCTAGAGGTATCCCCATTTAAACCTTATTTTGCTACACGCATGGTCACTGTAACTCTCCCCTTACCCCATCTTTCCTAGTTTAAAGCTCACTTTTCCAGGTTGGCCTGGTAAAGATTTATTGGCAAAGATTTGTGTGTGCTAATTTGTGAGGTGCATCAGTTTTGTATAGATTAGTCTGATAAAGAATGCTCTCTACTTACTATGCTTAAAGACAGAAGAAATTCTGCAAGCAATACTTCAAAAGAAACCTGGCAAATGTTCAGCAGTTTAAGCTATCTAGAGCCTCTAGAAATTCAAGCTACTTTCAGTTGCTGAAACTTTTAAGTGTTGTTTTCAAGTATTTCTGGAAATTTCTATTTTGATATGGCTTTGGACTGTATGGTTTGTGCTGTTTGGAAATGTTCTAATATATCCCTTTTTAACCCAAAACAGTAACTTCAGTGCAAGTATAGGTAACAATCTGTAGACATTAAAAATTGGTGTCCTGTTAGAGCAATGAGGAGGAAATGTTCTTGGAACATTTTTTGTGTCAAGATGCTGAGTGATGTAGTAATAGAGAAATGTTCTTGGCACTGGAAGATTTTTTGTAGGTACAGTACTTGGGCAGTGTGTAGTACATAGCCCTTTGGAAAAGCATAAGACACTGCCCAAGAGATTACCTTCAATATTGATGCCAGCTGCACTGATACTTGGAAGTCTTAACTGTCCACAATGTGACTCATCACTCGTACTGTGTTTAGGTTCAGGCAAGTTTAAGAATAGTTTATCACAGAGTGAGTGGAAAAAGTCAGCCTGTCCAATACAGAATATTCAGATAGTATGGAGGAAGGTGACACTTGCTTCAGTTAGGGTACCAGTACCATCCTTTCACAAACATCCAAAAGTTTCCACATTGGACTGTACATTGGTTTTCCCTTTTAGGACACAAATAGAATTTTTTAAGTCCACTTTTCAGTTTGTTCATAATGCTATGGGTCAAAATATTAGTAATTCAGTAGTAGAGATGTAAGAAATGGGCTAAACTGACAAATATCAGTTATTAGAACCTGTATCAAATCTCTGAAAGTAACAAAACATATGCTTGCATGTCTTAGCAAACAGAGGTGTAGTCACATAGTATTCAGTAAGTAGTCTAAATTAGAAACCTGGAAGGTAGCAATGTCAGGCTGTTGCTTGGTTCTTACTCTAGTGCTCTACCATTTTATCAGATATGTAGCTGTATCATGCATTTTTCAACTTAGTTGTCTTTGCTGACTTACACAATTACTTGCTTGAAAAATTCAAGTAACTCCCCCATTATGGAAAGCTACCTTTTGTTTCTTTGCTACCCAGTTTCTCTGATTAAACCAGTATTTTCTCTATCTATTAGTAAATTACTTCTCTGGGCATAGTATTAACTTGAAGATGAGTGTTGTTGACTACAGGAAAAAGAAATTTTTTTAGCATCTTCCTGTAATTTTTCTAACCTGTCACGTCTAAACATGTCTGGAATATGACAATTTGTGAAATGACCTGCTGTATCCTACGTGCTGGGGCAGACTGCATTTGTATTTTGGTTTGAAAATTGCTCTCTGTCTCTTGCTGTAATAACCAAACAGTTTGTTAGTAACAAAATAACATTTGTTATATGTTATGTTTTTAGAACATAACATAAAAGGGCAAGCAGGATGTCGTTTTTGAGGTACCCAGCAGGAAATATGGGGTCTTTGCAATATCAGGGTTTTCATTAAGTGTATTTCTTTTATGACCCAATGAAGGGCCATGTCCTATGCTAGAAACAAAAATAACTGAAAATTATAGGCCCTGTGAACTAGGTCTGTAGGGAAAAATCCCTTTTGGACTCCAGATCCTATGGTCAGTTTGATTCAGAGAACATATAGATCCTGAGGCTGGGGTTTTTTTATTATTTAAAAAAAAATGTTTCCCCAGTCCAATATGTTACAACAGAGAATAGGAAGGAAGAGAAGGAATTATTCTTCTCCCTGGATGTGCCAGGGTACTGACATTCTCCTTTACTCATAGTCTATCCCCCTGGAAGCATTTCAAACTTAAAACTACTTGAGATTCTTACCACAGGATTGAAAGGAAGGAAAGCAGAAAATGCTGTATCATTGATGTGAAGCACATAACTCCTCGACTTGTTGGGTAAAATGCAATCTTGGACATATAATTTTTATGCTGTGTTTTTCTATTGCTTGAAAATATCCATATGTGCATATATAAACTCATGGAAGCATAAAATCTTCAGTGGCTCTATATAGCATTTGCCAGACACTGCTTTAGCAGATGATTATTTTTTTAGCTAAATGAAGCTGAAACTTGTTGAGGATCCAGACAGTTGTGTGTGGAATTTGTTACCAGAAGGTCGAGAACAATTGAAGACATTTTGATATGGATTAACATCTACATTTTGAGAAGTCTTGAAACAATTGTGGTGTCTTAACCCATCATTTTAGCTTTGTTTTTAAACCTTTCCAATCTGTAAGCTATTATTAAGTTGTTAATAAACGATGAAGGCTACATAATACACTTGGTAAAGTTGGCTTTGAGTTTGTCTAAACTGTCTTTGTAGCACTTGTGCTGAGGAAACTGATATTCTGTATTTAATTTTTAAGGGAAGTACATGCAGATGATGAATATTCTGAAACCTATTGCATTTGATGTGATCCACTTCATGTCCCAGCTCTTTGATTACTATCTGTATGCAGTCTATACATTTTTTGGCCGAAATGACATGGTAGGTAGAAGCATTTTTCATTTTCAAGTATCACTGTACACAGAGAATGAAAATACAGAGGAGGTCTCTTTGCTTAAAATACTACCTAATAGGTAATTCCCAGAAAAATTAGCAGCAATAAAATGGATTTAAATGTAGGACTAAGAAAAGGCTGATTAGATCAGCAATAAGGGAAAGAAATACTGGGAGCATTATTGTCAGTGAGACATTAATCATATTATGTTTTGAATAGACACATTCTCTATTCTTTTTCCCAGCACTATTGAAAAGGAGGAAAGACAATGTGAAATACCTAGAAGTAGTGGTAGAAAGTGGGTAGCAAAGCAGCCTGCAGAAGGAGGGTGGTTTGAGCCTAGACAGTATAGGTGATGGAATTTTTCTGTATGTATTTCTCTAGTTTACATAAGAATAGCAAATGTAGGAAAAGGGGGCCATGAAAGTTAAGTAGTAACTCAAGTTGAAGAAGTTTGAAAGACATTTTTTCATGTCTAGTATTCTTCTGCCAAACTACTTGCATTAATGAAAACGTTTTTATGAGTGATCTTGTAGTTGAAAAAAATGCTTGTTGGCAATGTCTTTACATAACATAGATCAGCTTTCAATAGAATTGTCTTAATAGCTGCATGTAAAAACAACTTTCTCCTATCCTGGCCCCTAAATTACTCCACAAGTAACAATGTTGAGGCGTTACAAATCCATCATCATTTGCTGGCAAATTTCAATGAATTTGCAGAGTCAACATATGATTCAAAAAGGTTTTGAAATGTTCTATTTGGCAGGACAAATGTATTTGCAATTTGAGTCTCACAAGATGGGTGGAGGGTTTTTTCCTTTTGTTGGGTTTTTTGTTTCGTTTGTTTGTTTGTTTGTGGTTTGGTTTGGGGCTTTTTGGTTTGTTCTGTTAAGGTAATTGATTTCCATTGGCTTAGTTGCTCTGGTATTCACATTGTGTTGCATTTACTGTTATTTTTTTGCACTTCCTGTTTTGTGTTTCTAAAGCCCATACCAACTTCCTCACTCTGTGCTTCTAACAGAGAACAGCACAGTGCTAGGCAGGTAAATGTTATAGTAGATGGGTGGTAAAATTGTGATGTTTTTGTAGTGTGCCTAGTATTTGTTTTGACAGATTGTTTTCCATGGGAAACACAATGCTTACAAGGGTTTATGATTGTAATAAACCCTCTTGTAATGCTGCTTAAATGTCCTCACTCCCCATAGTGTTTCTAAACCTTTAGAAATTAGAGATGGGTGATGGTATGTGATTTAGACCACTCAGAGAGTTCCTGTTTTATTTTTGTATAACTTCCTTAAATGTTTAAAATTATTTGTGAATATTGTGGTTATTTTGTATATGTGAGTTAGTACACACATAAGGAGAGTGATTGGTTATACAGAGTTGATTGCCAGCTTAGTGAAAACCAGGGGTTTAAAATACATGGGTTGAGTTCTATGTCCATTCATGATGCTGTCATTGCTCATTCCAGACCTCATTTGAATCATTATCCTATGTAATCAGTATTTATCTTTCTTCCCTGCCAAAAATTAAACATTGTTGTAACCAGAATTGCTTTCAAGACTTTTTTTTTTTCTGGGCTGCAAATTAAGCCTGCCTTATCTCAAATTATGGAACAAGAACAAATTAAAAGGATTGCCTGTATTTAACATTTACTCACTAAAATATAAAACATTCATGAATGTGCCACAAAATAGTTTTCCATAGCAGAAACAAATTGAGGTGAGTTTTCTTTTTTTTTTTCCCTTTACTTTTTGAAATAACTAAAGGAGGTTATTATAAGAGGTAATTACTATAAGAGGTTAATGATAAGAGGTAAAATTGGTGATGAACAGAATTATTCTGCGAATTGTTTAATACTCTGCTTACTAGCCTTACTAGGTCATCAATTTATGGAATTTGAAAATCTATAGTTCTGCAAATAGAAATAGCAAAAACTTGTATGAAGTGAGTCAGATGTACTAATGAGTGAAATGTTTGTGGTGAAGCCATGAGGTTCTGTTCTTATGGACATGTCTCCTAGATCAGGTTGTAGATTTCATCAGAGTGTACTTCCAGCGGGAGTTCAACTCAGATGTTAGTTGTCATTTAATGTATAGAAGGATTGGGGCAGATGGACATTTTAAATTAGAAACTTTAGGTACAGTAAGTTGGCACCTAAAATATACCTGTTTGTATTCAAACAGAGGAGAGGAGGTCACGTAAACTCAAATACTTCCCTCCCTGATTCAGCCCACTGAAAGGAAGTCTAATAATGCAGTGTACAACAGTGCCCTAAATATTGTTCAGCAAATTGCCTTTTGGTGTGAATCACATACCAGAACTGTATTCAGATCCTGCCAGGTTGTTGACTTAAATGTGTCTTTCTTATAGATCCCGTTTCCACTTTCTTTGTTGTGTTAGTTTGTTGGGGGGTTTTATTAACATTAGTAGATAAAAAGTTACAATAATTATGCCTGTCAAATCAGACCCTCAGCTGGTCCATCCATTGCACTTAGGAGGAAATTAGTGTAGCTCTATATATATATGTATATATATGTATGAATAAAATAAATACATATATATAGCATAGGTGTATCTATATAACTGTCTATCCCAGCTGAGCTTCTGCCCCGTACACTCCTGAGCCATGAACATGAAGATGGCATGTTTCTGAGACAGATCTTTGTAGGCATTAAGTAATAATGATTTTTTTATAAAGGTCAGTGGTTATATTTTTTACATATGCAAGATATGTATTTGATAATTACAAGAGATTGTATAGCTAGAAAGAGGAGTGAAAACCATTTGGCTTGGGTGTGGTGTGAATGAAAGGCTTGGAGGTGGTGTTGTGGGACACCATTCCCGGCTCATCACCCAGATGAGAAAATCTGGAGTCCTGCAGTCAAATACAGAATTGTAACAATAAAAGATGCTGGAACTGAATGTTGCACTGTCATCTTCATGGCAGGTACTTAGGTCATTCTTCACACCAGTGCAGTGTTGAGTGCTGTGACCTCTGTTGATTTTCTTTTCATTTTGTATGGTTGTGATTCTGTGCTAAAATTTTAATGTAAGTTGTAGATAGTCTTTGCAAGCTCAAGTTTTGCTGTATAACTTTAAAGTTTAAACCAATGAGATTTCCTTTCCCAACTTAAGTAGAATGTATTTCTTCCAGTTTGAATCAACAGGACTGGGCCTCAGTAGCAGCAGATTGCGTACCACACTGAACAGAATCCAGGAGAGTCTGATTGATCTGGTAAGTACCTGGATTTTGTTAATGCTCAGTGGGATAGAGGTCTGTGTATGACATTCAGGAATTATATTTCATCATGGATTTTTGATTTTTTTTTCTCTTTTCACATTCAGTGTCTAATAACAAAGGCTTAGTTTCATGATGTAGAGGTTATTATTGTATGAAATCACTTGTTTCTAATCTGCAGGAAAACAAATTAAATAGATTTGGCTAGATGTAACAGTGAAATTCTGTATTTAAATCTTTCATTATGGTTCATGTAATAGAGACGTTCAGTATTATCCTTACTAAAACATTTTATACAAAGAAATAGGTGACTCATTTTTCTTCAGTAAAAGAATAGCAAAACAGTAAGCTTTCCTGAAGGTTGTTCACCTTCCAGGATAATAGAGGTTGTATACTAAGACGTTCCTTAATTTTGGGGAACTTTCCATTATGTATTTTTTAGATTATATCCCATCGGTCATTTTGTGGTTTATTTGCAAAGTGTGAAAAATAAGTACGGTGCTTGTGTCACACCAGCGGTAGATTACTGTCCTGCACAGGAGGATGGTAAAGGAGACTGTAGGTAGTTTTTGTGGATTCAGCTGAACAGCAGAATTTATAAAGAAATATTGCTAAAAACTACACCAGAAATGGAAGTTTGAAGTTCTCATATTCAACCTAAGTATAAAACCCTTGAAACACTGTGAAGAAATTTCCTTGGGATATCATAAATGGCTTGTGTAGTACTTAATACCATGGATGCTACAGGAAGGTTTTATTTTCTGAGGCTTCTGTCTTAGAAAGAAGAAAAAGATATTCTGCTCTGACTTGCACAAGGATTTGACACTCCACGGGAATGTACTTTACGCGTTTTTAATTCCTTGAAGCATTATAGTGAATCCTAAACTGTGCTCTCAGAGAAGGATCTTAAAGGGCTTGGGGACCATTTCTTATACAGTCAGTAGAGGGAGCCTAAGATAGCTAATAACCCTAGGCCTCTGTAAAGGAGAAAAAGGCTTCTTGATATTCTTCTCAAAGGCAGTGTATGCACAAAGAAAAATTAATTCTAGGAAATACTTGCAAATGAATCAGTTAAAGATTATGGAAAAATGACAAGTTGTGGAATTAATTTTTTAAATTTCTCTGTAGTGATGGTTCCTGACAGTGCTTTACAGACTTCATTTTTTTTAGCAGTTCAAATAATAGAAAAAAAGAATTCTAGGAGTGAAATAGAAAAATAATAGCAGTTTGTTTTCTTCCTCGGTCATTAATAGTACTATAATAGATAATGTTGTTGCCAATTGAAATTAATAGCTATGTTCAATGTAAGATTTGAAAGAAGAAAGAAATCTTAGCTAACTGCTCTTAACTTAAAGACATTCCATGAGGTTTATTAATATCTCATGATACGCCAATCTTATACTATAAATGGAAATTTTTCACTTTCTGATTTATGAGGAAATAAAAGTACGCTGGGTATTTTTGTTTATTGTTTGCCTATTTTAAAATTTGTGAAAGTCAGGGTTCGTTTTCATTGTGTCGTAAGAAGGGTGTTTCTCAAGACTATATGGATGATTCTGAACTGCTCAAGGGATTCTCCTATCTTATTTTAAATTTTTGTAAATTGCTTTCTGAGAGTATTCGTGTTTGTGTTGTGACATTCAGTCTCATGGCCTGTTGGGAATTTAGGGTTGTTGCGTTGTCTTCTACCCATGGTAACTTTATTAAGGGCTTCATTTCTGTCACATTTCAGTTCCTGATGGCAGCATCAATATTTTATTTCCATAAAGATAGTCTGAATCTGACAATTCTGAATCTGTGACCAAAACTCGGCCAGACTTGCCTATAGATCAGAATAGTTTCACAAATCTGTCAGTGTCTGTGAAGGTTGAGCTACGTGATCTGTATCAAGACTGGATCATTTCTACCTTTCGTCTTAGACTTTCTCAATTCTTTTTTTGAGATACGAGTGAATGAAGGCCTTTTTACTCAAATTTGTTGTCAGGAGTTAAGAGGAATAATTGAAGGATTAGTGGCCACCTCCTTCAGCTTTGTGTGGAATTCTGGTAGTTTCTGTTTGGGACTGAACTAATGATAATCTAGTTTTTACCAGATACCCTTTTTTTTAATAATATTGCTTTTATAGTTATTCAGCTGAATTTTAAGTTTCCTTTGTGAAGGAAAAAGTGATATGGAATGGGAGTTCCACTTCTGGCAAGATAAAGCACTAAGTGTTCTTTCTTGCGTTTTTGTAGCATGTTCAGTATAAAGAGTATGGAGGTTGATTGGAGGCATTCCCTGTAACTCCTTATGGTGCTGCTCTATTTTCCCATAATTACAGTGTGAGAAGTTTCTGGCCTTTAATATATACTGTGCTTGCATTATAGTGACCATACTTGGAAAAGAAGTGTTATCCTGGTTTTTATTTGGACCACTGAGAGACTAAGTCAGATTTCTGACTTGTGGCCAATGTGCAAAAGGCTGCAGCAATTTGTAGCACTTCCTCTACTCTTCCCTCCATCCCTTCTCATGCATCATGTGCCTCATGCTTCTGCTGGAGGTCCTTGTCCCCTCTGAGCAGTATTCAGCTATAGCTGAATCACTTCTCTACTGTTTTTTGCAGTCTAATACTTCATAGCAAAACCAATTGTACTTTATAAACTGCAGCAAGTCCTCCTGCAGTTTAGATTAATGTTTTGCACAGTGAACAGGAAATAGCTGAGATGCAAACGTGTGTTTAGTCCTGTTAACTTCTTTGCAAGGCAATAATGTGACCTCAGCTGTGATACGTATTATTCAATGTCAGTATGTCTCTCCTACACTGATAAATGATAAACCACATTATAGTAAACACAAATCTCCAAACTATAAACAATGACCAAACCACTTCAGTTGGTAGTAAATGCGCTCCTGCTGGTTGTAATTGGAATACAAAAACATTTTTAATTTGAACTTTTCTTAAAATTTGAATGTTCTGTATGATGTAATCAAAATGACAGTGATGAAGGAATTCATTATGACAATGATAAAAGGACTTAACTCTTTACAATTGAGCAAGCAGGTTCTTAAGACACTAGTGCTTTAGATATGCTTCCAATCTCAGACTGTTACAAATTTAATAATAATGAAATCCAATTATAGCTCTTTTTAAAACACTGTACTGCTAATACAGATACTGGTTTAAGTATGATCTGAATTCTTTTGGTAAGTAAATAGACTTAGTTAAAAATAAATAAAAGGGGCCTACCAATTAGCAAACCTTCATTTGCTTTCTTATAGTAAGTTACGTGACAGCTTACAGTGATTGAGTCAGCTGTTTTCTGTATGTAACCTCCTCCTTGTCTTTGTCTTAAAGAAATACCTTTAGGTTAAATCAAAAGTATAAAAAATACAAGCACTATGAGTATTTGTTTAAAATAGTTTAGGGTCTGGTTTCATTTCTGAGAGTTAAGAGAACAGTATAACTTTCAAAGATTTATTTGGCTACACTGTACCAAACGTCATATGTGTATCTGAACTTCATAGTCAGGTCTTTGCACATCTAACACAAAATAGCTTTCATACTGATTTCTGCTATGAGGCAGCTTCAGAGTTAATAATTTAATAATTACTTCTGGATCCTCCAGAAGTAGCACCCTACAAACACTCTACTCATTCATGTAAGTAGATTCTATTAACAAGAAAACACAGAAAGAGAAGACTGAAAGGGGGTGAAGAAGTGCTGTTGCTTCAGCCTCACTCAGATATGGTTTAGTTTAGGCTAAATACATCAAAACAAGCCCCTTTTTTGAATTGCTTATGTCTCCTCACTGACAGTTTCCAAGTCAGTAGGTAGAGGTACATACACATGTTCTGTCCTTGTGTTTGTAATTTCTAACAGGAATGTGTTTTTACACGGTAACAATGTCCATATTAGTTCACTGAGAGCTTTAAGCCCCTAGGTACAAGGCATCATCAATCAGTTTGTTGTGTGCTTTGGTAGGAATAATTAGTGCTTTGGAAGGAAAATACTTCTGATTCCTTGCTTTTTCTGTTTTTAAGCAGCTTCCGAATCTTCACAAAATGTAATGTAATGGTGATACTGCCATTGCCTAGATCTTGTTTGTATATAAATAGCCACTTTGAGTGACATAACTGCAAAAAGAGATTTGGGGGGCAAATAACCATGGAATACTCATAAATAATTCATTGCAAACAAGTTTGCTCAAGCACAACTGAAATTTAAAATGAAGTTTCTTGAAGTTATTGTGTCTTGCAGCAGTCGAAAATAAATCACTGCAGTAAAGTATCTAAGCATTGCAATGCAATGTATGGAAGAGTAGATGGAAGGAATTACTGGTATAAATGAGTCATGCCTGTTTTGTAACAAAGGGCATAGAGGAGCCACACTCTTGAAACCAGAACCTCATGCCTGCTGTGAGGCAATGCTGATCAATTCAACCCTGAGGACAATGTGAAATGTGTGCACTGTAAGTGTTGGGAAGTTTGGGGATCCCTTTAATGGCTCTTCAATAATGCTATAAAGATACCACCTGAATCCATGAAAAGGATTGTAAATAATAGAAAATTAATAGCATGGTTTCTCAAGATGGTTTGTGGTTTGGTTTTTAAAGATCCTCTTTCTTAAAGCCTGTAGAGTGGCGATTACATTGTTCATGTTTGATTTACTTTCTTGCGAGTTGAGGCAAGATTACCTGCTTGGTAAGTTTTGTGCCTCTCAGCAAGAAAATACTAATCTTGCAACTTAAAATCTAGCAGAGGTATTGTAAAATATATTTTAAAACCTTAATACGTTTACAACATATTCAAGAAGTACTTTTACCTTGAAAGCAATGTGCTTTTGCAATTGGCCCTACCTATAATTTTCAATATTCAGTTTCAAGAACAGTTAGGGATGTGTAAGCTCAAAGGGGAGAACAAAAGCCTGATTTCTTGCTTTCAGTACATTTCTTGTGATAAAAAAATTCATGTATATTAAGCATCTACTTGGAGTTAGTTGAGCTATTTTCTGTCAGCTTTTGAATACAGTAAGAAGTTATGCTTTCTTTGATCAGTTTGTTTTCTTGTAATCGATGCTCATGATACTACAGAAACTATTAATTACAGTTTTTTTAAGAGAGATGATTGAGCTGTCCTGTTTTATGTAAACATTTGAGGTTTGTCTGCTTTTCCTTGCCCATCACCACACATCAAATTCTTGGTAGAAGTGTTGGTATGTCACAGCTGCTTTAGACTGTTCTACTGCCAGAATATTTTCAGATAGTACAGCTTTGTCCGTGCTTTTTGAATAGCACTTACTCCTTTAAGATTGGGATTCCTTCAGTAACATTTAGAGTTATTGTAAAATTAAACCTAAAATTTTTTGCTATTGTGTATGTATATTAAATCAAAACAATTCTGAAACTGAAATCTTGTGCAAAAAGTATTAGGCCAGAAGAAGGGCTGTTTTAAAAGATTATTGGTTGTGAGTGTGATCTGCAGAACTTTGTGTGCTGGGAACAGGTTGTGGAGTTTACTGGTTTTTGTTTAAAGTTAGTGGACACGTATGATTGTGATTAACTGTTAACCATTTCACCATAATTGGGAGACAATCAGTTGCTTCAGTCATAAGTTCTTTT